>CM076581.1:373073132-373146642 GCA_034641835.2 Pinus albicaulis
ATATGTTTGCATATGTTTATGCCATATGGAGGTGGTGGAGCAAAAAAGAGCTCAAATAGAGCTGAAATTTTTCACATAAAAAGGACTGTGGGCTTGACTAATGGTTCCATTTAAAAAATGATATCTAGACGGAGAATAAGTGTAGCATGCAAACATGCATTGAAAATCCATCTGAGTTTGCATTGTATTACTTATGATGGATTCAAATTTGGGTTTCAAAATGCCAGGTTATGGCATGAGTTTGTCGAGAAACCCTTAGTTGGATTCTCATGTTGGTTTAATTTATATTTTAAGTTTGTTTTGCAATCTTTGGGTGATAGTAACTCATGAACTAGGTTACCAATGTGTAACAATCATATTTCAAGAATAAAGATGTGATTTTTTTTATATTATTATTATCTATTAGCTACGAGTATTGACACCTAATGCCTGGAATTTTGACATCTTGATAGCATGGATAATTTCGAAAATGTTTCTAGTAATGTTAACATAATAACTATCATTACATGTCTTCACTTTTTTCACCATAATAGACATGTGATATGGACTCATCACACAACTTCATATGCTATGTCCCAACAAGTTCAAACTGGTTGAACCTACCTCATAGTGTGGTTATTAAGGACAAGTTGCTTAATATATAACTCGATATCATAGACCACGTTGCAGTTCTAAAAAGAATCCTCAAGTGTCAAAAAAACTTCACAATATGTTCTACTATAAAGGCTTTTGGGATACCTGAAATAATATATGTATCATTGATGACTTTTAAAGTATGACAAGATCCAGAGGGAAAGGAAATCAATGGAAGAGTGATCCACCAATGAGAACCTAGAATTGAGCATCAGATGAGTTAGAGTCTAGGAAATTGAAAGCCTATAATTTTAATTAGTGATGAAGGACATCACATAGGTAATTATATTTTCATGTAGAATAATCTGTTAATTCAAATTTAAACTACATAATATGAAAGGCATGCCATAAATTTTTCCACGTAAGTCCAAACAACCTATAAAAAGGGAAAACCTTCTTTTTCCATGGGAAATAATTTACCTTTCCTTTTTCAAGATAATCTAAATCACAAAAAATATGAACTATACTGCACACATTCTTGGATAATGTGAAAGTGGAAAGGGAATACCCTACACAAGTGATGCACACATGTACATTTGAACACTAATAGATTTTTGTAGTTGAAATGCAATGCTTGTTTTCATTTAAATGTAGGGTTTTAAAAGCAGGGAGAAATAATGGCTGCCAAATTAATAAGCGTTTCTTTGGGAAAAATTTAAATCTTGTATTGGGTGATGAAGATAATAGAGGGTATTGAATCTTGATTCTTGACATCTAGAGAAAACCATACAGCCTAACACAATCCAATAGAATTGACCAAAAAAACCCAAATAGAGTCAACCCTACTATAGGAGGAAGGGCCTGCAGTAAGAACTTACCATTTTGCAAGAGCTGAGGGCGAATGTTGTTCTGCAAGAGCTGAGGGCGAACGCTGAGGGAGAATGTTGTTCTGCAAGAGCTGAGGGCGAACGCTGAGGGCGAATGCTGAGGGCAAAGGCTGTTCTGCAAGAGCTGAGGGCGAATGCAGGGCGAATGCTGTTCTGAAAGAGCTGAGGGCGAATCCAGGGCGAATGCTGTTCTGCAAGAGCTCGGGGCGAGATGCGTGCAAGAGCTCGGGCGGGTGCGGGGGCGCGTCTTTGTACTTGAGCTCGGGCGAATGCGAAGGCGGGTGCGTTGCACGGGGCGGGGGCGGGTGCGAGGGCGAATGGTGCACGGGCGGAGGGCGAATGCGCGCGTGATGCTCGGACGTTAATGTAGCACACATATACATTTGAACACTAATAGATTTTTGTAGTTGAAATGCGATGCTTGTTTTCATTTAAATGTAGGGTTTTTAAAGCAGGGAGAAATAATGGCTGCCAAATTAATAAGCGTTTCTTTGGGAAAAATTTAAATCTTGTATTGGGTGATGAAGATAATAGAGGGTATTGAATCTTGACTCTTGACATCTACGGAGAACCCTACAGCCTAACACAATCCAATGGAATTGACCAAAAAAACCCAAATAGAGTCAACCCTACTATAGGAGGAAGGGCCTGCAGTAAGAACTTACCATTTTGCAAGAGCTGAGGGCGAATGCTGTTCTGCAAGAGCTGAGGGCGAACGATGAGGGTGAATGCTGAGGGAAAATGCTGTTCTGCAAGAGCTGAGCGCGAATGCTGTTCTGCAAGAGCTGAGCGCGAATGCGCGCGTGATATCAAACATAGCTATTGCGACAAATACGAAACATTTTTATGTAGCGCGCATATAAGTTTCAAATTTTTATGTAGGGCCCATATAAGTTTGGTATTTTTATGTAGCGCGAAAATAACTGTCGCTATACCGATGGCGGAAAAGGCGTCGCTTTTAGGACGGTGCCTCCAAACGTCGCAATGGCGACACCTAGACATTGTGTCGCAGTTGCGACGTTTAGAGTCGTCTCAATAGCGACGCTTTGGGCCATGGTGTCGCAATTGCGACGTCTTCCTTTAAACGTCGTAATTGCGACACTAGTTTAAGTGTCGGTATTGCGACACCTTTCTATAGACGTCGGTATAGCGACGGTTTCGGGCGGGATGGAAAAAATTTGGGAAAATTTCCGACATTTGGTCAAAAGCGTCGGAAACAGGTGTCGGAATTTCCGCCAAATGTAGTAGTGTGGGAAGCTTTGTTGGGAGAGGGGAACAAGAGTTGAAGGTGCCCATTGGGAGTATGACCCTCCATACTTCATATGTTACATATTTCAAGGGAATCAATGGGAAAACCATGATTTCCACACTACACTTCTTTTCTTCATGTGGGAGGAGCCATTTGGAGAACTTGAGTTTTTCGGAGGGGCACTCCATGGATGTTTTGATTGGTGGGGTGACTTGGGTCATTCTTGGAGACCGTGATATTTCAGCCCAAGATCAGCAACAACCCCATACATATCATAAGTGGAGAGAGAATCAGCATGGGATGGACATTCTAGTCCCACAAATTCAGCCATGCAGCCCACCTTCTTTGTAGGAGCTTAAGGTGGAGTTGTTTCATGAGTTACCATGTTGGAGGGTGACTCACATTTTGTGGATGATAGCTTGGGGATGGAGGCTTCACATGGGGATGATGATTCCCAATATATTTCTGATTCCACACCTCAAGAAGGTCTCTAGACCACATATTTTTCTTTCCATGTATGTCCCACTTTTTCATGTTGTGAGCCATTTGGAATTTTCACCAAAGGCATACTTTTACACATGGGAGGAAAAACTTGAGGGCATATTGTTGAGAAAGCATATTGTTATTTGGAGGAACTTATCACTTGAGGATGCTACAAGAGGAAGAGAGGAGGCTCTTCAGTTCTATCCTTGCAGTTGCTTGAGGACAAGCGAAATTTGGGAGGGGAGGACTGTAATATTCCTACATTAGCATGCAGCTATTGGGAATATTAATTTTTCTCCAAACACATAGTTAGATGAATAAATGGGTAGGGAGACCCATAAATATTTCTAGCAGCAATAAAAACCCTCTTAATGGGGAAGGGATCATATTCACAGCTGGATAAAACACTTTGATGTGTGAACAAGGACCAAATGCATGTGGACAAAGTCAAGTTTGACCAAGTCAACTAAGCCAATGTGGAGGCTGTAGAACATTAATGGAGGATAACTCAATGGGAATATGGATTTGTTTAGATACTTATAATAAAGCCAATTTGAGTGAGGAAGAGTACATTGCATGGAGATCCAGCCAATATTGACCAAATCCATCAGCGTTGTTATGGAGGAGTGGTATTGATGATGGGACAACGCAGTTTTGGAGGGAGATTCATTGCATGAAGATGGAAACCCTAATGAGTGGGATCAAAGGTGAGAAGATTCACATTGTTTATAAAGAGGAGAATGGAAGCCATATGGGGTTAGCTTATGATTATGATTTTATGATATTTCTTTCTCTGGCTGTTTAGCTGAGATAGAGTGTTATGTAGCACAAGGTCTTCTTGTTTAGGAATTCCTTATCTTTCCTCAAGGAGCTCTTGGAGGAGTCTTGCACCATATTGTCCACTATCTAGCTTGAGGCCAACATTCATCTTCCTTTGACAGTGCATATCCCATTGAGGGTTTGACTGTTTCAGTAAGTTGCAGCAAGTGGAGGCTAGATCTTCAAATCTAGGCCATCTCAATACTTATTTTGAGTGGAGAAGTTTTCTAATCCATTGGGAGGACAGTATTGAAGGTTGTGAGCTATATTTTCATATCTTGGTTACAGGCCAACATTATTTCATCCCCTACAGCGTAGAAGGAGTCCAAGTTTGTTTAATTTCTCAAGGAGCTGCTGCAGGATGATTCAATGCACCATTTGGAGAGCTGATTTTCTAAGTGTTGGGGATCTGCCCTTCACTTTTGAGATATGTTTGAGGAGATCAGATTATTGTTTATATCATATCAGATATACTTTCCAGATCTGAATATTTCCATAGATCTTCAATCTTAGAACTCATATTTACATTTTGTACATGGTGCATTGCTGAAAACCCCAAGGGGGATTGATAAAAGAGCTTGTATAGTGCATGGTTCTGCTTTAGATCTAAATTTTTGTCCACATACTTGCTCTAGATATGATTTACAACCTATTTTTGTTGCAGAGGTAATAAAATAATGCTGTCATGGTATTCCAGCCTTGACACATGGTTGCAGTCCCTATTTTTGCATGATTTTGAGCTATTTGTGGCATGGGAGGCCTGTTTAACTATGAAATAGTGATTTGTTTCTGATTTCCTTTTAGATATAGTTACTAAATATCAGATCTAAGGTATCCATGAGCTGCATTTAACTTTTATTGCATACATTTCCGAAAAATGCATTATTTTAGCATGTATTGTTGAGCAGTCCCATTTGGGAATATTACATAAATAATATAACAACCTAGAAGAAAGAAAATAAATATAGTTAAGAATCAAATTTAAAACTGAAAAACACAGTTTATAAATCTTGATGATCTAAATATGGGATGAAAAAGAAAGGAAAATTGCTTCAAATAAAATATAAGGCACTAAAAAAATTGCAAAAGAATAACTGATGGGATGAATCCTCTCTCCCTTACAACATCCAAATGTCGGAGTATCTATAAATGTTTGTTAATGTAAGTATTTTAGGATGTTATTTAGGATTAAAAAAATTATTTAACAATATTTTAAGCCAATTTTCAACATACTGCTTCATGGGAAGAACATTTTTTTTCTTGTTTACCATGAGTGAAAATATTTTTTCTTTGATTTATTTTAAGTCCGAGTGTAATTGATGAATGGTTTCCATGGGATCATCAGTATAATTTACAAATATAACTGACCAGATCTTTATTTCCTCTTCTAAGAAATAAGTAACATTATCTAACTCATTAGCTTAGGATGCTTTAATGACATTCAAATCTTCCTCCAAATAGTCCTTCAAAATCAACATAGAATCTTCGATCAATTCTGTCCCTTCAAGGTCTTCAAAAACCTTGGTTATTTTGAATAAAATGGCACCTTAAAAAATATCAATATTTTCACAATCAGCTATGGCATCCTTTAACTTTCCAAATGATCTCACACCATCCTACTTGTATATTATTTATTCTCTTCCTTCATGGAATTCCTTGCCCACTCTTCTCAAAATTTCTTATAGTGGAAATTTTTGTAATGAACATATTTAAACATTTTTTTAGCAAAATATTGGTCATGTTCAAGGTCTTGCAAATAATTTGTAAAATAGGAACTTCTTTGAGAGATATTTCTTAAATACAAGAAAATATCCCATGCTTTAGAAATGGTACATAGTCTGCTATTGATGCTTTCCACAACATAGGTCTTGATTCCACTAATTATATTTTCTTCCTCTATTATCCTATTGGGTGTGGCAAGTGTAGTAAGTGGTGCATGATCTAGAGATATAATAGCCAAAGAGGGCATGATTAGAGGTCTACGGCTCAAATATTCTTCAAGATCAATGATTTTCATCTTTAATTGTATATTTTCAATCTCTTGCTCCATGAAAAAATGGGAAAGTGTAGTCTATTACTTTAAATTTCAAAAGGTCCTACTCCTGGAATATATATTTCATACCTCCATTTTATTGTAACCTTTTTATTTTTAGCATGAACCTTTTTACTTTGTAATTTTTTTATAATGGGAATTTTGTAGAAATTAATGTGTATATTCTAAACTGATCATACTATGTCAACTAGAAACTACTCTACTGATATGTGGAAGAAAATTCATGGTTGAGAAAACTAATCATTAAAATTCAAAAGGAAACATCACACATTCACAAATATTTATCTAGGGGAAAGCATCTACTGAAAACCCCTTACTATCTGGGTTGCATTAATAAAATAAAGTGGATGAATACAATATTCTTGCTCAAGTTTAGGCACAACTTGCACCTGTGTCTTCTATCATTTTCCTGACTGACTAAAAATAACCAATACTTAGCCAAATTTTCAAACCTCCAAGATCCTATATCCTTGCGTTGTTCATTTATAAATTAGACCCTTTTGTTTAGGGAAATTCCTCAATTGGATTTCACAATTCCTATAGGCCCATTCTTTGATTGCATGCACCACTTGTACAACTTGGAATAGTTTACAACTGATAATACGCTGCCCTTGAACTCCAGTCTCAACTTGGTAACTCGAATTCTCTCCATGCATCAATTATTTTGGTCTGATTGACCAGTTAATTAGATGACCACTGATTGTGACTAAAGTTACACTGCACAACTTGACCCTCCACTAGTTTCTCCAATATTTGGAACTAGTTTAATTGATAATAACTCAACTTAACTGAATTAGATTACTAAAAATTAACAATCAATCATGTAGAACTAGACTCAAGTGTCTCCAACTCGAATTAACTGAGTTAACTGAGTGAAAAAATACATGTCACCTAAGTTAACTACCTTCAAGTATTCTGCTGAAATTGAAATTCAAAGTTTAATCTAGTTTAACCAAGGAAAAGTCAAAACTAGTTTTTATTGCTACATTTTCAACACTCCCTCTCAGTAAGAAATGGATTATCATATACCCCAATCTTGCTTCTATGGAACTCAAATTTAACCCTTTATAAATGTTTTTTCAAAATGTCTACATCTTATTCCTATTCCAAAATGTACTGCAACAACATGATCCTCCTTTGAACACAATCTCATACATGGTTGTACCAGATATCTATGTGCTTATATAGATCGTGAACAAATGGATTCTCAGATATTTTGATACAACTTTGATTTTCACAGTAAATCACAATAGGATCCATCATCTGACCAAATAACCCAACAAGAATCTTTCTCATCCAGATAGCCTCACAAGCTACTTGACTAACATCCATGTACTTTGCTTCTGCTGAGCTGAGTGCCACAATTCTCTACTTCCCGCTGTACCAAGAAACTGTTGCTAACTCAACACTAAAAATTCCTCCTAATGTGCTCTTCCGGTCTGATGGGCTTCCTGCCCAATATGCATGTGTGAATACTTGCAACTTCACTCCCTCTGTCTATCTATACAAAATTCCAAACTGAGTGGTGCCCTGAGGTAATTTAGTACATGTTTAGCAACCATGTGTTCAACAGATACATGAGTGAACCCACCAGCTATCTGTACATGGCAACATCCACTTCCTCGCCTGAAGTGGCATCATTTTTCCTCCAGTTGGTTTCTAGATGAGTTTCCATGCATTTTCATGTTTCAATGCTGAACTTCTGAATGATCTCATTGGTATGCTTTCCCTAAGAGACAAGCAGTTCCCCTTCTCCTTTCCATACTTCCAAACCTAGGAAATATTACATGAGACCCATGTCCTTCATTTCGAACTCTCTTACAAGGTCCTCCTTGCAAGACCCGATAAGTTGTTCATCGTCGGTAAAAATCAAGACATCAATATATAAGAAAATATTAAACAATTTAACTTCGGCCAAGATGTAAGGTCCTCCTTACAAGACCTGATAAGTTGTTCATCACCGGTCAAAATCAATTCATCAACATATAAAAAAATAATAAACAATTTAACTTCTACCAAGATGTGGTAAAGGTTTGCATCCACTTCACTTTGGTGAAGCCCAACCCAGTGAGGTAGCTATCGATCCCAGTGTACCAAGCATGAGGTGCTTGCTTCAAACCATATAGCACTCACTTGAGTCTGCACACGTGTGACTCTCTGTAAAAGGTCTCAAATCCTTCAGGTTGTTAAATGTGTGCCTCCTGCTCAATAACTCCATTGAGGAATGATGTCTTCACATCCATTTTGTGGATATTCCACCCCATCTGTGCAACTATAGAAAGCATTGATATGATGGAAGAGTACCTTTATATAGGAGCAAATGCCTCTTCATATTCAGTCCATTTAACATGAGAGTACCCCTTAGCCAAAAATATGGCCTTGTGCTTCTCGATGCTTCTGTCTGTTGCATGCTTTATCTTGTAAATATATCTCAAACCTACCAATGATTTGTCGGTTGGTCTGGGAACCCCCTCCCAAACATTTTTTATGACAATGGAATCATATTCCTCTACCATATAATCAACCTATACAGACTTCTCCACTGCTTCCTCGAATGAGGTTGGTTCTGTCTCTACAAGATCAATCATCAGATCCATGTAGCCAATGTACCAATTCGATGACCTCCTCTTCCTAATATGTGATGTAGGTGCTCCAACATTCACTATAGCATCCTGGAATATTATGTAAGCTTCCCTGGTTCATTTCATTTCTTCCCTAGATGTCTCTGCTTGAGTGGTTGTTTCCACTCCCTTCTCATCTTCTTGTGGCTACTCCACATCTTCTTTAAGTTCTTCATTTGAAGTAAAAAAATCATGATCTGCATGCAATTGAAGCTCCCTCTCAAGAGAAAAATTCATTGCCTTTTCCTCATCAAAATTCGCATCTCTATGAACAGCTATCATTCTGATAGATGGAAGGTACACCCGATAGTTGTGAGGTGTATCAGTGTACCCAAAAAATATTCCAAACTCTACTATCAGCTCTATATTTTTCCTTGCTTCCTTGGAGACATGGAAATATACTGATGCTCCAAAGATATTGAAGTGTGACACATTTGGTTTCTTCCCTGAAAAATCTTCTTCTGGTGTACTCATCCCAAAAATCTGATGACGACTCATATTATGCAAATAGACCATTGTGTTGCATGCTTCGACCCATAAGTTTAGAGGTAATTTGGTCATGCAAAATCACCCTTGCTCCTCCCACAATACAATTGTTCTTCCTCTCATCCACCCCATTTTGTTGTGGTTTGTGGGGTGTTGTCAACTCCCATAGAATTCCTTCCTTTGCATATACTTTTTTAAACTCATTCAATATATACTCACTATTGTTATCTTTCTTGAGAGCCTTCACTTTCATTCCTGTTTCCTTCTCAACAAGTGCTTTAAATTCAAAAAACTTGGAGAATTTTTGGTATTTCTTATGCATGAATAAAATACAACATTTATGTGAGAAATTATCTACAAATATAACATAATACTTTTTCTTGGAAGTGAAGGGTGTCAAGAAAGGTCCACAAATATCAAAGTGGATCCTTTCAAGGATTTTGTGCACCTTTCTATCCTAATCATTGAAGGTAGCTTTTGTGTACCTCCCAAAATTACACCCTTTGCATGTGTTCTACTATTGTAGTGCTCCTTTGGGAAGGCCTGTGGTGATTTGTTGCATGATCTTCAAAGCTCCATGATGAAAATGGCCAAGTATTCTATACCATAATTTACTGACATATCGTATCTGCACCTTCTCTACCTTTGTGCTCAAAGTAACACAGTATTCCACATCCATCCTGTAGAGGTTCTTCACTTGAAAACTGATTTTATTCACTTATCCTGTGGTGATGTCTCAATAATGCCTTTCCTTTACTGAATATCACATCGTAGCCATGGTTTTCCAACACCACGACAAAAACGTGATTATTCTTTAGGCATAATAAAAAAATCACATCCTTGAGCCTGAGAGGGGATCCAGACTCCCTCTAAAAGGTGACAGTTGATGAACCTCAGTATTGCAATAATATTGTTGCAACTACTGAGGCTACCAACTTTAATTATCAACCTAGGGTTAATACACAATTAAGAGGTATCGGCACTATATGTGCAGCATACAATGTGTCCTTATTTTGTTGATATGATGTAATGGACTGAATTTCATGAAATCAATCCTAAACTAATTGCAGACATGGAAGTGTTGCTTTGAAAAGAAATTAATCCTAGGAAAGAACAACAATTTGTAATTGAAATCCTAAGAGGATGAATTCAAATAAAAGTTCCTAATCTAATTTCTGAAAACGAATGTCCTAAGTGGTATTTATTCTTCCTCAATCATGTATTTAGATCCTAGGGGTCATGATTCAAGCCTAAGAGACAAAAACCGATCTTAGGGAGAAAATATGGACGATTTTACACATGCTACAAGAGTGCTACATGAATCTCTGTTTTTGCTACAGGATGTTCTATTTCAGATATAACTCACCAAATGACCAAGTAAATCAGATGATAATTGTATGGGAAAATTTTTGTTAATAAGTAGGATTTCTTAGGTCTCCATTCCAAGTGGAATCACGCCAAAATTCCCCTATTCACACGTGCTAAAAAATAATAGAAAATTACAACTCTGAAATCTAGAAATTCAAGAACTAGTGAGCTAGTTAATATATCAAATGCCTAAACTAATAAAGTGAAAATGAAATGGGGTGAAATTTGTTATTATATTTAACATTATTAGGACCTAATTCAAGTGCAATAAAGTCAAATTCATCTCATTAAGACATTCTAAAAAATAGCAGAAATTCACTACTATTTCGTTACAAGGCATTTACAGAAATCTTATATTCATGAACTAGTAACCAAATCCAAGTAGCTTGATGATTAAGATGACCTTCCAAAATTATTATAAGGATGAATAATGCTCTTGAATCTGTAAAAATCCTGCAAAAGAACTCACTTTGATCATTTAACTCAATCCTATAGCAAGAAAAGAAACAATACTAAATACAAAAATATGCAAAACAGAAATGAGAGATGCATGTGAATAAGAAGTGAAAAGAACATAAATAAATTGTGCAAGAGGGATTTGAGGCTCCTAGGATGGCCAAGCCCACGGAGGACTCAGAGTCCTATGGAATAAACCAAGCCTTAGAAGCTAAAAATGACACCAATATTCATTATTGAATCAGTCCAAGCACATCTCCTCAAGAAAAGAAAGTGGAGTTGCCAGAAAACAAGTCTTCTCCACAATAAGACTAAACAATACATGCCCCTAGAGGCCAATTCGAATTGGTACTTATAAAAAATTATGAGGAAACATTCCCCTTGAATGCAGGAATATTTACCCACCAAAATCCCTCAAATAATGGATCTGATTCCCAACACTAGGAGTTTGCAGTAAATGACAGGGAACACATTCCTAGATTTTCTCAATCATCAGAGTTCCAAAATCTCTCCATAATTTCTTAATAATTTTGTGATATTTTGTTCATTTATTTTCAATATTTATCCTCCAGTAGTAGGGAGAAATTCTCTAAATTATCTCCTTCTCCAAATCTTCATAATCTGCCCAATATTCTGACAATATTCTATAAAAAAAAAAAAATATTAGGCACAAATATGCAATTATCTTTAAACCTTCATAATGAACATATTAAATTTAAAAATATGTCATATAATTCAAAAAGAGAGATTTAATGTGCTAAAGGATGGTCATATGGGCCTTAATTTATGTCTAATTTGGAGGCCCATCATACCCCCCTACTTAACATGTTGCTCATCCTTTGAGAAACTTAGTGACCTAATTGTGCCACCTTCATGGCCCTGGTGGCCTCTCTCTTGTAAGTTCCTCAGTCCTTTCTCTTAATAATCTTGTTTGTAGGTTAATTTTCCCCTTGTGAAATATGGGTTCTTAAATATTTTTCATTTTGGAAAGGTCTTCCACATCCACTTCCAACCTCCTTCTACCTTTTTCCATCATTTGGACACCTTTCAACCCATCAAAACAGCCTCGGATGTGATCCTGTAGTAACTCAGAGCATCATGTAGTATACTTGTAGCATATTTGTAGAAATATGTAGCACATCAAAAAATATATCAAATCTTGACCAAAATTGCACCTTATGCTTAAGTTTTTCCTCTTACCTTTCTATAACATCTTCTAGGCCTTGGATACAAGCTAGAAAGAGATTAGAGACCTCTTGGAAAACCTATTTTCATCAATGTGGTTTGAGTTCTACGTTGATGGTGAATACCTTCTTTCCTTTTGTCTCCTTCTTCTTATCCTTTGTTTTGCCTTCTTCTTGGCTGTGGGATTTCTATGGTTAGATCCACCCCCCATAGTCTTCAATGCAACTTTCCAAAGTTGGAATGGAAATTTTCTATTTCTGCTCCAAGTTTTAGATATTTACGTGTAATGAGGGTTTTTAAGAAAAATGAAAATTGAAAAAATTTCATGCTCAACCAAAAATAATTTCAATTCCCTTTCTTATCAAGCTCAATTCAAAGGAAACATCCACATTTCATTTTTTTTCTATTTGTAAATTTTTATCAAAAGTTTCCCATAGGTTGTACCAATGAAAAAAATGAAACTTTTGTAGGCTTATTATTCACATATAAAAAGTAAAAATATGTATTTACCCTTCCTTTATATGTTTTCCTTCGAGTCCTACAGTTTGGGGGTGAAATTCCTCAAAATAAGGGTCTTTTGCAACAACTTTTGTCTTCATGTAGCATCTTTGTTTTTTTTTGTAGCAGCCTTGTTTCTCCTATAGCATCCATGCCTAATCCTATAGCACCTACAAATAAACTCTATATCTCTTATGTAGCATCCTATACAACTCGTGGTAGCATCTAACTCGACCTTTGATGCCTTAATGAGCCTCTCTAACTATTTTGGTAATGAGCTTCGATACATTTGAAGTTGATCCTTGTTTTTTATTTTATTTTATTTCCTTCTTTGTTAGTGGGCTCAATGCATTTGGTGATCTGGTCAAATTTCCTCATAATTACCACTTTCCTTCATTTTTATTTTCCACGTTTCATGAGTGAGGGAGTTAGTTTCGCTTAACTGGGTGAGGGTGGTCGAGACCACTGACTCGTCCTTAGCTTATAAAATTTCATCTCTAATGAATTTAACAACAAATTTCTAACCATAAAAAACTCACGAAAAGAGTTAAATAATATTGCATACTTGTACCTACCTATAATGTCGATTTTCTGGAGATGTTTGCATGCAGGAGCTGGAGTTTGGTGATAGCCATGGCTATCTTTCTCTTGTTGTGTTTTTTCATCTATTTTTTTAGTGAGCAACTTGTTTCTGAGTTAGTTGCTTAACCTTTTTATTTATTTTTTTCTTCTTGCAGGTGTTACATGGAGGTCCTCAGGTGCCTTTTCTAGTGTTTTCATCCTCCCCGAGTCTATTGGTGGTCCTTTGAAGACATTTCCATCAACTTATCCTTGGATGTTGATCTTGTTGTGCCATGTACAGGTTTTCTATAGGAAACTTTTCAACTTCCTGTAGCAATCTCTTCTCTGCTTCTTGGGGGATCCAGATTGCCTAGAGATGAAGGGGAATGGTGCATGTAGGTTAGGTATGGATTTATGGAGTGAGTGGTGTGATGGAGAGGTTAGGGAAAATGTCCCATGTCAAGGTATAAGTGATCTAGCTACTAGTGGCCGCGAAACATAGGGTTTAGAGAGTGAATCGTTGTGCATTGCGTGAAGTGAGGATTAGGAGTGGTAGGTATAGGAAAAAAATAAATTCTCATGCTCTTTTATAAGTGTAGAAGCCCTTGAGAGAGCCAATTTTCTCATAGATAAGTTTCCTATAGTAGTTATAGGGTTTCCTGTAGCACTATACGAACCCTATAGCAGTTCAGGACAACCCCTTGTAGCAGACTTGTTTTAGCCATATATCTCAAACAATAGAGTAGATTGACCTGAAGTTTTCTTAGCATGTTACCATCATCCTTATGCACCTCCCCATAAAACATCTCAACCATTGGATGTACGAATCTCGATAATAATTAAAAATGGTTGTAGGTTGTGGAGGTCGATTTCTCACAAACTGTGAATTAGAATGTGTTGAAATTTCTTGAGCATGTTACCATCATCTATATGAATCTCCTCATGAAACAGGTCAGAAAATGGATACACTGTTTTTGAGATATAATAGAAACAAATTTCTGCTAAAAAACCAGAGTTTCATATAACAAAAACAGGGTTTCCTACAACATTTTAGGACAACAAGGAAAATGAATGAGAAAAGCTTGGAAATGATGGGTGGATGTTGGAAATGGATGAGGGTGATGGATTGGCATGACCTTGGTCCTTTTGGAACATATGAGAAAATGAGGAGGAAGTCCAAGTTTGACTTCCTTTGACTAGGGTTTTTGACCAACTTTTTTCTTTTGGTGCCAAATTATTTTTTTGTTGCTTGCAAAGGTTGGAGAGCACACTGCATTCATTACGAGAGAGATACATGGAGAAAATACATTTTTCCCTTTTCATTTTTTCACCTTTTTCTTTTTTTCTTTAGGCTACTAGCTACCCCAATGAGGTTTTCAACTAGTAGGTCTACCTAAGCATATCAAAGAGGTTTTCAACTAGGATATTCTTGTTTTCTCTTTTTCCAACCCATTGACTGTTACTCATGGAGGTTTCCAATCAGTGAGCCAATCTTAGGTGCCTCCAAAATGGGTTTCTTTGAGATTTTATTCTTTTTCTTTTTTTCTCTTTTTCCATTTTTTTTAATTTTTTTTTATCCTACTCTACTTGAAAAAACAAAATCTTTTTCAAGCATAAGATACTTCAGTGGAACTATTGTACACATCAATATGAAAGATAAAATCATGCTTGCAGCAGAAATACATGCTGACATGTACCTGAATATGAGAGATGAATTTCTTTAATTGAGAATGTATCAGTATTGTTGAAGAAGCGTGTGTTGTTGTAGCTTAATTATTTGTAGAAATTATATACACTAAGCATGCATATGTCCAAAGTCTACCTGATCTCACACTATTTAACTTTATACACAAGATCTTTTGAATCTATTCTACTTGTTAATCTTTTGTAGGAAAAAATTAATTGCACACATGTGAAGCATAAACAAAAATAATCAATTGCACATAACACGGTTTAGCAAGAAAGCCTCCAAAGTGAAAACCCCAACTATATATTATGTAACATGGAGATCATATGAAAATCTCATACAAGCATACAAAATCTTATCACAAGCCCTCGGTGCGGTACAATCGTCATACGCTAATCAGGCCTAATCTTGCAAATCCATGCACCAATCTATGCCCTTTGCTAGCACCGCCTCCTTTGTGCAATCTCTGTTTGAAGAATAGCTATGAATGTATTGATTACTCATCATCATTACTTAATCCTCATTGGCATCTCCAGCGAGTGTTGGATGCAATCAATGCATCACTATAGTCACAACGAGATAATCTATCTTGCCCTTTCACCTATCTCTCCACTGGTCTCCTTCCAAGCCCTTACATACTGTAGTTAGCGAGTGTATTCTTCGGTTGATTAACCAGGTTATTATTTATGAATTAGTTTAAATAATTAATTCACTCCACTCTCACTAGTGTATCAATCGATTAGAAGTAAATACAACTAGCTCAACAATCTAACGGGTTAAACTGAATACAACTCCCATAACTACTTCTTCCAAACGTGTCATATTCTGCCATGAGTTCTAACATTTGAGTCCTCCATGCAATAGCTCTAGTAAACCCTCGGGGAATAGTTTAATTCCTTTTTGTCGATTCATTGTGCCACATACGGCACGCAGACTGAAGTGCTCCAAAGAGAATAAGTTGTTGTTTAGAGTACGATTATTATTATTAAGAGCTAATAATAATCGACATGCATCTATTTTTATATTGACGATACATAAATAGACTTCACCCAATATTCTAAAAATATAATTTAACATATTTTCCAAATTGATCAACCATCCACAAATAGCATCCTGCCAACACTTAAAATATGATCATCATGTCAAAAATAGACTTGTTCCAAAAATAACTGTGAGCCCACTTGAAGTAGAAGCAACTCTTTTCACTAAGCTCATCATCTTGTTGAATCTCAACATGATTTTTGGAACCATATTTCAATATAGCTTTGATGACCTTGGTTTGCTTGCTCATTGGGAACATTCTTCATGTCGTCTTCTACCATGAAATTCAAATCTTCCTCTTTTTGCGGTTATTCTCTCGAACACGTGGAGAAATGATGGTAAACATGAGGGAACTTTCTCAATATCTGATTATGAAAGTGTTTTCTCTTCATCAGTCACATTTTAGTCTTTGATCTCCTCACTTGAATTTTATTCTTCTGAATGTTTTCCTTCAAGCATCGAAAAATCTCTTTTTCAATACTCTTCCTAAGCTAAGATATGCAAAGTACAGATCGAGGAGATGTTTGGAAATGTTTCCTCAACATGTGTTAAGTGGGTTGAGTTACTTCTTTGTATGTGTTTGGAAATGGTGGTACACATTGTTGAGTGGGAGTGGATCTGTGAGATGGTTTGGTTGAGGTTGTGGTTGTGTGATGGAGGTGGAGGTGGTAGGGATATCATGGAGTTAGGTATGGAGGATATTGAGGATATTGTGGATTACTACCCATAAGGTCATTTCCAACCTTGTTTCAATATTGGTTTTGGGGTTGAGATGACGAGAGTTTCCAAGGAGGAGCGTGTTCCAATTAGTTTGAGATTGATGTGAATAAGCTTGAAATTGTGAAGTAGGTCCTTGTCCATATCAAGTTGACTAGGTTGTCATGGTCTTCTTGGAACTACAAAACATAGCTTTGTGGTGATTGACTTGCTCTATTATCTTCTTGGTAAACTTCCTAAACATTGGTAATGATGGATAATGATACAGCGCATGTGATTGTTTCGTCAATTTAGTGTCCTAAATTGATAGCATAAATTATCGACCCCGAGGGCTAGTAAATTGATGAAGTATGTCTTTGCCCCATATATGTGCCTAAGTATCCCTTTTCTTGTTCCATTGTTTTCAATGTTTTAATGATGTTTTGGGGTTATGTTTTGATTCTTAGTATGCTACTCTGCTAAGAAGATGAAGTTAAATCTATGTCAAAAAAGGAGAAAAATCTTAATAAATGAATTAAAACATAGTTTAGTTGTAAGTTTTATCCTAACTAGAAAATGATGAAAACGAAGGTCCTAATACATGGATATTATAGCTTTCAAATAGAAAATTCATGAAAATAAAGGTAACTCAAAACACTACAACTCCGTGAGTTCATTTGATTATGAAGATTTTTGGAATAGCTTGTGAAAGAAAGTTAAATTCTAATGCAATGAGGATCTTCCTAAAACATAAAAGAAGTGTTAAAACAAACAATAACTTAGAAAATTCTGATCAGAAATCTCATTCATATGATAGAGTTTTATTGGAGAGTTTTAAGAAAAGATTCTTTGTAATGTAGTAAGGATCTCCTATGAAATAAAACAACTTATAACATTACAACTACGTCTCATTCATGAGTTAGAGGTTTGTTGGAAGAGTTTGTTGAAAGAGATTAAGCATAATGGTGGGGATATTCTATAAAACAAACAATCGATGACACGGTATTACAACTAAAGTCTTGACTTGGGTGCCAGAGGTTTATTGGAATAGCTTGAGAAGAAAAATGTTTGCAATAAGATGAGGATCTTCTATCTAATTGAAGAACATAAAATGCTAATAACTCAAAATAGTACAACTAAATCTCATTCATATAGTAGTGATATATTGGAAGAGCTTGAGAAAGAGAATAGCCATAAGATAATGAGAATCTTTACTTAATCTAAATAACGAGCGAAATACTAGTAGCTCGGAATGTTACGATTAAATCCCATTCATTTAATAGAGATATGTGGAAGAGCTTAGAGAAAAATACTAGCTGTAATATCATGAGGATATTTTATCTAAGAAAATGACATGAAACATAATGCTAAAAAATATAATTTCGAGAAAGCGATCTAAGTAAGGAAATTTGACAAAAACGGAGATTGAAAACTAATTATCTAGAAAGCATGTAAAACCTCCTCGAATAGCGGAGACCCCTACTTTTCTCAGTTCGGCATTAAATCTTTAACTCCTCAAGGTTGTGTCGAGAACAGCATCAAAGTTATACTCCTTTTATTATCAAAATGTGAAAATAGAGTATCACGATGTTGACAAAATATGTATCAAACTTGTCCCTCTTGGAAATACGAGAGCTGAATTTATATACAATCACATAACTAACATTGAACAAAAGTAGGTACGGTGTAATTTTAAAGTGAAATCAATTGAAACTCTTTTAGGATTTACGATTTCTTGTAAAGCAAAATCGGGAGTCTTGATCTCGAAGACAACATGACTTTTTGCTTTGACCACGTACGCAAGCACCTCCATTTGTGATCTAGTCCTCATGGAGAGGAACGAATGATGTAGGAAAGATTTGGAATCCACCTATGTGTTCCTTTTCTCTAGATGACACATGTAACATACTTAAACACCAAAACGGCTACGAACGCTTGACTCTGAGAATGGGCGTTACATAGCTAAAACTATTCAAAAATCATTAAGACGATAAAAAATCACAAAAATTACAATAAGTTAATCATTGTGTACAACCTTTAAGTAATCTTAGTCATTCTCATTGAGTTTTTAGGTTTGAAATGATAAAGGAATGATGAAATGAAGTGGTGGCAAAAGAGAGAACAATTTCGAGGCTCAACAATGATTATGCATGGATAACACAAATATCAACATCTTCTTTTTTTCTCTGTTTTCATTTCTTAACCTTTCTACTTGTTCACTTAGATTGCTAGAATTTATGCTTTAAAGTTATCAAGAAAATTTCCAATTTCATCTTGACTTACCAATGTTGATGTTGATTTGTTACTCTTGTCCTTCCTCTTGATATGTGCTTTCATGTTTCACAAATTCCTTCAAATGATCATTGGTACCATCTCCTTTACTCCTTGAGATCAAGGAGATCAATCCACTCATCCTAATTGCTCTAAGTAAGAGGTTTTTTAGTGTGTCAAATCCCAAATGATGTAATTTTCCCTCTTAACATTATACATGAACCTCTCTATTAGATCTTCAAGGCTCTCATCTTATTTTTATTCATTCTAATTATTTATTCCTTAATATCATGGTATTTATATTTTCTAAAATATCTTTTGCATATCAATTCCATGACCTTATTGAATTAGTGCTAGACTCATGAACCATTTAAGAGTTATATCCTTCAATGTTGTGGGAAACAATATCCTTAATTTTTTGAGTGAGTGATAAGTAACCATAATATACGCAAAGTATTTCAAATTCAAAGAAAAGGGTTGCGGATCCTACGACCTCATACCATGGAAGTTTGGAAGTAAATATGGAGGGATGCTCTTGATATGCACACTAACATCAATATCTTGAATGGGAAATCCACGAAGGTCTTCTTCATTTTCATCATCTCCATCCATTTCTTCTATATTTTCTACCACCTTTTTCTACCTGCAAAAGTGGATGGTGATGTGGTTCTTACACTACACACATGATCAAATGGGGGGTTGGTGTTGGAAAGTATTTTTAAATATATTTTTTGAATAAGAATTCTAATACAATGCAATTTTGTTTTGAAATGAAATATGCATAATGCAAATTTTTTTTTTTTGAAGAAAGAAAATAAATGAATCAAATAGGGAATAAAATAATGCATGTGGCACCTCCTGGAAAACGGTGCTAAAAAGTGATGAGCATGAGTATTGCAACAAGAATGTTGCAACTCGAAACTACCAACTTTAATTATCAACCGGGGTTCGTACAAACTTAAGAGGTATCGACACTATGTGTGCAACATCTGATGTGTACTTATTTTGTTGATCTAATGTAATGGAGTGAACTATATGAAATAAAAGCCTAAAATAATTTTGAAATGGAAGTGTTTCTTTGAAAAGGAGAATAATCCTAGGAAATAACAACAATTTCTAATTGAAATCTAAGAGCATGGAATTAAAATAAAAAGACCTAATATAATTTGCGAAAATGAATGTCCTAAGTGGTGTTTATTCTTCCTCAATCATGTATTTATATCCTATAGGTCAAGTTCAATTCTAAGATGCAAAAAACAACCGTTTAAGGAGAAAATACGAGTCGAGTTTACACATGCTACAAAATTAACAAAGCCTACTGTTTTTATACAGAAAATATGTTGCGAAATAACTCACCAAATGACTTAGTAAATCAAATTAAAATGGGATGGGAAAAAAAATTATTAGGTATGATGTCTTAGGTCTCCATTCTAAGTGTAATCACTCCAAAATACATGTTCACACGTACTAAAAATAACGAAATTTATTACTCTAAATCTGAAAATTCAAGAACTAGTGAGCTAGTTAATCTATCAAATACCTAAACTAATCAAGTGAAAATGAAATGAGGTGAGACTTTTTTATTATATTTAACATTATTATGACCTAATACAAGTGGAATCAAGTTAAATGGGATCTCATTAACCCCTTCTAAAAAATAGAAGAAATTTACTATCATTTCACTATAAGTCGTTTCCATAAAACTTATATTCATGAATGAATAACCAAATACAAGTAGCTTAATGATTAAGATGACCTTAAAATGTTATTTTAAGAGTTAATAATGCATTTGAACTTGTAAAAAACTTTAAAATAACTCACTTAATCATTTAACGCAATCCTAAGCCAAGAAAAGAAACAATACTAAATACGGAGAAATATACGAAAGCAGAAATAAGAGATGTATGTGAATAAGAAGTGAAAGAACTTGTAAAGAAATTGTGCAAGGGAGCTGAGGCTCACAGCAGTGGCCAACCCCAAGGGAGGAATCAGAGTCCTATGGAAATAATCAAGCCTTAGAGCGAAAAGAGCGTGCCAATCTTTGGTGAATCAATCAGAGTTCCTGCAAGAAAAAGAAAGTGGGCTACCGGAAAGCAAGTTTTTCTCCAAAATAGGACTAAAAATACACCTCTAGAGGCCAAATCAGGTGGTACTTATAAAAAATGGTGAGGAAGCATTCTCCTTGAAAGGAGAAGCTTTCCTCTCCAAAATGTCTCAAATAGTGGATGCGGATTTCCCAACACTAGGGAGTTTGCGGTAACTTACGGAGAGACACATTCCAAGATTTCTCAATCATTAGATTTCCAAAATCTCTCCGGAAATTCTCAATGATTTCGTGATCTTTCATTTATTTTCCAATCATGATCCTCATTAGTAAGGAGAAAGTCCCTAAATTATCTCCTCCAAATCTTCATAATACGCCCAATATTCTCACAATATTTCTACAAAATATTAATAACAGGCACAAATATGTGGTTATCTTTAAACCTTCATAATGAACATATTAAAGTTAAAAATATGTCTTCTAATTCAAAAATAGAGTTTTTATGTGTTGAAGGATGGTCATATGGGCCTTAATTTATGTCTAATTTGAAACCCATCAACGTGAACAACAAGGGTCGTATAGTATAGAACCAATGGACCAAGGAATGAATGGTAAAATGGTTAGGTACAACTCGATCAATGCAACAACGATATGGAAAGGAGGGGACAATTTTAGAGGAAAAATCAATTTAGTAGCGAGGGGCAAATTTCTCGATTGGATGGATGCTACGAGGAGCTTAAGAGATGAGATAAGAAGTTGAAAACTTCCCAATAATGAAATGCTATTGAGGGCATAATAAATCCTTGTGAATAAGAAATGCAAGAAAAAATTGAATGTTATTATATTATGGAGTCCCTCAAACTTTCAAAGGAAATAACATCATGAATTGGGAACTATACATAGGAAGAGGCAAAGCCCTTTGGGACAAAGAGGAAAGGAAAAATGGGGCGGATGGAGAGGGTCAAGGAAAAGTCACAAGTTGACAAGGGAAGACATTGTGAAAGGGCATGTCATTGGATAAATCCTAAAATCACTAGTGAATAGTAGCATAGAAAACACCCAAATAGGACCACAACATTGCCATTATTAGGCATCATTGAAAAGAATTAGAGAAAATAATATCGCAAAGCGGGGAGATTTTTATGAAGGTAAATCCCCCCCACATTTGATGGTGAAGTGAATAAATAAGAATATGATAGAGCATGGATCCTTGGAGGTTAAAGTATTTTTAGGATTCATATCTACTCACAAGAACATGAAAACGAGGATACTCACCTTCAACTTGAGGAAAAGTCGATGTACGAGTGGGAGGATTTACGAGAAATGTAAAAATCATAAAAAAGAAGAAGAGTTGTCTTGGGATGAATATGAGGGATATTTAGGGGGCAAGTATCTGTAAATGAATGCTTCAACAGCAAGTTTAAGGAGTTATACGATCTCAAATTGGGGCAAACCTTAAATGAGAGTACACCACCAACTTCTTGGAGTTTTTAAAGTATGTTCCTTACCTTAAGGAATAAAAAGCAAAGATCCATAGGTATGTCGGCGGTTTCCCCACAATCCTTCGGGGATTAGGATCGAGTTAGTTGAGACTAAGATATTTGACAATGCAATTTGGAAGGCTAAAGCATTGCTATGATAAGTCAAAGCGGGACGGAGTTCAAGAAGGATTGGAGGGTGAAAGGCATCACGAAACATAAAAAAAGAAAATGGGTATAGGGAAAGGATTGAAATCCGGAAACTGTAGGCAAGAGAAAATACAATTTCATCTTGTCGAGGTTGGCCTCAATAGAGAGCGAGTGCAGCGGAACAAAGGTAATGCTAATCATCATGTGGGAGGACATAGTAAGAGTGATACAAGGATCCCTTGAATTGCTAGACTTATGGGAAAATCAGCATAAGGTAGATTGTCACAACAAAAGGATGTCAAGCCACATTTGTACAATGAGGAAGAAGCCAAGACGGTGGGAGATATGGCTCATAATATACCCAAGATATATGTGGCTATGGACAATAGGAAATTCAACCATTAGGATTCTATATTTGAAATGGAAGGTGAGTCGATAATCAAATTGTTTCTATTTTAATTGACCCTAGCTCCGTCATCTATATTGGTCTTGAACTTATGGATCGATGCCATCTAGATAAAGGGACACATGAAGAATCATGGTTGGTTTAGTGTAGCAACATGAACCAAAATAAGAATCGAGCTAATGGGTAAAATCATGTGCATTTTAACTCAATGGTATGCCAACAAAAAAAATCCTTAATTTGCCTCCTTTGGGTGCATATAACATGCTAGTGGGCATGGATTGATTTGTATGCACATCATACAAAAGTATATTGTTGTAGAAGTCCATTGAATGCTTAGATGAGGGTGGAGAGAGAAAGAGTGTTACGAGGAAAAAAGGAAACATATTTCAATGAGAATGATCGTAGCCACGCAAGCCAAGATAAGTTACGGGAACATATTCACCCAATTTTTTGTAGAAATTTCCAACGGTATTGAAGCTAATAATAGCGATGAGGAAAGAAATAGTGACATTACGCTCAAAATGTCTCATTTTGAATCAATTCCATTTTTTTCTTCTGTCGATGGCATGGTTTTAATAAGGTTTTGACGGTGGTTTTCGACCTTTCATGCCCTTTTACGGATTCCATGGAGTGTTGGGATTTCGATCTCATTTTTGAGCTTTATAATTTCAGGATGGTTTCGGAATCCGGGGCGGTGGTCGTAGGTTCATTCCAAATGCCTAGGAATCGCCAGCGGAATTTTGACGGGGTACACGGTAAAGCTTCGGTGTCTCGGTGTAGGGCCTAGTGATTCAAGATTCGATTATAGTAAATCCTGAGGAGGTGTCTCATTTTAGGGCCTAGTGAGTTGAGATTGGATTGCGGTAAATCTTGAGAGACAGGGAACGAAAAATTCCTCAAGGATAGTGATGGATTCTAGATGGCATTCCAAGTTAGCTCAGTTGTGATGAAAGCATCGGTTTTTGTGTGATCACGGTATGGTGAGGGTGGAGGTGGTTTTAGCCTCTATATTCCCTTTGTTTTGGATTGATTTATCCATGAGATCCCACATTCATGTTAGCAGGAATATGGCACGGGGTTGAGTAGTTGAAGAGATATTTGGCTTCGCCATTTCTGTAGTGGGTAGTATGTGGAAGTCCCAAACACAGTGGTCAATGCCTATGTTTAATGGAAGCTAATTCCTATTGTTTTATTACTTATTAATATGTGGATTTAATGGATGTTAGCTCTTACTATGATTTTCATGGTTTTATGATGGTTATAAGCTTGTGTAATGATTGGTTCATGTCATGGTTATTTCATGTATTTACTTGTAATTGTGAAAATGATGGATGCGAAGACCTAATTTATGTCATAATTGTTCAAGGAAAGAGGTTTGTGATCCTTCTTGTAAGTTTCATAATATTTTTTAGTCATTCATGCTATGTCTTGTATCCTAGACCTATGGATTTCATTCATGCCAAGTGTTTAATAGAATGTCGATCCCTAGTTGGGGATGGTCGGGTCTAGTCACGGAGTTAGTTTTTGGTTTATTATTCTTGTAATCATGTGTTTTGTTATCACTAAATTGAGGTTGATTATCTGTCCCACAACAATCAACCTAAGAGTAACTATTTCAAACGTACTTTTATTTGGAACTTAGCCTTTCCCGGCTGAGAGGGAAAACTCTCTCAAGGATAAATATGATATTAAGTAAATAAAGATCAACAAATGGATAACTGCGAAAATGGTTTTAAATGTATTTTTGTGCGGGTAAAAGATGCAAACAAATAACTACCATTGGGAATATGGTGGGTATGAAAACTCGGTGACATATGACACTTCTCTCACGGAATTTGAGGCATGTGTACTCCAATGAAACATAACACCCCTACAGTAGATTAGTTGAATAAAGAAGTTGGAGCATGTTGACCATGAATTCCAAGTAATCACTGGTATAATGCGAAGATAGAATAACAAAATATATAAGACAAATACATATAAGAATACCAATGAATCTCGGGAAAGAAAACAAGTACGCTGCTGCCCAGGTTTTCCGGCCAAGGCCAAACCTTTGAATACCTCTAATGACACCTTGACTATTAAAAAATCTGTATTACAAGGAGAGAAAAATAGAGATCTACTATTTTTAGGAATTTGAAAACTAATAGGACTCCTAGCACTTTATTACATTTAATCAAACTTTTAAATCCCCATGCTTGCTAATATACATCAAAAAAATCATGTTACTAAGGTGGAGGCAGCCATGGTGAACAATAAACACCCCCACCAATATGGGATGTTTGTCTTGGGGAGCTTTGAGAGATGATGTCATATTTGTATGTGTGGTTGCCATGATGAAGTGCTAGCTTGATTAGCTTTTTCGAGGGTATTGTCTTCAACCAAAAACTCTACTAATGATTTTTGACCCTTCCAGGTGGCTGACCTGTTCCAAAAACAAAAATTAAGGTTTGAAATTTTTCAAATTCCTCCTCACTAAAAAAAATAGAGGACTTCTAGGCAAGTTCATAGCAAGAGTTCGTAAGGATTTTCTACTTTAGCCATCTTGCTAGGTGTTTCCTCTTTGGTGATTGGAGGATGTCTAGTGAGTCTAAACACTTAAACACATTACCTTCACTACCTTCTTTGTAGTAAAACCTAACATATATTTAAAAAAACATCTCCGGCGAGTTCATAGTGTTTTCTCGGCTTTGAAAGCCTAGGTACATGTATGAAATTGCCTAATAGGCTTGATGAGCTTGAAAATTTTCCAATTTCTTCTTTAAAATTGCTCATGGCTATGAAAATGATGAGCTATAATGAGGAAAAAAATATTTTACAATGTGTTTACCCCCTTCAAACGGTAGTGAAAACACCCTTGGTAGCGGTGGTTTCACCTTCAACAAGTTCAATCACTACCATCACTGAAAGCCTTTTTCTTGAGTTTGTTTGTACCATTTTCATACGCACCTCCAACTCCTTCACGTGGCCTTTGAGATTCTTCTTTTACTTTTTTTGCATCTAGATGTTCCTTTTCCTTGTGTGCTTCCGCTCACTGCGTAAAGGAGGGTTCTCTTCAGCAATTTGTAGCGATTTTTAGGAGGCTTCATCATAATAGGTAATCTACTCATTCACTTTCTCCTTGAACTCCCTTTACCATATTTCTTTTCTTGCTTAGCCTCTTCAACTCCATCTTTGTTTCAATGACATCTTCCCTAGCTTCCTCAAATCACTCCATTAGAAGGAAATGAAAGTGAAAACCACTATTAAAACCCGTCAAAACCATGCCATGGCTTGACAAGAGAACCAAATACCAACATGCCAATCACATGCATGTCCAAACTAGCTAAAAATCACACATGAAATATGTTACTTGCAAGTATTTAACACTAAATTTTCTGAATCATGATCTTCCTTGCTTTATCTTTTTTTTTTCCTTTCCTTTCTTTATCCTTCCTTTACTTGCTTTCCTCCTCCTTGGCATAATGTTGAATTTCTCCCAAAAAAACTCCCAAAGTATCCGAAAGTATGAGAGAAAGAGAGAATAATGAGAGAGCTCCAAAGTAGTGACTAAAAGACATGAATTGATCCTTAGAAGCCTTTTTTATTAATGACGCCTCTATTTTCTTAATTTTCCATTATTTTCCTTCAATTTCATCCTCACATGCAACGTGTGACCTTTTACCCTTCCTTTTCTCCTATTTTCCTTTATTTTTATAAATAAATGTGCCAAAAATATATTTTCCTCTTTAATACCTTTGCCAATTTCCATTAGCCATGACACATCACTTTGATGTCCACTCAGGATATCTTTACCCAACATTTCGCTTGGAATATGTGTCCCATAATCGTGGTCTTATTTTTTTCCTTTGTTAACTTTTATTACATGAACTTTTAGCTCGGGTTGTTACAACATGCTTGGATTACCTCCCCCACATAGAGGTACATTTTTGCGTGAGATGATATGAGAAGCACAACATCCAGAGAACCATGTAGGATGACCACTCTTAATTTGGTTGAATTGAAGTTACGGCGGAAGAAGATGATTGAAAATGGTGAAAAGGGCGAGTGTGTCCCCATGAGAGCACGAGTTTCGTTTCTAAAGAAAAAAAGGATGGCATGATTAGGTTATGCATAGACTACATGCACTTAAATAAGGTGACCATAAAAAAAATGGTCCCTTGCCAAAAATTAATGATCAATTTGATCCGTTAAGAGGAGTAGCAGGTATTCTCCAAAGATAAATTTGAGGTCATGATACCATCAAGTATCCACCAAGAGAGGAAGATATCCATAAAACAGCATTGAGAACAAAGTGTGGGCATTACAATTTCGTGTTGGTACCCTTTGGGCTCACTGATTTCCCACAATTTTCATGTGCTTAATGAACAATGTGTTGCACCCTTTCCTAGATAAGTTTGTGATAGTGTTCATTGATTGCATTTTGGTCTATTCCAAGACCATGGAGGAGCATGAAGAACATACGGCCACAAAATTATAGTTACTAAGGGAACATAAGTTTTATGAAAAAATTAATAAATTTAATTGTTAAATCACGGATCCATTATTTGGGGGGATATTGTCTCGGGGAGGGAGTAGCATTTGATCCCAAGAAGGTCAATGCCATAATGAATTTCCAACACCTAAAAAATTTGGTTGAACTTAGGTACTTCATGGGACTCATAAACTATTATAAGAGATTCATTAATAATTTCTCCAAGGTTTGTTTTCAATTAAAATATGCAAATATGAAAAGGAAAAGAATTTTAAATGGAAAGTTGAGTGTGCATCAAGTTTTGATCGGCTAAAGAAAATTATAATTAATGCACCGGTACCAATAATAGCATATCTTGAAAAGGATTTCATTGTATGGACAGGATACTTGCAAGGAGAGATTTGGTGTAGTCTTGATGCGGTAGAGCGAAGTGATTTGTTACGAATCGAGAAAGTTAAATGAGCATGAGGATAATTACGGAACTCATCATATGGAATTGTTTTCCATCCATGCATTGAAGATGTGGAGGAATTACCTTCTCAACGAAGAATTTACTCTAATTATTAATCAAGGAGGGTTAAAATGTTATCTTGCTCAACCTAAATTCTAAATGCAAGGAAAGCTAGATGGTGGCCATACTTAGTGAGTTTTATTTCAAGATAAAAATACATTTAAGGCAAGGAGAACATAGTGGATGATACACTCATGAAAAGAATACAAATAAATTGTATTTCAGCCACAAGTTCTACGAAGGCGATCTTGAGAAGAAAAGATAAAAAGCGTGGGGTAACAAGATGAAAAAAGATCAACCATTTGAAATAAAAATTGCAGCAATCATGAAGGTGAAAAAGGATAAGGAATATTGCCTTAATAGTGATGGGTTGATTAGATTAAAAAATCAAATATATGTGCCAAATGACGATTCTTGAAGAAGCACCAAGTATTAAGAGAGTTTCATGTGAAGTCATATTTAGCCATCTCAGATATCAAAATACTCCTAACGACAATCAAGAAATTTTATTGGTGGAAAATTTTGAAAAGAGGTGGTTGATTCTATCTCCAAGTGCACGGAGTGCTGAAAAGTTTGAGCGCAAGCACCCCACTTGCTTATTACAACCCATTCCCTTTACGGAATGGAAGTGGGAAAGTGATTTTGATGGACTTCATTACGGGGTTGCCGAGGACTCCAAAACAACATGATGAAATCATGGTAGTGGTCGGCAAGTTGAGAAAAGGTGACTTAATTCTGGGAGTCATTAAATATGAATTCGAGATACGAGGTCACTCAATTTTTGATAGGAAATAAGTAAGACTACAAGGATTTACCAAGAAAATAATCTCGGATGGAATTCCATTCACTTCAAGGTTTTGGAAAAGAGTTATTTGTAGGATTGGGAACGATTTGGATTTGAGCGCGACCATATCATCCTCAAGCCAGTGGGAAAAGCAGAGGACAAACAAAATTCTTGAGGACCTACTAAGAGTGTATGCAATGCACCAACGAGGAAGTGAGAAGAATAACTTCCACTTGTGGAATTTTTATATAACAATGGTATCATTAATTGTTGAAAATGATCCCTTTGAAACATTGTAGAACATTTGTAATCTTATCAATTGGAGTGATCCGGTGAATGAGTCCTTATTAGGTCTAATATGTTGAAGTAAATGGAACAATAAATTCACACTATATGAGAATTTAAAGGTGGCATGGGACAAACAAAATATTTATTGAGACTAGCAGAGTGCGTAAGGAATTCCAAGTTGGGGAGCATGTATACCTGCAAGTTAGAACCAGAAGAGCTCCTTGGAAATTGGGTCATGTGCTAGTCTGGCACCATGGTTTTGTGGATTGTTCGAAGTGTTTGAAAGGATAGGGCTAGTAGCCTATAAGTTGGCACTTGCCTCCATCGGTGAAAGTTCATGATGTTTTCCATGTTTTGTTCCTTAAAGAATATGTATAGGATTTTAATCATGTAATTGATTGGTTTGTGTTACGAGTGAGACGAGGAGGAGAGTTCCAATGACCGGAACCTCTATGCATCCTACATCAAAGATAGATCACTCCCCGAGGAATCGAGAAATAGAGGAATTCAACGTAGTGGAGGTTCTTTGGGTAAGAGGAATCCATGTGGGGAAATGGTTGACCACATGTAGAAGAATATCCTTTTTTTGTTTGTTGGTTGAGGAAAATGTAGATAAATTATATAAATGTTTTGTAAAGTTGTGTATATAAAGCTCCAAATTCTGTGTACTCGGTTTAAAGCATGTTAACATTGTGTGTTCGGTTATAGAACACCGAGGATGGTGTACCTCCAAGCGAGAGGGTTTGTGATGGCACGAGGGTGAATTTCTCTTTCATTATAATGATCTCATATATATTTTGAATTATAATTAAAAGGCTTTGAGGTGGAACATATTCAAGGGGTTGAGGAAGAAATTTTATTGGGACCTAAAGAAGCTAGACTTATTTTATGACAACCATTGAAGAGTACAGGAAGGTTTGTCATAAATGGACAAGATATCGGGAAAAGTATTTGTTGACACACAACATTCCCTCTACAGGTCAAACACAATAGAACCATTTTGGATGAAGGGAAAACGAAAACATTATTAGTGCATGCAATAGAAGATGGTTGCAATGACGTGAGAAAAAGAAGGGGAATCCTCGGGGAAGAGAGATATCGAAAGCACGACCAAATAGATGGAATACACACAAGAGAAATCTCACGTACAAAGGAGAAGGTTGAATTATGATGCGAAGAAAAAATAGTGAGAACTTGGGAGAAAGAAACTAAGCAATAATAATACAAGAAAATATTTGTGACTATCGGAACATAGGGAATAATATCAATACTTTGTTTACCATTGGGAGGTGGAAGAATAAATAACGGGGAGAAAATTTTCTCTAGATTCCTTGTAAGGCTGGTGGGTGGAGATGATTCTCTCTAGTTCCCTTGACAGCTTGGGTGGAGGCATTATCCTTGAATTCTTGGTAGGATATTTCTTTTAGCCAGATCTAATTGTTTTCTTGGTTTGTAGTGAGCTCTAAATTCTCTTGTTACTAGCGGTGGTGGAGACATGGCCTCTCGATTCCCTTGTTGTGATTGAGGGTGGAGGCATAATATTTGGATTCCCTTGATGATTGGGGGTGGAGGTAAATCCTCTAAATTCCCTAGCGATGGTAAAACCTTTGGATTCCTTGTAGGACAGTATCCTACGGTCTTCTTTCCAATGCCACAATTCATACGAGATACGATTTATTCATAATCTCCCCACAATGACTTTGATTATGGATTGGTTAAGTAGAGTGAACTTGTATGGAATTCCATGTGTCATTGTTTCAACCTTCGTCCTTGAAAATGATATTCAAGAAACTTTCAATTGTGCATTTTAGTCACTTTTTACAAAATTCAAATTTGATGTTTATATAGAAAGTTATGACAATTTTCTCTAGGTCACTTGTTTGAGACTAAATTCCATGTTATAAAAACCCTAAATTCTTTGAAACATATCTCGAAGAATATAGTGAACCAATATCTAAAATTTTTACACAAAGTTCAAAAAGATTTCAACTCCATGTGCTCAGAATTTCAGCCTTGAAAAGCATACCCCAGAATAAAAATTGTAACGAAAAATCCAAGATGACCTATTTGAAGCGATGAAACCTAGAATCCAAAGCCTAGAGTACTGATATTTATGCAACTTAAATCACAAAACATAAGAAAATATAGATCAACAACTTGAAAATTAGCCTCTTGAGGGGATATTCATTTTTATATCAAACAAATGAATAATTCTTCAATGATACAAATGACAAGACCTCCTTGGTATATATAGGAGTCCTAAAGGGTCACAATATAATAAAATACTACATAACAATAATAACAAGGGCACAACAATAACAATAGTGGGATTCTATGGGGCACAAAAATAAAAATATGGGGGGCTACATGGGCACAAAAATAGAAATAAAGGGGGATACAATAACAATAACAATAACAATAAAAATAAAGGGGCTACACTAGCATTATAGGGACCTAACAAGCGAATGTTGGAGCTAGCGAGTGGAGGTGGATTTTCCATGAGTCCATGCTTCGGTGGCATGTTAGTATGAAAAAATTTTATTTTGTGCCTAAAATACTTCCACTTAAGTTAGTGGTGACTACGACCCTAACAACATATTAATATGGTTGTCTATGCTTCATATCTCCAATGAAAAAAGGAATAAAATACATGCATCGAAAGATCATATGCAACAGAAAACATGTAACAACAAGGTTAAAGTGTGCCAGCAATGGATCATATGAATAAGTAAATTTTTATTAAAATATATGATACACCTAGTGAGGATAATTGCTAAACTTGGGTCTATAGATCCCCCTATAACATCCTGGTTAAAAATCCATATAAAAAAATATAAGACCAAGGTCATGGGACACATATTCCCAAGATAAATGGTGGGAAAACATCCTAGTGTGTGTCCACTTTGGTTATTATATTAAAAAGGGAAATTGGAAAAGGCGGTGGCAAAGGCTTTGGAAAGGAAAAGAGGCATTATTGGAATTTTATTTATGAAAATAAAGGAAAATAGGAGAAAAGGGAGGTGAAAGGTCACGGGGTTGCATGTGAGGGGGAAAATGAAGGAAAATAATGTAAAATGAAGACAATAGAGGCCTCCTTGATAAAAAGGATTTTGAAGATCAGTTGGTAACCTTTTATCGGTTATATGGTGGTTCTCTTACAATATTCCTCTGCGTGCTCTTGGACACTTAGGTTCCATGGAGCACTCTTGGAGGAGTGTGGCATACTTGGGATTAGGAGCAAGAAGGTAAAGGAAAAGATAGAAAAGCGCAAGAGGACATCGGGATCGGCGGCTACGATTGTGTATTTCTTTGTAGGTATCGAGTTGCATGTATATTGTTTGCTTTCTATTTTTGGCATGCATGGTACATGCATATGGTTTCTTGGTTATGATTTGTCATTGGCATGGAGGATTTCCTAGATTGGCAGTGTTTGCTATTGCTTGTCATTCCCTAGATAGCTACTGGTGTTGTGGATTTCTTTCCTTTTTGTTTCTAGTTGGTTCTCATGTTCCTTTAGTTGTCGGTAGATTTACTAGTTGGGGCTGGATCCTTGGTTACTGTTGCTCACAAGGCCTTGTAATAGCTTGGGTTGATTCTGGTCCGGAGCCATGGTTGGACAAATGCTGCGGAGCCATTGGTGGGTTGAGTTACTAGTCATGGTGTTTTGGTTGGACAAATTCTGCGGAGCCAGCCATCATACGTAGTTGAGTTACTAGTCATGGAGCCTTGGTTGGAACAAAAGGCTTTGGAGCCACACACAGACAACTTTGGTAGAGATTGATGCGGGTGATGATTAGTGATGTGCGACTATGAGGTTGAATGCTGAGTTCAAGTTTGAGTTGGTTGGTGTTAGGTCCCTATATTAATAGTGTAGTCCCTTATTGTTAGTATGCTTGTATTTTTTTATTGTTTGTACTATAACTTCATATTTTTTATTATTGTTCCCTTACATTATTATTGTTAGGTTGGCTAAGTTATATTGTGACCCCATGGAATCCTATTGTGAAGGAGGTTTTCATTTGTGTCATCCAAAGAATTATTAATTTATGTAATGTAAAGGAGGTTTACCCCTTAGTATAGAATATTTCTAAGGTGTTGATCTCTCTTTTCTTCTATTTTTGGAGTTGGTTTCATGACATTTTATCGGATCTTTGGATTCTAGATTTCAACACTCCCAGAAACGAGGCCATCATGGAATTTTTTCTATAACTTTTTTCTACGAAGGTTCGGAAGCTGAAATATATATCACGTGAAGCCGAAATCCTAAGGAATATCGTGTCAAAAATTGAGATCTTGGTTCGTAATATTTTTCGTAGATATGATGTTGTAGAAGTTAGTGTTTTTTCGAGCTCTATAATTTCATCTAAAATAGGTGACCTTCGGAAAATCTCCATAACTCTCTCTGAGCATCGGATTAGAATTTTGTAAAAATTGGCTGAGTACACAAATTGTAGTTTCATTGAACCGAAAGGCTCATTCTACAATCCAATATGAGGGAGATGTTAGGTATGTCACGCCCTCAAAAAATAACCAAAAATAATTTAAACAATTAAAAATCTATTAACCCAAAAATTAAGTGTTGATATTATAAATAAGACGAAAGGCTCATTTTAGTCGAAAGGCTCATTCTACAATCCAATATGAGGGAGATGTCACGTCCTCAAAAAATAATAAAAATAATTTAAACAATTAAAAATCTATTAATCCAAAAATTACGTATTGATATTATAAACTGAGCCAAAAGGCTCATTCCAATGCAAAGGCTATTCAAACGAAAATAATTCTACAATCAATATGAGGAGATGTTAAGTATGTCACGTCCTCAAAAAATAATAAAAAATAAATTTAAACAATTAAAAATCTATTAACCCAAAAAATTAAGTGTTGATATTATAAGCCCGAGCCAAAGCTCATTGACCCATGACTCATTCTACAATACAATATGAGGAGATGTTAAGTATGTCACGTCCTCAAAAATAATAAAAATAATTTAAACGATTTAAAAATCTATTAACCCAAAAATTAAGTGTTGATATTATAAGCCGAGCCAAAAAGGCTCATTCTAGAATCCGGTACAAGGGAGGTGTGTGTAAGTATGTCCGTCCTCGAAAAATAATAAAAATAATTTAAACAATTAAAAAATCTATTAACACAACAATTAAGGGTTGATATTATAATTTTATACAACTTTATAGAAATAAAATATATATATAGAACTTAAAGAAAGTGTTTGAATAACCATATTAACTAATATATTTCGACGCCAGATTTCTCTCTCTACGGAAAGTGTGTATATATATGTGTGTGTGTGTGTGTTAACCTTAGCCATAAAAGGAAAAATTAATTGAAGGTAATGTAGAGTAGTTACTTTTTAATAAGAGGAGAGTAATAGCTAATTCAATTTTTAATATAAAATATTAATAATGATAAAATATAAAATTATACAATTTAAACAAAAGCAGAAAAATTACCACATAAAACTATATTAATCACAAATTTACGAAACGGTAAAATGTATTAATTGACATGTAATTTTTAAAAAAAGTTTGATATTGGATCTCTAGAGCCCTTGGTAGATATGTGGATTCATTGCATCTATATTGTTTCTACATCCCGAGTGTGAAGGCTACATTAAGTATGTTCATTCACTGCGTAAAATAAAAATAAAATATTCTCTAAATAGAAAAACAATGTCGGCTATAATAAAAATGAAAAAATATATATATATATGTATTTTCATTTTTAATTAGTTGTCCATATGACCTAATATCATGTAGAGTAATTAGAAGTAAAAAAAATATGTGAGTAAGATGTTTAAACCTTGTGTTTTAAAAAATATTTTAATAAGTGATATCAACTTTATATAAATCTATATAGAATCCATCTGAAAACATAGATACGCATTGGTAAGAAGGGATCAAATTCCTTTTGTTGCAAACTTATTTTAGAATACAAAAATTTGTTATTGTTTAAATTTCAATTTTGATTGTTATAGAGATTACATAACATGTGTATTGAAACATTTATATTAATTCATATTAAATTATTTTATTCTTAACTCACATTGGATATTTGAATCTATCATACATTAAAATATTTGCTTTTAACATTTTTTTCTATATATAGATTTATATAAACTCGATATCACTTATTAAAATATTTTAAAACATAAGGTTTAAACATCTTACTCACATATTTTTTACTTCTAATTATTGTACATGATATTAGGTCATATGGACAACTAATTAAATATAACATATATATATTTATTTTTTTCATTTTTTATTATAGCGAAACATTGTTTTTCTATTTAGAGAATATTTTATTTTTTTATTTTACGAGGAATGAACATACTTAACGTAGCCTTCTGTCGGGATGTAGAAACAATATAGATGCGGTTTAACCACATATCTACCAAGAGACCTCGAGAGATCCAATATCAAACTTTTTTTTTTAAATTATGTCAATTAGCAATACATTTCTTTGCTTCGTAAATTTGTGATTCACTTATAGTTTTATGTGGTAATTTTTCATTGTTTAAATTGTATAATTTTATCTTTTATCATTGATAATATTTTATATTAAAAAATTGAATTAGTCACACATTTTCCTCTTATTAAAATATAACTACTCTACATTACCTTCAATTAATTTTCCTTTCAAGCTAAGGTTAACACACATATACATATATATATACACACTTTACGCAGAGAAAATCCATGCTGAAATATATTAGTTAATGTGGATATTCAAACACTTTCTTTAAGTTCTATATATATATATATATTTTATTTCTATAAAGTTGTATAAAATTATAATATCAACCTTAATTGTTGTGTTAACAAATTTTTAATTGTTTAAATTTATTTTATTATTTTTGAGGACGTGACATACGCCACCATCTCCCTTGTATTGGATTCTAGAATGAGCCTTTTGGCTCAATTATAATATCAACCTTAATTATTGGGTTAATAGATTTTTAATTGTTTTAAATTTATTTTTATTATTTTTTGAGGACGTATTTATACTTAACATCTCCCTCATATTGGATTGTAGAATGAGCCTTTTCGGCTCAACTAGTCCATAATTAGGTCATTGTGGGAGATTGGAGACAACTTTGTCTTAGACCATCCAAATCATGTCGGACTGTGGCATTCGAAGAAATAAGTTTTAGAGGGATATTACAAGATTGAACTTTAGATATTAAGGTACGAAATCACGAGATAATTCGGTTTGAATGTCAGAGCTCCTCAAAAGCAAGAAAAAGGTGTGTATTTTTTTCAAATTGCATAGAGTCGTGTTTGAAAAATCGGTTGATGATCCCAAGGGAATATTGAAGCATAGATATCGGTATTGGGTTCTAAAATCCCCCTAAAAAGATTCAACACCCATTAAGCCCTCATAATACTCTATTATGACTCATGAAGATGAAGAAGTGCAACATGATATATCAAAATTACAAGAGCAAGTGCCCAAAGATTTCGCTCCTAGCAAGAGCTCAACAAAAAATGAAATGGAAGTTTTGAAGGTGTGGAAGTGAATATGGATGGTTTGAAGAAAGGCATGGAAGCTAATATGAAGGGTTTTGAAGAAAGGTGTGGAAGCTAATATGGATGGATTTGAAGAATGGCATGGAAGACATGGAAGAAAAAAATGGAAGGTTTGAAGGAATACATGGAAGGTTTAAAGGAAAGGTTTGTCAAAGTTGATACAAGAAATGATTCTTAATGGAGAAAATATAGTAGAGAAACTCACGATGAGAAAAAAAAATAAATGTTAATCGTGATTTCATAAACGAATGTTGGATGGAAGACCCACCATATTCCAAAGATCGATGTCGAAGTAGTGGCAATGATCCGCTGTGGATACTACACATGGAGCAATATTTTGATCTCAATAATGTGAAAACACACAAAAGGTACGCATTGTAACTTTATATTTAGAGCAAGAAATAAATTAGTATGGTATCGATGGCTTTGATCCCATAAAATAATTGTCACTTGATTAATTTTACGAAGGAAATAGTAGCACATTATGAGGATACAAAGAGCAACACCTTCTTTAGCCAATTGATAAATCTCAAACAAAAGGGTTTAGTGGTGGAGCATATTGAGGACTTCCAAAAATTGAATATAAGGAGTAGATAATATTCCAGGAGGAACAAATGATTGATTTCTTCATAGGGAATTTAAAGGATAACATCCAACATGAGGTTCACCCTTGGGAACTTTGATTCATTGGAGAAGGAATTCGGAGTTGTGAAAAATTGAATGTAAAATTATGGCGACAAGGAAGCCTACCACTCCACATCTATAAATATGGAAGCATTGCTACTCCTAGACTTCCATAATCTACAGAGTTGACACAAAAATTGGAAGAAAAAAAGAGCAAAAGGTCTTTACTACGGTTGTGATATGAAATCACTAAAGGTCATAAGTGTGCGAGGAAAAGAGAAATTATTTTACATAGATTGTAGAGGAGGAATAAAATGAACAAGAAACTTCAAAAGAAGAAGATATACACGAGAAACAACCCTAGAGAAACAAGAAACGAGTCGGCCATGTCGTGTAATGCATTAGCAAGAATTACCACTCCTAAAACTCTCAAGATAGAAGGACATATCAAGAAGAAAAAAGGCTATGAGTGTTGATTGATTCGGGTAGTACCCATAATTTTTATTCGGTGTAAGATAGCCAAGGAATTGAATTGCTTCTATACCCGGCCACCAAAATGTCAAGTGGTGGTTGCAAATGGAGGAACTACAAATTGCTCTAGAAAATTCCATAATATCAAAGCTAACCATGGGGGAATATGTATTAAATATTCCAATGCTGCTTTCCCATTCAATGGGAGGTGTTGATGTTGTACTAGGAGTAAAATGGTTACAATCTTTGGGGATGGTAGCATTTAATTTTCAAGAACTTTTCTTGAAATTTTTTTTCGGAAGGAAAGGAAGTCGAATTATGTGTTGAGATTGCAACAAGATGATGAGCTTAGTGAAAAAGAGTCGCCTTCACTAAGTGAAATCGCGAGGTTATTTTTAGCGCAAGTCTATTTTTAGACTATTTATTTTTAGACTATTTATATTTTTAGACATGTCGATCATATTCTACCAGGTTGCAGGATGCTATTTTTGGATGGTTGGTCAAGTTGGAAAAATAGATGGACTTCTATTTTTAAATATTGAGGCGAAATCTATTTTAGATTTCCGGTCTAAAATAGATATCGAATATTATTAGCTCATAATATTTGGACTATAAAGCATTATCTTATTCTCTTAGGGCACTTCGATTAAGTGCACGGATGTATATAGGGAGCTAATAGAAGGAATTATGCTATTCACGAGGATTAAGTGGAGCTATTGCATGGAGACTTCAGTTAGAACTCATGTGACGGAGGTTTGGTGGAGTTATTGAGGTAGTTGGTGGAGTTGTGTTAGGTTTAACTCGGTTAAACATAGTTGGGCTTATTAGTTGTGTCGTCTGGCCCGATTGATACACTAGTGAGAGTGGTGTGAATTAATTATTAATTAATTCATAAAATTATTAACTCATTAATAAGTAAGAAGAATACATCGGTTAACTACGGTGCATGGACGGTTTCGGTGGAGACCGGTGAAGAGGTAGGTGAAAGAAACGATTGTGACTATCGGTTGTGACTATAGTGTTGCATGATTTGCAACACACGGTGGTTGGAGATGCCAATGAGGATTGTGTGAAGCAAGGCTGGACCAATTAAGGTTCAGGCAAGCATTCTTCGAGCGGTGATTGTAGGTAGGCGAGCTAACGCGGTGGCGGTCGGTGCATGGGATTTGCTAGATGAGACATGATTAGTGTGTAGCAATTGGAGATTGTCTTTGAGCTTGTGAGGAGCTTTGTATGATGATTGTTACATGATCTCTATGACATATAATACGGAATGGTTGGGGGTTTTGACTTTAAGCTTTCCCGCAGTACATGTTCATATGTGTGAATTTTTATCGGTTTTAATGTGTGCACTTCACAATTGATTTTAATTTCCATAAGTAATGATCAATGGTAGAAGAGATTCTATATTGTGCATGAAGTCAAATAGTGTGTGATCAGGAGAATATCGGATGTATAACATATCAGTTATATAAATTTCTACATTACGGGGTATCCTAGGGAATCTGGGAAAGATAATAAGCTCTAATGTCATGACAAATCTTCTGAAGAAATAACAATGGCTGGTGCACAATTATGCTCCACTAGAAAGTTCCAACATCAGGAAATGTCTATTTTTTCTCAGGATCTCTCCAAAATTCTGGACAATCATTCAAGGTGTTTGAAACTCCCGAAAGGACTCCCACTATTGATGATCATGATCATGCTATTCATTTGATTACAAGAATTTTTCCTCCAAACATCGGCGTTACGGACATCCTTATGTCCCGAGAGCGAAATTGAACGTTTGATTGCGAAGTATTTTCATTTGAAACAATTCCAACTGGTGAAAGTTCTTTCTCTATACGATGGTATTGGTGCCTGATAAGGATGGATCATGGAACATGTGTCCGGATTATAGGGAGCTCAATAATATCACTATTAAAGATAAATTTCATTCATGGATGTATTATTGGATGAATTACATGGAGTAATTTATTTTACCAAGTTGGATCTTCCATTCGGGATCTCATCAAATTAGAATGAAGGCGAAGATATTTTGAAAACTGACATTTCGAACTCATGAGGGTCATTATGAATTTTTGGTCATGCCTTTTTGACCCTTTAATGCACACCTTCTACATTTCAAGGGTTGATGAATTCCATTTTCAAACCCTTCCTTAGAAATTTTTTGTAGTATTTTTTGATGATATTTGTAACATGTTGAGAGGGTGCTCAAACTATTGGAGGAGAAAAAATTATGTAGAAAAAACCTCCAAGTGTTTATTTGGGTACAAGAGGTGGAATATCTTGGTCATATTGTATCACGAGGTGTGGGTAGACCCTAACAAAATTAAATCCATTAAGGAATGGAAAGTCCCCACAACCATAAAGAAATTGCGAGGTTCTCGGGTTAACAAGGTATTATCGCAAGTTTTTTAAGAATTATGGGAGAATAAACGACACCTCTAACAACATTATTGAATAAATGGATTCAAATTCATGTGCAAAAATCTTAACTCGTATATATTTTCTAAATACGATAGGATGACGCACATGATAAATGTCATTCAATTGCATGACAATAAGTAAGGAATCAAGACAAACATAGAGGTGAAGGATGTGATGATCAATGGAATATTCATAAACCTATCATTGCATCATATTTGGCTTGATTATTGGTGGAAGATCTGATGCATACACCGTTGTAGTGGACAAATGAATGAAAATGGGTGAAAATGGCCTAACTTCTCGAGAGGCTAGATTCGGGAGAAGCGACCCGCACCATCGGTATAACCAATATGTGGTGTGGATGATGGATGCATCTAAAATGTGCAAGAAGACAACAAATGAGATGATGGAGATCTGAAACTACCTAAATGCAAAAACAAAACAAAAAACACACATTCAATGGAAAATTCTATGGGTATAATTATTCGGGTAGAGTGCATTGCGAGGGTTAGGAATACTTTCTCCTTCGGACCCTCTAAAATACTCTCAGTCCCTTTCCAAAACACTTACGAATGATGTAAGGATTGTTCCATGATGGTTCAAACTTCCCATGCCCCAGGACATCATGAGCTTAGCCATAGACTAGAACATGGTCACCATCATGAAAGGTATGGGGATGGATTTTACGTTCATCTTTTGAGCTTTGGTGTGCTTTTTGGTAGCTTCTATGGTTTTCAATGCAACAGAAGTGGTATTCATTGGTAGCTCAAGAATATTAGTCTGTGTTCTAAATGTTGGCTTTGAGAAGTTTGACAGTAAGGAGTGAAGGAGGGGATTTCACACTCGATTGGTAAAGCCTCTATCCATAGACGAGGTGGAAAGGAGTAAACACATTAAGAATTTTGACGGAAATTATGACTGCAATGCGGGGGGAAGAGCATAAGATACCATTTGGTTTTGTGTTTAATTCACTATCCTGCGAGCATATTTTAAGAGGATTTTATTGACAGCTTCAACTTTCACATTGCCTTGGGGGTAATAAGATGATTAATATTGATGTTGAAAACCAAACAATAAAGAAATATCATACTAAATATAATATTCAAAGTGTTTGGCATGATGCAGAAACCAATTGTTCCATAACCCTGAATCGAGTGATAGCGAGCTAAAGAAAAATAGAACTCAGGTGGTTGTGGTTTTATTGAACGTGAACGCTGGCTTAGCCATTTTTTGAAATAGTCAACATCCACAATAATATACTTATGTTTGTTAGAAGATGAAGTCGACACTCAAATTTCAATAGCCCATTTACAAAAGCAATTGGTTGCAATGACAAGATGGAGTGGAGCTCAAGCCTTGGGCATATAATAGTTAGAAAATTGGGACAATGTTTGAATACATCAATGAAATACGCTAAAAAAAGAGAAGGCCAAGAAATGTCCTCTTACATGATTTTTGGGTAGTAGCCATTCAGGAAGATGCCCATAACAAGGAGCGATATGACGGGAATTTAGGACTTGCTCGACTTCATCATGGGTTTAGACAATGACAGGAACGGTTTTAACACCACGATGATAAATATCATCAACGATGAGGGAATACTATAGTTGAATGTTCGAATCCATCATCGATCATCATGATTGAGATGGGGGGTAAATTTATGGGGTTCGCAAATAGGTGAGGATGTCTCACCATACTGAGATCATCGGAGGGATATAACAAACAAGCATTCATTTGGAAGGTGTCTTCTGACAAATGCGGCTGCGGGTAGGAAGTCGGAAATGAATTTAGTGAGGGAGTACTTATTGAAACCTTTCTTATATAGGCATGAAAATATCCAATTTTAAATTCCTGGAGGATGATGATCCGGTGGGCATGCTTCTCATTGATGATCCACTAACTCATGGGAATACTTGTGGGTTTTGAGATGGTCATAACCTTGGTGGTACGCATAAAGATATAATGACGCATCTTACGAACATATAACATAATGGCTAGCATGTGACTTTTCTTCATGTGAATAGGGAAACTTGGGGATCCCTAAGGTTATTCTTGACATAATAGATGACATGCTCGTTTCTAAGAATCCACCTTCCTATGTTAAGACCCTAGCAATGGAATAAGTGAGTGAACATGAAGATGAAGCTCCTCTTAAAGATAGGTGGGTTGGTGGGGGGAAGAAGTGATAACGTGTTTGAGGGCATTAAACGAATATTGATCTTGATCATCCCAAATTAATGGAATGTTCTGTTGAATTAATTATAAGAAACCCAAGAGAAATGGTGGCATAATCAAGAACAAACCGACGAAGAAAGTTGGCTTTGCCTTGGAGGCTTTGTAATAATAGATAATTGAGAGGAGAATTTGAAATGGCTTTAACTTTAAAAGGGTCGAGGGTGATACCATATTTGGATATGATGATCCCAAAAGCAGGTCAATGGGAACACAAAATACACACTTAAGGGGATTCAAGTGAATGTTATACTTTTGCCATTGAAGGAATATAGCACGCAATCATCAGGTGTTATTTACCCCGAGTTTGGAATGGGTAGTGAGATCTTCTGAATACACGAGGTAATGTGAGATAGGTCATGAAAACAATAGGACATGGAATGTTGAAAAGTGTCACAACATTATTTAAGCGAAAGGTATGATCCTATAAACAAAGGTTCCCCATGAGACTAGTAAAATCAGTTTTAAGTTGAACGAGGAAATACTGGAATGCAAATATGATTGCCCGATAATCCATCCATAAATTAAGGGCCATCATGTCCCACACATTTGTCGATGATTTAGTCTATGAAAGGTGTGGGTAATTTTTTTTAGGACAAACTTGGTTCGGATCACGATATTTCGTGCAAACACAAATGGTTCCTTGTTTCTTTAGAACGTGATTGAAGCACTCATGTGGTGTATTAAATGGGATAAGTGAAACCAACACTTGAGCTTATCGATTTGCTTTGATAGCATCACGCTTGGAAGGATGGATAGGACTTTGCTTTTTGAGCGGATGGGAATGGAATCGGTCCATGTGTCGATATGGTGTTCAACAATGAAGCGGGATCAAGTACGGGCATCTCATAATAGGACCGAGTAAAAACATCATTGAATTCTTTGAATAACTTAATATGTGACCTCAATTTCTTTCGGGGTGCATTGTGCTCCCAGATGATATTTTCTTCTACCCTGGTTGATTCGAAATGTTAATTTTTGTAGTACCGAAAATGTTAGCCATATTTCCTTCTTCTAATGCATATGTGGTGAAGGGATGGGTTTTTGAACCATTAGAAGCCTCACCATGGATGAATTGTTCGGACTCCACTGACATATTGATCATGGGTTTGTTGCGGAAAGTACGCATAATGGTGCATATCATCCCGAAGGATAATCGGGGTTGGGCATGGCTTCCATGATGTATTCATAATGAAATATGGGAGGATGGGAGGAAGAAGATTATACGGGAATCTTCATGAGAGACAAAGTTCACATGTGCATTGTCAAGAGATGGATGGATGACTAGTAGATGTGACATCTCTGAGTATTTGAGACCGAAGTGTCTTTCGAAGAAGGTTCAAAAAGAAGAAAAATAGGAAACTCCTAAGGAGTCTAAATACATTTTATCCATGGATGATGACGGGTAGATAATAGGAGTCGAACTATCTATCTTCTTGACATCGAGAGGAAATCATGATGGTGGATTGAGGAGGACATACATCATGATGATGGATGAAGAGGACTATATGGTGGAGGAGTGAGCCTATGAGGACATCACTCATGGCTGTGAACACTATGAAGTTCTTTAAATTCATATGTTTGTTAGAATAATATATATTATACTCCACAAAAACATAAAGTGGTTGACATGAGTTTTATTATGTCAGAATATTGGTAACTGAATTTCTAAATGCTCAGGTGGCGTGTCAATACATTCTTAATGCAGGAGAGCTGGGACATTATTAGCCTTATTTAAAAATACTAGCTACATGGAAAACACAGTTGGAAAATGAGATGACAGGTGTATACTTGTTTACCTTTTGCAGGGTTACACTCACCATATGTTTTCACAATAGGAGTGGATTTTTGTTGAGGTTGTTGTAGAATTGAAGCAAATTAAGGGGTGGTTACAATGGGATTGACGAATTCAAAGTTGAATAAGGTTTGAGTTTATCGATATGATTTTTGCGCAGAGATCAATGTCCATACTAGGATCCCAAATATTATGTTAGGAAGACTCAACATAGCCATTACGGGGGTATAAAATGTTCCTAGTGGATGGAATAAGAAGGGAATCTAACCCGGAAGGATAATGACCTAAAGGAACTGTTATTCGATGAGAAATACCCGGAGTAATGGTACTAATTGGAAAGGACTAGGAGAGATACCAGCCGAAAATTAGCCTTGAGAATTGTGCCTCAAGGACGAGTTGAGTCTTAAGAAGGAGGTTGCGGTAGGTGGATGCTTGCGAGGCATGCGGACCACTTTCCTATGGCCCATGACACTTGAATCGTACGAACACTCAAATGTCTACGCTAAGAAGGAATGAGAGGTGGGTCATAATAATCCCCAAACAATGTGTAATCTTTATAGACTCTGAGAAACATCATTAAAGGAGAAGTATGGTCTTATTTCTAGTCATGGATAAAATATTGGCTTGAGGAGAGGTCTAAGAATGAGGGCCATAGTAGCAAGCGGTCGATAGTGAAGATATTTCCATTATGAGGAAAGCACATCTTGCGAAAGATAGGATATGATAGCTGAAAAAACATGTGTAACTATGACCTAACAAGATGTTATAATTTAAAAGGGCACTTCAATGACTTCGATATCAATCAAGACCATCTTTCTGCTTAACAATGATGGGGAATTTGTGATATAAATCGAGGGGATGTGAGGAGGTGAATATCCCAAGCACAAAGAGTGATATTGGATGGTGACAAGTCAGGGGACCAAGTTGCTTCCAAACACTAGCGGCCATCACACAAGTGGAGCCGCCTTTGTCTATTATTTGGGTGCCGGTGGTGTTTTTATGGAGACTAGTATTTGAAAGGAAACGGATGGAGAGAGTGTTGAAGAATGTAGCTTCTAGTTTTGGTCTTCATAATTGTGCTTTAGTCATGATGTATTGTATTTATCAAAAGAAAGAAAAAGAAATTTTATTATTAATAAAAATAAATTATTAAAGCATGGGTTTCATGCTTGTGCATTGAAGGCCTCTAGGGTTTATGTCAAGTATCTACTTATCCATGTCATAATTTAAGGCCACCCTGAGCTCTGTTTATCCTAGAAATATATTTATTTTAATAAGTTAATTAGTCCCCATCTGAAGTCCGCCTCAAGAATGGACAAGTTAGCACCAACAAGGGAATTAAGACACTCCACAAACTCACTGTTTATTAGAGCTACTAGAGCTCATTTGGAAGCACATATCTCTTGCGATTTCTAATTGTGATGGTTGGGATAAGAAAAAGAGAAAAGTTCAACGAGGAAGTTGTAATCGAAGTTTTGGGTCCTCTCTCTCTTTAATGTGCAATGAAATTTTAAGCTCCATCAAACCTATGAAGTTGTATCAAATTTGTGAAGTTGTGAAGATGCGTCAGAAGCTACAACAAGCTTGAAGCTCTTCGTGCATCTGATTCAGAAAACTATAAAGTTGCATGGTCAAAGATGTGGAGCTACTATGTTGAAGCTACTCAAGTTTCAAGATTGAAATTTTAGTCCTAAAGTTGGGTCGAAGTTCTAAGGCGGGTGTCAAAATTCTAGGTGAAGCTAAATTTGAGAATATGGCACTTGGTAACTTTGGAATATGTCTTATCAAAAGGACTAGATGACTTGGTCGAGGAGGAAGGTCTTTTGGTCTAGGGTGCCAATCATCTCAATTTGAATCTACTAAAGGAAAATTTTCGACTCTATTTCTCCCTATAGGGGGTTTGTACTGGTACAGTGCCTACATCTGGTGTCCATTGATCTTAGGGTTTTTATTTTTAATTTCTTGATGAAACAAAGACAAAGAAATAACATAAAAAAGAAGTTAATAAGAACACTAATATCTCACAATTAATTAACATAATAAGAAGTCTTTCAAAGCTTTTATGATTTTCGAACATGGTATTAGAGCTAAGGTAAAAGAAGGAAGAAAAAGGTAACTTTGAATATCTATTGAAAGGAGAATAAGTCATAAGGAGTATGCTTGTAGGTTTTAACCACAGCAAAGAAATTATATGCAAATGAATTCTTAAAAAATAGAAAATAAACAATGGCGAGAACACATAAAGCATAAAACAAATATACATAGAGATTTTACCCTACATCCTTCAGGACTACCAAATTGATTTTTCATTATATTCCTTTACGTGTTACAATGCATATATATACATGTCGAAGCATTCATAAGCCCCCAACCACATTAACCCTGGATTAGAGAACATAACATAGTTCTCTTGACCGGATCTACAAAATACCATGGACGAGGAAAACCATCATGCCCAAAATCATGTGCAAATCCTATGCACAAAACCATAGGTAGGTTTATACACCTATTATGAAATTAAAAAAAATTCTTGGAGCAACGCCTAGACCCCGTGCGGGGGGCCTGCCGCTCGCCATGCGTACGACTAGTGTGAAAGAATATAACCAACTTCACCAACATCATCCCGCTTTATTTTATTTTCCACACAAGGGATCAAAGAAGAGCTTAGTCATTGGTCTAGCCTTGAAATTCCCATTGTTTATCTGCAAGAAAAATTCTAAATTGCTCACAAACTTTTAGATTGTCTGTAACATTCTTTAAAGTCTCCCCCTTTACCGACAACACATTTTTATCCTCAACCATATCCCTCACAAAGTAATCACTGAACATCAATGTGCTTTGTCTTTGAATGATAAGTAGGGTTCTTTGCCAATAAAGTGCACTTTGGTTGTCACAATCCATCCTTATATCTTGTTTTACCAACCCCATACTCTAACAAAACCTATACAACAAAACTACTTCCTTGCTTGCATGAGTGGCCGCCATGTATTCATCCTTTGTAGTTGAAAGAGCATGGACTGTCTTTTTACTCATCCAACTTATTGCTCCTCCAAATAGGCTAAACACATTCACTTGTATATCTTTTCTAATCTAGATCTTGACCCTAGTCTACATCAACAAAAATAGCCATGAATGTCCAAAACTCTATCTAATATAGTCTTCCTTTCTAGCATGAGCCATAATCACTAGTGCCACACACATACTGAAAACCTACTTCTTGTTGTCCAATGCTCCTTGTTTTTGACATAAACGTGCTCAATGTCATTACATGTGCAATGTCGAACATGTCATCTTCCTCTTCTTGTGTCTTGGGACATTATTTGACAAATAAATTTACACCTACGGGAATAGAAACTAACTGGTTTACACTATCCTGCGTAATCGCTGTCTGCAATATTGTCTCGACATACTTCCTCCTGGTTTAACCGAGCTTCCTCTTCTAGAATCCTCATTTAATTTCTGTACTTACGAAATATAGGTTGCTTAGCACCAAGATCCTTCATGTCGAATTTGGAGGACAATTCTGGGCCTTCAAATCGTAGATAATTTTTTTGAAATTTCCAATCGACAATAGATCATCCACATATAATACCAAATAAATAACATGGTCACGATTAATTTAAAATACATTCAATGATCCACTTTGCTTACGGTGAAGCCAGAGTCCCCATATATATGTGTAGTTTCTTTTACACCACATCCTTGGTGATTTTTAACCCATACAAAGACTTTTAATGCATACCCGATTTGTTTGTTACCCTTCAACACAAAGCCTTTAAGTTTCTTCATGTAGATCTCTTCTTCAGGATCTAGTGAAGAGGTTTGTCTTCACATCCATCATTTCTACCTCAAAATAAACGGTAGCAATAGATAAAAGCCGTTAATAGAAGCTAACTTGGAAACAAGAGAAAAAATATCACAAAAATCAATTCCCAACACACTGTTAATAACCCTTTGCTACCAACCGAAATTTGAATTTCTCCACCTTTCCTTTTGCATTCATATTCTTCTTAAACACCCATTTTCTACCAATTTTTTTCCTTCCATTATTGACTCACGAGATACCAAGCCTCATTTTGTCCAAATATTCATTTCATCAAGCATGAACTCCTTCTGAATTTTTCCATCCTTTGAATCTCTTGCCTCCCTCACATTTTTTGGATCATCATTAGTAATAGATAAAGAAAAATTTGAACATAAGTCGGATGGACTACACCTTTTTGGTTGCCTTATTTCTCGAAATGATCTTCTCAAATATGGTGTTTATGGCCCTTCCTCTTCTAATTAATGATATGTTGTAAGAGTGTGATTCTTCCTCCTTTAGCTCAAACTCTATCTTCTCGGAAGTTCCTTTGGTAAGGCTTCATGTTTAATAACATAATTTCACCTCTTTAAACACCACATATGGAGTTGTAAACAACCTTCCTTATTTTTGGGTTTAGCTTTTATAACCTTTTAAGCCATGTATATACCCAATAAAGATGCACCTTTTTAAATTTACTATCCAACTTGGTTTCTTTTCTCCTTTGGAACATGCACATATAAATCACATCCAAATGCCCTCATATGTGAAAGTGGGGGGTTTCTTACCGACCTATAATTCATGTGGATTTATATCCTCCAGTATAATTAAGGTTATCTATTAACCAAGTAACATACGGTCACCGCCTTAGCGAAATTCTTGTCCTAACACAGCACTGTTAAGCATACTTCTTGCCTTTTCCATCAATGTCCTATTCATTCTTTTTGCAACTCTATTTTTTTGAGGTGTTTACCAAGTATTCTTTTGCCATGCTATACCAAACTACTTACATAACTCTTCAGAATTCCTTCGTACGGAACCCTCCACCATTATCTATCCTCAACACCGTTATCTTCTTCTTTATTGTTTCGTTTTCCACCGAGCCTTAAATTCTCTAAACTTGTTAAAGACTTTAGATTTATTCCTAAGAAATATATCCATGTATTCCTTGAGAACTCATCTATAAATGATACATATTACACATACTTACCCGGTGATGGAACAAACACAAGTCCAAATACATCATTTTGCACAAGCTCTATGATCCCTTTCGCCCTCTTAGCACCAGAAGAGGAAACTCACCCCAATTTGTTTCCCATGTACGCAATGTTCTTAAATATAAATCCAAAGAGAAAATAGACATACCTTATACCATACCATTACCATGAAGTATTTTCGGTATATCTCCAATGTATCCCGATAATTTTATGCCATGTGTTGTCTTTTCTCTAAAGATCACTAGGTTTTACGCTCCACTTTTGAGAACCACCAATTGTACACACATCAATAATAGTGTTACCAAGAATCTTGTATGGGATTCCAATCCAAAATTCTGCATCCCAATACCGATTCTCCTTGGAAAACATCTTGTAGGTATCCTTATCGAACATTGTTTTTACCACCTACACCATCCATATTGCTTACGGAAATCGGTTACTTGCTTGTGCGGTGTACGAACACCGCGAAATGTTCTAATCCTTCCACCTTGCAACTTCCAGCTTAAATTTTACGTACGATGATTATGGACTTCCTATCATCCCTGAGAAGAAATAACCACCATTTTATTTCTAATACACGCTTAGCACACTCCCTATGGGGGTAGTGAGATTTTTTCAGGTCAATCAACTATGCCTCATGATCTACATGTCTACTTGAAGAAGAAGCCAAATACACATCCCCACCTTCATCGGGAGTGGTTTTGCCCTACGCGTAAGGAGCATCATCGGATCCCTTTCCCTTTCTACGAAGAGATTTATATCTACGGTCCTTTTGAAGTTCCCATCCTTTCTGCATTTCTGACACACCTTTACGAGGGTTTTCTATTGGATATTTAGATCTCCCTCTAGATTTATATCTCTCCCCTCGAGGACTTATTTTTGTTTATGTTTCTGGACCGTCCTTGTACAAACAAGAGCATCTCCATTTCTAGCTCTCCATATTTTTCTGTCTCATCTCCTCGAGCAAGGATGAGACTATTTCATCAAAATTAAGGTAGTTTTTCTGCCTATTGCAACAATAAGACAATCCCATGAATGCGGTATAGAACACAGCAGCTAATGCACTTATCTTCATCCAATTTTAATATCAACATATAACAATTGGATTACCACAATATTAAAGGAGTTCATATGCTTTGTCAACACGAGTCTTTGTCCTTCATCTCTAGGTTATACAACTTTTTTCGTAGGAACACTTTGTTCACCAAAGACTTAGATTGGTACAAAGCCCCTAATAATCACAAATACTTCGTCGTGGCCTCGTGATACATTCAACAATGCGAATGCGAGATACTGGAAAACCTAATTTTTCTCTTTACCTTCCCTAAATATTCGTCTAACAATGTTGGTTTTTAGTACTTGGATCTCTTGTGATCCCGCCCAGTATTTACCTGCTCCACAGGTGGTCCTCCATCTTGAGCTTCCGCAACTCAAAAATTTTACCATTAAGTTTCTTAATCTCTGTCTTTCCGGTGCTTGTGATTTTCATTCAACGAAATCGATCACATATCTCCCACTAAACGGGGTATACCACATGCCCAGTAAAAACCCCTCAGCATTAAAGGCGTCCCCTTGAAGGCTGAAACTTCTATGATACCAAATGTAGGTTTTAACCTTTGTACGAAGAGAGTGTTGCCATTAAATTCCTAAAAAGCAGAAGAAGATAAATAATGGTGAGAACATAAAACATAAAACAAATATACATGGATATTTTCCCATGGATCCAAAAGCGGGACTACTAGATTGATTTTTAATTTCAATGTTACAATACATACATACATATATATATATATATATATATGCATGCCAAAGAATTTATAAACACCTAATCAATGTGCTGGTTAGAACACAGCAATAGTTCCCTAGACGGGATCTACAAAATACCATGGACGAAGAAAACCATCATGCCAAAAACCATGCTTGCAAAACCTATGTACAAAACCATAGGTAGGTCTCTCCACCTATTATAGGGTGAAAAAAAAAATTCCCAGGCACCCCCACTCCCAGAGTGTACGACTAGTCGTGGAAAGAACCTAACACGAACCCAATAATAAAATATCAATATGATAAAACTCAATGAAATAAGAAAACAAGATAGAAGGAGCTTGCAACTATAGGGCATGGAAAAGAGGATATATCTTATCCTCGAAAAACACAAAGTATTGAATCTTTTTCAATGAAATTCAAAGAAGCGACCAACAAATGAAGCGAGGAGATAGAGAAGTTTGGAGAATCCAAAATTGTATGCATGAAAATAATAGTGGATGAAGTTAAGGGCAATCTAATTCCATACATTTCAACGGATATTCCACTCAATAAATGTGTGAGGATATCTCCAAATTATTCACCTTCAAGAACATTGGTCAAATAGCGAGACTCAAGAATTAGCTAAGAACTATTAAGATAACGAGATATGATACCATTTCATCATATTTTGTAAGAATATTGAGAATAAGAGATGAAAATCAGCAATAGGTTAAATCATACGTAAAAGAGCTCTTAATTGTTGCTCTTCTAGGACTACCAAAATCTTGGAGTGATTTTTCATAAAGGATTAACGGGTTGGAAGGATACACCAACATTTGAGAAAAATTGGAATGCATGCATTTAAGAAGAAGCCAAAATATCATTAGTAAACAAAATAAGGAGGATGAAGAATGAAATATCTCAAATTCTTGTTCTAATCATCATAGAAAAAATGGAACCTTCAAAAAGAAGAAGTTAAAAGGGCCAAATAATAAAGTTGATCTATCCAAAATTGAATGTTACAATTGTCATAAGATAATTCATTATAAAAGGCAATGTCTACAGGATCCAACAAATAGGAAGAGAGAAATATATCAAGCAAATATTGTTGATGAAGCTCCACTAAAGAAGAACAAGGTAAGGGAATCGGAAGTCAAGGACTTATAATGCAATTCCTCTCTTACATATCCTTCTTAGTCTTGTATTGTTTTTCTGTTTGTTTTTATTTCTAAGTTTGTAGGTCTAACGTGTCTTGTTAGAACATTTTGAATTATTTTGATAATTTGTAGGTACCTCTAAAAAGGATTGGGTTAAGAGGGCCTCCACCATTTTACTAAAAGTTAATTATATTACTCTTTGCTTCATCTTTTCATGTTTGGTGTAAAAGCCTTGGTGAAAATTCCATGTAATAAAATTTAATAAAGGAAAAATAATAACCACGGTTATGGACACTTATTCCAAGCTAAATATTAGAAAAAAAACCCTGGTGTAGATGCTCATTTGGTTTATTATGGCTAAGGAAATTGGCGAAAGGCTTTAGAAAGGAAAAAATGGAATTTTGGAAGAGAGAATTACTTATAAAAAATAAATAGGTGGGAGGAAAGGAAGGTGAAAGGTATGAAGTTGCATGTGAGGAGGAAAATGAGGGGGAAAATAATGGAAAATTGAAGAAATTAGAGGCCTTATTAATAAAAAGGTTTCTAAGGATTGGACTACAGAACTTTTGTCGGTTCGTGCAAGCTTTATCTCTATTCTCTCTCTCGCACACTCTTGGACACTTGGAGTTTTCTTTGATCACTTCGCATTGGATAAAGAAAGGAAAAGAGAAGAGGAAGAAAAGATAAAAGCAAGAATCATGATAAACGGCTACGGTGGGTCTCGCACGGTGTCGATTTTCATGTGTGATTTCCCTATGAATTTTGAATGCATGGTTATGCATGTGCTTCTGTTCTTGGTTCTCTTGTTGCAATTGGCAGGGTTTTGATAAGTACGTAGGTGTGCTATAGATATTCCTTGCCATTAGGATAACCATGGTGTGATGGGTTTCTGTTTTCTTAATTTGAATTGTTGGATGGATTTGAAATTGTTCGAGGTGGATCTTTAAATGAAGAAAACATGGCCTAGTGATCCTATCTGGGACTATGGATTATGGTAAAAATCCACTAGCCTAGTATCCCCTAAACTGAATTTTGGGTTGCGATGAGAATGGGTATTGTATTTTCTCAGTGTTTAATAATCCTTAGTGATGAATGACGGGATATCACAGGGTGAATCCTAGAAGTGGGTGCCCTTGATTAGGCACAAGGAATCTTGGGTGGTGAATGGCATGATATGGGGTAAATCCTAGAGGGTGATGTCTTGATTATGGCTTAGTGATCCACAGATCGTACTATGGATTGTGGTAAGCCTAGAGACTATGAGATAGGAAATTTCCTCACGGTGTGGGTAGAAATGTGGTGACATCCATGCTTGTTTGTGGCCTGGTGATCTGCGAGGATTGGTAAATCTTTGTTTTATTGTTGGGGGTGAGGTGGGTTTGTAGCTTGAGGAAAATGCTGGTTGATTTTTGTTTGAGTCCCATTCATGTTGGAATATGGCATGGGGGTGATTGGCTAAAGAGTTTGTTTGAGCTAATCTGTGGTGGGTGGAGGCAATGGAAGTCCCAAACTTAGTTGGCTTTTTCATTCATTAATAAAGAGTTCCTTTCCTTGGTATTTTTATACGAAAAATGTATTTGTTCATATGTGGCATTTATGGTTTTTGTCCTTATTATTTATATTGTTATATGTTGGTTATGAGTATTTTTTATGGCCAATTGATGATGTATGTCTCTCATCATATTTTGATTTATAAATGAATGAAAAATGAATATATGACATAACTTAGATGATAACAGATTAATGTGATAACACATCAATGCTTCTTAGTGATTCTCGGATAAGTATGAGACCCTTATGCTCGAGATATTTTATTATGACTTGTAGAATTCATAGTTTGTCGCATGTTTGACGAAATGCCTTTCATGGCTAGTAGGGGTCCAGTCAGAAGAGTCCTTTTTCAAGTATTTGAATTTGCATCATTGATTCTGTGTTACTTTTCATTACGGGAAGTTTCACGGACTTAAGGGCGAGGCGTCCACCTAAGTCACGGCCCTAAAAAAGGTGTGGCAGGAATTTGGGTCAATGGCTTTGAGAACTACCTAGAAAAGTCCCCAATGTAGGCATGCTGCATTCTTGTGCTGGGGAATAACTTGGGGTTCTAGTCGCATGCATGCCATGTCATGGGAGAGACTAAGGCTCTGGGTACGACCCAAAATGCTAGATTGTGCGAGGAGTTGATCACCTAATGAAGGTTGGAGTAAGCTCCTGAGGTTTTAACATGTGTAGAAGGTCAAATTGGTTGTGTTGTGTCGATTCCACTTTATGCTTGTAGATGGGGACTTGAATTGGTGTGGTAAGCCTCTCATCAATTGTTTACTCCCGGTGGGTGATTGTAGGTAAATGTGGGAGAAGATTATTGAGTGGTATCAAAGCATGGTTCTTGTATTTGGTCTGGGCGATGTTGGTCAACATTCATGTTAGTTACATATGCTTCTTATGCTTGTGGTGTGTGCTTGTTGCATATGCATGGTGGTGGTCATGGTTGCGGTGGTGTCACCATGTGAAAGTTGATGGTGTTGTTGTTAGATGTGTTTATCGTTTATGTCGGTTGTGGTGGTTATGCATACCTTGATCTTTATTGTATTGTGTGTAAAAGTGTGTTATACATATTTTTTTATGTATGAATTGTGTCTATTTGGTGCTATGGTTGTATGTGCATGATAGCTGGATAATGGTTTAAGAGCAGTAGTTATATGTTGTTGGTTATGTATACATGTATATATGTCTGTTTGGTCTTGTAGATGAGATATCCTCCACCAGATTATCTTTGAGGTATGTTGGGTTTTTGTTTACAATTTGGTTTATTTGACATGATATGCCTTATGAGAAAGATCAAGATGAATAGAAAGATCGTAAACTACGAGTTCATGAGATTTTCCTTATGGATCAATTGAACCATGGTGTTGGGAACTCTTCTGATTTGGTAGAAACATTGAGAAGCTTGAATGAAAATAGAGTTACAAAGCAAAAAACGAAAAAAATCATCTAGGGCATAGAAGGATAAACAAGCGAGAAGTCAGTACGGGTAATCCTTCAAAGTTTATTCGAATTGTGAGGACGAGGCCGCGGATCTGTCCATGGACGAAGAGGAAAAAACTAATGGGGTATGTAGCGGTAGATCTCATGGTGGTCCGGAGTCGAGTGAGGAGATGGTATATTCTCGGGTACTCCAGATAGTAGAGATGTTGTACCATGTATACTATCAGTTTTGGTTCCAACGAACACTATGATCATCATCATTATCGCACCCTTACAAGAGGAGTGACGGGGGATACTTTCAGGATGAATTTAAGAAATCTCAAGCCACTACCTTTGATGAATATTTGAAGAAGCATGAGATTCATAGGCTTGGTTGCATAGCATGAAGAATTTCTTTGACTACATGAGTACCACGAGAAAATATGAGCCGGAATAATTCTCTTGACTCAAAGGGGAAAGTGGATACTTGGTAGGAGGATGTAAAATGGGTTGAAGACATCATGACATAGGAGTTGAAGTTGGCATGAATTAAAAAGACTCTTCAAGAAGAATTAATTTTCATAGAGGTACTACGACGACAAACTCGAGGAATTCTGGGCTTAAAATGGGATCTGTGGGGGGGGGGGGGAATATACGACAGCTCTTATAAGCTTTTGAGGTATGTATTGTATCTTAAAGATGAGAAGGCTAAAGCTCAAATATTTGTCGGTGGATTTGACTGGCATTGAGAATCAAATTGAGTATGGTGACATAAGTCACTCGCGAAATTTATTGAAATTAAACATTTATTGTAGAGCGAGTCAAAGTATAGAATGAAAATCGACAAGGACGGAAAGAGAAAGATAAAGGTAAAGGTAAATGGAAGCCAAAAGAGCAAGACCTCATAATTCAAAGAGAAAGATAATGTTTTACCACATAAGAATTTCAATGGGCTAGACGGGGACATGGGTCGAACAACGGAACGAGATGATGGTACGGGACGGTTGGAGTGTTGGACATGTTGTAAGGAGCATTCTAAAAGGATTGTTCATATAATCGGGGTGGTGAGCCTCGGATGTAGTGAATAGGAGGCATAAATCATTAGATATGTTGGGAAGGGCATTCCTCGTATCTGTGCGGTCTGGGATAATAGGCGGAGTCGATCATCGAGAATCTATCATTGAGAGGGATGGTAAGCTTTGTGATCAAGTTTTTTTCCGACCACACCGGATCTAATTATAGCTATGTTAACCTAACTCGGTGGATAAATGCGGTTTGAATAAAGAAGTGCCTGCGAGTCTGGTTAGTGCAATTGGATACGAGTTACCAAGAAGAGAGCTCATCGTCGAGGTAAGAAGTTGTGCATTTGAATTGAATAGTATGCCTACCTTGACACATTTGAATATATTGTCGTTGGAGATAAGCCCTTAGTATGATTTTGGGCATGGATTGGTTTGCATGTTACTGAGACCATGGTGGAATATTATAAACGTCCATTCAGTTCTTGTATGATAATGGAAAATAGAGAATCTTAGAGGGTAAAAAATGACATCGGTGGGATGATAACAACTTTACGGAAAAGCTGGCAGGTTGAAGAAAAGGCATCATTGTTGGTTCTGCATTTATAGTGATAAATGTAAGGAGGATGAGGATGTGGAGATATTAGAAGGTACCCAATCTTGATGGTTTCGAGATGTGTTTTAACATATATCTGGAGGTGTTGCCTCATATAGAAGTGGATGTCTCCGTGATTTGGTACTAGGGGAAACACCGGCCCTTGAAGGCATCATCTTAGAATGAGCACTCAAAGTTAGTGAACTTGAAGTTTCGAACCTAGAAGGAAATGGATTTGATAAAAGGGATACATTGGGCTACAGTGTATCACATGGAGGTGCATCTAACGATTACTTTTTGTGAAGGGGATGTATTATCTCGAGTTTATTAGTTATTACAAACGGTTGAACAATTTACCATTAAGAACTAGTAATTGTTGTTGAGGATTGATGACTTATTTCGATCAATTAAAGGGAAGCGTTGTTCTCAAATATTGATTTGAGATCTGAATTCCCTACGTGGTACACATTAAATAAAGAGGAAATTTACAAGATAAATTTTCGGACCCAGGTATAGGCATTAATAATTTGTTGTAGTTTCATTTTGGTTTTACTAATGATCAATACCTTTATGTTCTTGATGAATAGTGTGTTGTGTCCTTATCTCGACAAGTTTGTTATTTTATTCATTGATGACATCTTGATATATTTAAATAATGGGTAAGAACATCAGGAATTTAACAACGACGTTGATATTTCTAAGAGAGCATCGGTTGTATGCTAAGATTAGTAAATGCGGTTTACTTTTCAGGACATAGGTACATTACTTTGGGGGCATGTGGTCTCCAAGGAAGGCATAACAATGGATCCGGAGAAGATAAGGGCTATCATGGAGTGGGAATCTCTGAAAACATCATTGATGGGGTTAACGAGATATTATAGGAGGTTCATCATGAACTTCTCCCATAGGCTACATATCCTATTAAATCATTATGAGCCACGAAAGGTAAAAACTTGAATGGACGGAGGAATGTGCAGCAAGTTTCAAAAAGTTAAGAGTAGTTCTTGAAAAATGTTCCGGTGTTAAAAGAAATTGAATATCCAAACAAAGAGTTTGTGGTATGTGCGGATGTGAAAGAAAGGACTTGGTGGAGTCCTTACATGCGGGAAAAAGAGGCATGTAGTGTGTTATGAATCACAAAATTGAATGAGCACGAAGCGAAATTATCCAACATGACCTTGAGTTGGAAGTGATCATTCATGCATTAGAAGATATGGAGAGCCACTATGATCTAGGCGAAGTTTGTATTGATGAGTGATCACGTTGGGTTTAGGCACTTATTTGAACAATGAATTTTAATTCCAGAACAGCTAAGTTGGTTGGCCACGATCGATGATTTTATTTTGAGATTGGGTACATCAGGGTAAGGAGAAAAGGGTTATGATTCTCTTAGCGAGCGGATACAAGATAATCATGTGGCAAATATGATTTCTTATGGAACAAACTCACAAGATCGGATCTTATCGTAGGATAGCGAGGATGACGAGGTATGTGGAGCTTATACATAGGTTAAAGTACGAGGTAGTGGTACAAGTAGTGGTACAAGTAGCTGAGTACGGTGTAGATGTAATTACATAGGACGTGGACTATCATCTCTCGAGAAGATGGCTTCGGTCAGATTGCTGGATGTGATATATGTGTCGGTGAGTAGTGAGCTCAAGAATATTGTCTTAAGGTAGTTTCATGAGAAACCATATTCGAGTCCACCCTTGATGAAGACATTGATGCTTGGGTGAAAATTTTATTATTGGCTAAATCTAAAGAAGGGTGTGGCGAGTTTGTGGCTATATGTTTTGGTGTCAGCGAGGTAAAGACATATTGTAAGCATCCGAGTGGACTACTATAGCTGATTCTGAATTCTAGGTGGAAATGGGAGGTCATTTCCATGGATTTCATCATAGTTTTTTCCAATCATCTAGATAGCATGATTCCATCATGGTTGTGGTGGACGAGTTGACTAAGGTGACACTTCATTCCGGTGAAGACTACATATAGTTAGTGATGTAGCACGGTATTCATTGAAGATATGGTCGGTTGCCGCATGGTGTTCCAAAGCGGATTGACAATAGGACAAGGATGCAAAGTTCAATTGAGATTTTGGAAGGATATTTTTGCGAGTTTAAGACGATTTTCCTTGACCACGACTTATCATTCGCAAAAATATGGACAAACGAGAGAGGGGTCAACGAGGATTCTGTAGAACATGTGAGATCTCTCTCATGCATCTTTAGAGGATATGGGAAGATTACCTTTTGTTGGTTGAGTTTACTTACAATAATGGTTATCAGGAAGTCACGAGAGGACAATTTTGTTTGAGGCATTGTGTAGGTGGAGTTGTAATACTCCCATCGATTTGAGGCTGATACGTTTACGAGTTGTTGATTGGACGGACATGTTGGCGAGGAATGGAGCTTGAAAATTTTGGTAATCAATAAGAATCTAAAGGAATCATAAGACAAGAAAATCTATGTAAAAATCGAGAACATGTTGTTTAAGGGTTTCGGATTGGGAATAAATTGTAATTACGCGCTGATGAAATATATCCTTTTGGTTGGATCATGTGCCAAGATGGCACCTCAGTTTTGACCTTTCAATATTATTCGAAAGGATTGGACCAATACCCTATCGACTTACAACGCACTGCAGCGGGTAAATTCCATGATGTTTTCCATGTGTCATTAATTAAAAGTATATTAAAGATGTTGATCATCTGATTAGCGGTATGTATTTAGGGTGGATCCAAATGGATAATTCCGCTTTGAAACTCATTGTATATTACTTGAAAGGTACTCATGCTCCGAGCCCAGGTAATCGAGCGAGGCTGAAGTGAAGTGGAAGCACTTTGAGACGATGAAGGTACACATGAGATGATGAATCATGTACGAGGGCTATGTATCCTTCGCTATTCGTTGGTTGAGAAAATATGCTTGATATTTTTTTGATATTTTCTTTGGTATGATTTTTTGATATATGTACATATTTATATGCATGTAAATATCGCCATGAGATATGTTATAAATCTACAATAGCGATAGCAAATTGTCACGTCATTGTGGTTGTAATGTCCTTATGTTGTCATGTTGGGTTGCTTCTCGGTGCGTTGATCATTGTAAATGTTAAGAAGCAGGTTAATTTATAAAGATCCATGGTCAATGTGTTTCATTTTCAGTAGTATTGTTGGTTGTAGGTGATATTGAACCTTTAGAATAGGTGTTCCCAAAGAGGATAGTTCTATAATAGCCAAGTGAAAATTCCATGTAATAAAATTTAATAAAGGAAAAAATAATAACCATGGTTATGGAACTCTTATTCAAAAATTTGAATGTTGGGAAAAACATCCTAGTGTGGGTGCTCATTTGGTTTATTATGGCTAAGGAAATTGGAAAAGGCCATGACAAAGGCTTTGGAAAGGAAAAATGGAATTTTAGCAAATTGTTATAGTAATGGAAATTGGGAGAAAATGAAGGTGACGGGTCATGGGTTGCATGTGAGGATGAAAATGAAGAAGGAAAATAATGGAAATTTGGAGAAGAAATTAGAGGCCTCATTAATAAAAATTCTTATGAGGATCAAATCAAAAACGTTTTCGAAGCAAGTTTTGGAGATCTCTCTCTATTCTCTCTCTCTCACTCTTGGTTACTTAGAGTTTTCTTGGAGAACTTCGGTATTGGATCGATAAAGGAAAAGAAGGAAAAGAAGGGAAGAAAATATCAAGCAAGGAAGAGCGGATCAAGAAGCTACGGTGGGTCTACTTGCGATATTGATATGCATGTGTGATTTCCTTGATATATTTGGAATGCATGGTTATGCATGTGTGTTCTTGAATTCTGTTGTTTTCATTGGCATGGGTTTTTCTAGGTGTATTCGTGTTCTTCATCCTTGCCATTCCATTTACGAATAGCCATGGTGTGATGGGGTAATCATGTTTTTGTTGAGTTATATTTCCAAATGGATTTGAACTAAGTGAGGTGCAACAATGAATGGAAGAACACATCACCTAGTGTTCCTTGAACCATATTGTGGATTGTGGTAAATCCATTGGCCTAGTAACGCACGAACTGGTACAGCAGGTTGCGGTAAAGCCGAGGTATTGTGAGCCTCGGTGGGTCTCGCAGAGAATATTCGATCGGTGAATGGCGAGATGTATGGCAAAGCATGTAGGTTGATGTCTCAATTATGGCCTAGTGATCCCTGGATCGAAATGCGGTGTGATAAAGCACGGATACTAGGAGACAAAGAATTGTCACGTTGTAGGTGGAGAAATACGGCGGCATCCATGCTTGTTTGTAGCTAGTGATCGGAAGTGATTGTGGTAAAGCCTGGTTTTATTGTTGGTGGTGAGGTGGCTTAGCCTCGGGGAAGCCCTGGTTGATTTTTGGTTTGAGTCCCACATTCATGTTTGGAATATGGCACAAGGGTGATTTGCTAAGAATTTGTTTCGGCCACTCTATGGTCGGGTGGAATGTTAAGTGCAAAACTAGTTGGATTTTGCATTCATTAGTAAGAATTCATTTTCTTTTTATTTTATGTGAAAATGTTGGTTCATATGTGTCATTTATTGTTGTTGTGACCTTATTGTTTATGTTGTTTATCTATCGGTCTTGAGTATGTTTTATGACAATGATGATATATGGATGTCATCATGTTTTGATTTATAAATGAATGAAAAATGGATATATGACCTAATAGATGATAATTTGGCTAATGTGATAAGGCACCAATGCTTCTTAGTGATTATTAGATAAATATGAGACCCCTATGCTCAGATTTTTTATTATGACTGTAGAATGAATATTTGTGACATGTTTGAAGAAATTCTTGTACTTGGCTAGTAGGGGTCAGTCAATTCCTTATTCGAAGTATTTACATTTTTATAATTCTTTCCATATTTATTTTTCCATTTAAGGAAGTTCACGGAGTTCTAGGTAGTAACCTAAGTCTTGGCCCTAAAAGTGGCATAGAATCTAGAGTCGTTGGCACAAAACTACCTAGAAAACTCCCCTAGTCACGAGAGGGCATGCCCTTGCTATGGGAGAAGGCGGAGGGTCCCCGGTCGCATGCATGCCCATGTCATGGGAGCGACTTACGATCTAGGTCGGCAAAATGCTAGTCTCGAGGTTTGATCACCTAAAGGGTTGGATGGCTCCCTATTGGTTTTGTAGCATGTGTAGAGAGTCAAATTGGTTGTGTTGTGTTGGTTCCACTTCATGTGATGCAGCAGGAGGTTAATTAGATCATAGTAACCTCTCGTCACATGTTTACCCTAACTTTTCGGTTAACTTGGGTAAATGTGGGGAGGAGGGTGTTACATTTGATTTCCTCCTCACATCAAGACTTGTTTCTATAGTATACTAATAACCTTTATATTTATATTTTCCTTGGTTAGAAAGCTTCTTGAATGTGAGGTTATGGAAGAGACCTCAGGATATACTTGAAGCACGAAAGAAGTTTTGTTGCAAAGGAAGACCTTGAATAATTGATGTTCTATAAGGTTTGTTTAAGGAACAACTCAAGGTATGTCTTAAATTATAAGCTTTGTTATAAAGTTATCTTGATGTAAAAGGTACAATCATTCTTGTTTGAAATTTCCTTTACATTGTCTCACATCATTATGTATAGGGTTTTTAATCACAAAGACTCTTGTTAGGGTGATTAATCATTAGATTGAATCTACACTCACGATATTGTTTGATCATTCTTGTGTAACCCTAACCCTTTGGGGTTCATTGTAAAACCCTAGCCTCTTGTTGCTAAGGGTATGTCAATATTGATTACGAAACCTTTGTTAGCTTACGATTTTTGATCCTATTCTTTGATGTTTAGGTTTTGATAAACATTGTTATGAAAACCCCTATCCCTTTACTGTGATTTTTTGTTAATGTCTAAGTTGTATCAAAACCCTAGATCTTTAGGGTTTGGTGAATTAGGGTTTATGAGAAAAACCCTTGTAATGTCTATAATAATACCCTATGAATGAAACCCTAGAGTGTGTATTCGTATGATTAAAACCTAGCTTGGGCCAGAAATTTTGTATACTAATTTTGATGTATTAATTTTTGTGTCTTGGGTTTACAAAGTATATATGAATATCGATATAAAATGTTAGTACATGACTCATGAAATCCTAGAGATGTATATGTGAGTATATTAACCTATTTATTGATGCTCATGTTTTAGTTTGTGAAATCTATGGTCCTAGTAAGAATATTGAAATTCTATGATATAATCATATTATTTTAAAGTATGATTTATTTTTTTTATAGCAAAAACTAGGGTTTGCAACAAACCCTAGTAGAATCTAGGGTGTTGAAACCTTAGATATATAGTAGGATTTTTATTTGAGTTAATTGATATCTAAGGCTTTGTGTCTCGAAGATGGAGTATAAGGGTTTGTGATAAAACCCTAGCAAAGAGAGAGTTGAAGCCTAATATGTGTCTATTGTTGATTATGAACCTAACTAGGTTTAGGTATTTGATGTCTAAAGTATTGTATGTATTGATACTTCATTATATTGACATAATTTTGATATATTTAAATTCATGCTTCCGTATATGTGCTTTGGTTGTATTTACTATTAAATATTTTGTAGGTACATAATATTCAAGATGATGAAGATGCTCATATATTACGCAAGCATGATGAAAGGAAGTTATATGAATGATCATGATCAAGATGACCTTGATGTGGTAAGAAGGAATGAAGCCGTAGAAAGTTCTGTGATTTTATGAAAAAGGTGGTTGATCTCCCTAAGTTGAGAGGGAGTCTAGATGGAGAACGGTATATCTCCCGATTGAGAGGAGAATATTATGACGATGTGAATAGCACAGGTAAGCAAAAAGTACTGTTAATAAATATTCATGAACTTGAAAACAAAATACTTGAGAATATCTAAAGATGTATTTGGTGTTGCTATAGAAATGAAAAGAGAGAAAAATCTTGAAAAATTGAATATGGATAACTTGATGATAAAAATATATCGGAATTATTGAGACCACGAAAGAATTCTATTTACTTGTATAAATACATTTGAAATTTTATTCTTTTGATTGGGGTTGTGATTTTGCGGGATCTCTCCATAAAATATTGAATGTTTGAAACATCCTTGGATTGGTGGATATATTTTATTTGGTTGATAAGGAGATATGAAGCATCCCATGGTAATATTCTTGGGAGGACATATGGTCGGCCTATGTGTTGATGGCTATATCCCAAAGAGGAAGGAGGTGGCATTGGTCTTGGAGCTCGACCTTATATACACACCTAGATCCTTGGATTTTGGTGAGCTTAAAATCTGATGGTACTAAAGTTCACTAAAGGTTGATTCCCCATAGTCCCACCTGGATAGAATACCTTGGTAGTGCATCTAGTTCACAACAATGGTGTGATAGAACCCTTCATAGTTCATTTTTAGATCTTCATGCCTCTATATATATGTGTAATTATGAATACCTCCCTAGTTAGAGGGAGCATTGAAGAATGTAACTAGTGTTGGCCTTAATAATTGTACTTGAGTCATGATGTATTGTATTTATCAAAAGAAATAAAAATAAATTTTATTTTTAAAAAATTGACTTATTAAATCATGGGTTTCATGCTTGGGTAAATTTTTTAAGTAAAATCCTCCATTGAAGGCTTCTAGATTTTATGTCAAGTATCCTTGTCCATGACATAATGTAAAAGACCCTTCTTCAGGATCTGTTGTTAAGAAATAAATTTATTTTAATAATTCAATTAGGCCTCCTCCTGCGATCTGGCCTCAACAAAGGAATTTGACCTCACAAACCTACTATATATTGGAGCAACTCAACTCATTTGGAATCACATCTCTCAAAAGGTTGAATTGCGATGCGTTTGAGAGAAGAAAAGGTGTAGTTTCAAGTAAGTTCAAATCGAAGTTTTTTGGTGTCTCTCTCATGTGCGGTGGGGGTATGAGATTTCATCAAAATTTTGTGTTGCACATTGAAGCTATGGTACATCAAAGTTGTCAAGTTGCATCAAAGTTGTCGGTACACATCAAGGTCGAAATTGTGAAGCTACATCATGGTCGAAGCTTTAAAGTTACATCAAGGTCAAAGCTGTAAAGTTGCATCAAGGTCAAAACTTTGAACTTATTAGGTTGAAGTTGCAAAATTTGCTAGATCAAAATTTTATTCCTAAAGTTGTGTCGAAGTTCTAAACCTAGGGGTCGAAATTCTAGGTTGAAGCTACATTGAGAAGGCGGCACTTGTAGCCAACTTTGGAAGAGATCATGTATATCGTAAGGAGTTGACTTGGTGGAGGAGGAATGTATTTTGGTCTAGGGTCTTGGTTTATCTCAATTTGAATCTACTTAAGGAATAGTTTATGGTGAGTTTTCCCCTTTAAAGGGGTTTTGTACTGCCGAGTACTTACTACTATGATTATTATTGATATTCTTGTTTTGATTTTGGTAATTTCTTCGGTAGAACTAAGATAAATGAAGAATATAGAGAATTTAATAAGAACACTAAGATTTCACAATTAATTATAAACATAAGAAAATATTTTTTTCCTTTTCGATATTCTAAAAGGGGGGGGGGTATTTCACTTTATCAACATCAAATACAATCATACAATCGTCGGAAGGGATCCATAGTGTGACAACATATAGTAGAGCTTTCCATTGGGATGGGCATAACGTTGACATGAAGCATGAGGGTTGCACCATGTCATCTGTTATCTTGTAGGTATGGGTAGCTTTAGTAGAAGTAGCATTTTCGACGTAATGGACTTTGGTGATCTTGGGATGAACCTATATTTCGGGGGAGGGATTTGTAAGGTACCATTTGGGGACAATAGGGGATCGGTGGAACTTTCGAGTTGGGAATAAGTGGTTAAACATGGGAAGTTGTCATATTGGCACGATCGAGTCTAGAGGTTTACTTCACTTCGGTATTCATCATGGCTGATCTGGTTAATATTACGACCATATTGTGAAGGTTGAGGGGTTGTTTTACTTTGTGTGTGGGTTGGGAAGCCACATATCCTTGATGAGAAAAGGATTGGTAAGCACTATCGATTGTGAGTGAAGCAAAGAGGTGGAGGAGGTGGAGCAATGGGCTAAGGTTCTCCTAGGCGGCTTCTTGAGATTCCCATGCCTATCACATACGAGGTAAAGGGGACATTAATGAGTATAATAGCCAAAAACATTGTTGTAACAAGCATAGGGTTTATTAGTTCTGAAACCTTATTTTCTTGGGTTGTCCACCACATTTGCTAAGTTGTCGAATTAGAGGTGGTCACCCTTATGGGAATCAAGTTATCGACCTTGATTGCCTTGGTTACTGTAAGGGTTGTTAATTTTGGCTACATTTTCCCCTTATTACTTTTCTTGGGGTTAGGGGATTGGTAGCGATGTTGAAAACATACACTTGATTGTACGAGAGGTGATTGTTTTTATGAGAGGAGGTGGAGGAATGGGAGGGGTCAGGCACTAATTGCGGTGGGGGCTTGGGCATTAAGCATGCATTAGGATAGTAAGGATTCACAACAAAATTTATATAACCAATTTGAGCGACAGTTAGCCTAGCATCATCTGATGTAGAAGGATATGCATGATGTGTTCGTGCCTTCTCGACCAAGGGGGTTGCATCACGAAGGATACGGAGGGGATGAGTGTAAGCATAAGCGGTACCCCCTTGGGGTTGACCATAACTCATGGAAGGTTGAGGATATGGTGATGGTTGAGGAAGTGGGAAATATATCCAATGATACCATCGGTAGAATGAGATGCCCGATTAGCATTGCGGCAATTCGAGGTAGATCGGGGAGGACACTATAAACATGTACATTGGGAATATGTGAACATATTTTTAGGTTGTACGATTTTGTTCACTTAGTATGAGGGAAGTGAGGAGGCAATATATTTTTTACCTGGGGGCCAAAGCAGTTCCTAAAAGTAATCCATATACAAATACTTCAAACTCATGGGCTCTGCATGCTCCTCCTTCCACACCATTCTTGAACATGATCATAAAGGTGGGTGGCGAAGTTTGATGAAAAGACACTACAAAGGAAAATACCCTCTGTGAAATGTTTTTTGAGGAACCCACCCATAAAAATACCCCAGGACATCTATTTCTAGCGGAGGTTACTAGAGGAGGTGGGCGGGTGGAGGTTTTTGTGTATTTTTTTTTTCGTCAGGGTGTGCATATCATCCTAAACCGCACCGGTGTGTTCAACAGAGAAAGCACCGATGCGCACAAAATATTGGCACACCGGGGACACCATGTGCACATCGTGCACACCCACCGATGTGTCTTATTAATGTAGCGCACGTAGCACACAAATATTCACCTTTGGTGCGTCGTAAAACTCACTTAAAAATAAAGCCGCTCGGTGCGGTCTTAAGCAACCGCACCGATGCGCCTGTAAAACCCCGCGCACCGGAGACCGAGTTAAATAAAATAAAAAATTATGGCCAAAAAAGCGCATTTTACTTTTCTCGGTGCTCAAGGCTCTCAAGCACCGATGAAATTTATCCTTATCTAAGCCACCACCAGAAATCGGTGCTCCCATTGCACCCATTACTTGCCATGTTCTTTGTTGTGCATTGCCCACCAATCTCGGCAGATTTTGCAAAATGATGGGAAAATATTTTTTGCAAATTCTCATTAAATATCACCTCCTCGGCAGCCAATGTACAAAGTATTTTCTTGTTTTTCCATAATTAAACCTTTTAGAGGATTATAATTTCAGAAATTATTAAATTAACCCAAAAAATAATAATAATAATAAAATTGTCCCGCGGTGCGCTCAAGCCGTTCGGCTCGCACCGATTCGCGGTGTTGCACAGCAAGTTTACGGACGCGACAGCGGTGCAAACGGTATCCGCAGGTTCGAGAAGCGTGCGAAGGTGCACCATGTTATTTAAAGAATTTTAAAAAAAAGTGTGGTGCGGTCGGTTACCCGACACACTCGTTGACCATGGAATAGCGGCGAGTACGATGCGTTTAATTAAATATCCATACCAGGCGGTATTTTTAATCGGCGGACGCATTCCGCATTTTGGCTGAGGTTCAACGGTGCGGCTTTGTTAAAGAATCGCATCGTTGACTATGTAATGATTTCGGGGGGGGGGGTCGATGCGCCCGGCCGAACTATGGCCGAGGGCGTGAGTTTATTCTTCACACCGCACTCAGGCAAGGTCATAATTGTGATGCGCTGAAAATTTTCAAATGCACCGTCGGCTGATGCCTTCGAACATTTTGGTGCACCGCCGCTTGTGCGTGACAAAAAAACGCTCGTGCCGGTGCATACTGTTTTTGTGGGCGCACCGATTAGTTCTTTTTTCCTTAAAAAATTATATATGTATATTCCTATATACATGTCTCATTTAATAAAAATTGTATTTAATATGTCAATCATTTAGAGACGTGAAAGGAGAGAAGAGTGGGAACAGTAACAATAGGCGGAATAGTATAACATGAGATTTTCATGGGAAGCACGAGAGAGGGAGAGAAATGCGTGCCCTCGCCTTGTTGCAACAATACCCGGGGACTCCTAAGGCGAGGTGAGCCTCCTCAAGTTCTATGAGGAGGCTACTTCCCTAAGGGCCATGATCTATTTTTAGACATCTTATACGCGGTGGAATGCCCACCTACAAGTTTGGGTTGGTCCTAACCGGTGGTACGCTCACTAAGGAGGACATATGTTCATTACCAGGGCTATTGAGGAGAGGGGTAGATTTTCCCTCGTTCCCAAAGGTTCCGATTGGCTATGCGGCGGATTAGGTTGGTGTCACTCCCTGAAGATAGGTAACGCGAGATATGTTGTCTCCTTCCAGATTTTCGAGGTCTTCGGAGGTCGATTGCACATATTGGTGCATTTTGTAGTGACGAGGTGAAATTGCCTCTCATTTCTAATTTCGACCATTTCACACAACACTAGTGACGGGCGACACATTAGTTGCTCGTTTCTATATTATGTTGATTCTCTAGTACGAGACACGACTTGTCGGTGGTCTTCCATTTTTGTGGCGGTTCGCCTGGCCTTGAACGGATGTGTTGCTCATGCACGAAGGAGGAGTCCAACTTCCCTTTTGCTTGAAACTTTTTTCTTTATTTTTGAGAGAGTTTCCAGAGATGAGGCCTACTTTTTTCGGCAACCTCGTAGGTCGATGTTTGAGGCACGGATACACATGTGAGGACAAATGATTCCCAAGGGTGAGATTGTGTTTCCGGTGGGGGATATCACATGATGCCAGGTTGCTAGCCAATGTTGACGGGTGTCCCTTCATTATGGTCCCCTATCCTTATGTAGGTTTAGATTGGAGAGGGTGTGCCAACATCCTCCTTCCACAGTTGATGAACTTCGGGATGATAGAGGTAATATTACTATTTTATTTAAATTTATTCTAACATGTTCTTTAACTTGTTTTATTAAATTGTGTAATGAAATTGTCTAATTATTGTTGTGTGTACTTGTATATATTTGTAAACATTGGGTCTTTTGATAGCGAGGACATGCCAGCACCACCACATATTGATCCGGATGTGAATCTTGTAGTGGCAATCGAGGTATGCCGGGATATCGAGGATATCGGGGGGTACAGGTGCAAAGACCTACTCTTCTTCAGCGCCTTTGGTGCACGCCTTTTGATGGCGCGGTGGCTTGATAGCCGGATACGGGATGGAGTTGGGTGACCAACTCACTGCCGGTGATTGTTGAGCGAGGCATCAGGCCACTACTACAGCGAGACATACGGTATGATGGTAGGTTGTTACATATGTGGAGAGGCATGTCTGGCGACATGTCTGACATGATGCAACATGTCGTGGGAGCTACAACCTTAGTTACGTGGCGGGAACTGACGAATTGCCGCATTCTCGGCGTGGTCGGGGGCAGCCTTGCGTGATAAGCGATCTGCGGCAAGCCAGCATCATCTGATGATCATTCACCTGAAGTACCACGCCAGATGGCGGTACGAGACCACTTCGGCCACGTCGATCGTGACTGCGCGTCGGCCAGTACTCATGATCATGGTGGTGCGGACCATCGACCATATTGAAGTCATCACGATGAGCGACCCGACGGAGTTGATCTGGTGTGGAACTGCATGATGATCAGCATGTGCTCCCCGAGCTTAATAGAAATTTGCACCATTAGGCGGGCAAGGACTCAAGCCGTCTGCTATTGATGATATGCCACTAAGTCCACGCCGACATTTTATATTACGATTTGTATATTTTTGACATTGACCGGGTTATATATATATATATATATATGATCCATGTATTTTATGTTCATGTTGCGGTTGTACTTAATTTACATGTTGGTGATCATCATGATGTGTATATTGTTAGGTCATGTTAGATATGTTCATTTAATATGCGTGCGAATGAATGTGTATGTGATAGCGGGATTATTTCACATAGGATGTATATTTGATGTTTGTGTTGTGATGATGTTATATAATGTTAATTGTGTTTTGTTAGATGATCATGATCACGATGATGTTAGCGAATTTGAATGTATTTTTTAGTCAAATATGATGTTTGTCTGATGGTTATCGCCAGGCAATGATGTTTATTAATTAATTTAATATTAAATGATCATGATATTGTAAAATTGTAATGTCTGTAATTCTAATTGTACGTAAAATTCTAAAATTGTAATTGCATTGTATTAATTGTAAATTTAATTGTAATTGTATGTAAAATATTTGTAAAATTTTTAATTCATAATTGTAATATTTAATTTATTGTGAAATGATTATAATTGTAATTTTAATTATGATAAAATATATATGTAAAATTGTAAAATTCTAATTCTAATTCTAATTGTATGTAAATTCTAAAATTGTAATTGTATGTAAAATTATAAAATTGTAATTGTAAATTTTAAATTTGTAAAATTGTAATTGTATATATGTAAAATTCTAAAATTGTAATTGTAATTGTACGTGAAATTGTAAAATTGTAATTGTGATTGTAATTGTATGTAAAATTCTAAAATTGTAATTGTAATTTTATGTGAAATTGTAAAATTGTAATTGTATTAATGTGAAATGATTTTATTAAAAAATTTAAATTTGTAAATTTGTAATTTGTAAAATTTTAAATAATTGTAAAATAATAAATCTAGAATAATATGAATTATTGTAACATAATAAAGTTTGGTAATGCAAATAAATTCATGTACTTTAGAATTATCATTATTTTATTATGATCTTACATATAAAAAAAGAACTTTATACAGTCATGTTGTTTTTAGATCAGAAATAATTGCAAATTATCAAGTGAAATATTGACTTTAACATTAACAAAATGCAAATTACCAATTAATTCAAAATACATATTATAATGTTTCGAAAAAACCATCTTAAAAAATGTAAATATTGATGAAATAACACATGCCATATCACTCTCGGTTCTCATGATCACCCTCATTGTCTTCCGGCTCGCATGGCATGACCTGCTGTTGTTCCTCAAAAATATTTTTTGATACAGGGTCATGTCTCAATACGAACCACCAATCCCTATCCAACACATACGGGTAAAAAAACACCTAGTTGCGGTGTTGGAAAACATAGAGCTCTTAAGCTTCATCCCACATGTTCTAGGATTGATACATATCGGCCTACTATCGCGATCTTCCTTTGCATTATTCCAGGTCAAAGTGTCCACCACTTGCACCTAAAAATAACACATTGGAAAGAGGGAAATCCCTTCAATGATCTCTTGTATCTTTAAGAGATAACCTAACGTCCCTCGTACTAGGTTTTGATCACGATGGCTAGATCAACTAGATTGATCGAACTAGAGCTTCCACTCCACGGTCTTATGTGATGTTTCCGGCGGTGGCATTTTACGTACGAAAATGGTGTCCATGTACCCACATAGATGGGAACAAATTTTTTATTATAAAAAAAAGTTAAAAAATCATAGTGTCATGTAGCTTAATGCTTACAACAACCCAACGGTTAAATATGAAATATATATGCCTTATAAGTTTTCAAATTTACATATAAATTAAATAGGTATTAGGGATTCTTGCACCCAATCCCTACGTTTAGCGCACATCCTCTTCGGCATACGGTAACGACCGGTTGCACCATATTTCTCTCGCAATCCAGCAACCATTGTTGGGGCATATTTTTGGCATATCTTCTTTTCAATGATCAGGATAAAACCACCTTCTACCATTCAACCATATGAATTCTTTCCTTGTCACTATCCCATTTAATCCTCTTTTTCATGCAATGTGACCCACAGTTGTGTCGCTTAAGAATTGTAAAGAACGAATTTATTGATTGCTTCAATTTATGCATTCGATGAAATCAAACGGACATTATATAGTACTTAGATATCAAAATATACATTATATCGAGATTCAACATGAATATTCACTTTGTGTAAATTTGAAAAATTATAAGTCGCTTACTCTTTAACAAGTGCTTTTTTTTCCCTCGTTTGAAATGACTCCCCTTCTCTTTTGTCTTCATCACTTTAATCGTCCCAAATCACACTTTGGTCTATTGTCGATCTTCTTGAAGTACTCACTAGCATAATAGAAATACTCATACGATATGTGCCCCTCTTGCCATATACCCCTCGGATTTTTTTCCTTTGTCGAACAAAACCTTTCAATTTCTTCATGTACCTCTCTAAAGAAGAACATCCAACAACAAGAAACCACCCCAACTAATTCAACCACGTCTACTGGGTGGATTGATGAGCATGTAAGTCCATGAAACTCGTCAATAGTTCCTTCTCAAACATACAAGCAATCTCAACTATCTCTTGAGTACCCTTTGTGGAATACTAGCCACATGAATCTCCTTCAGCGTGATCAGCATGCAAATGTAGATAATTGGTATGGCGCATCTGGGTCTTGAGGGAATTCATGTTTGTCATACTTACACACGAACAAAGGATAATGACATTGCAAAGTTATAAACACGTGCAATAATATACAAAAGTAGTTATGTTTTATGATCCCAGTATGGGATAAAATTTATTAATATAACAAACAATAAAATCATGTTTTTGACATTATACGTACTCTTAGAAGATTCAAATGGTCATGTGATTTCCTTGGAGTAAATGTTCATCCACGGTAAAAAAGCGGCGTCATAGTGAAGACCCGTATGAAATTGGCACCCTCGGACCCATTATAACTTGTTGCCAAAAAAATATCATCTTTTTTTAAATCCATGGGACATCACCTTCTTTGAAAAACCATGAATTAAGAGGGGACATTGCTTTGCCTCTAATCCCATACTTTCTAATCGTCTTGGCCAATGTTTCTTTTTTAGTTTTTGAAGTAATAAGATCTTTCCTAACAATATCTCACTTTGTTTCAATGATATGTGCATCCATAAAGAAGATGAAACATTTTAAAATATGTGCATGGGATCTAATAAGTGGGTAATCTTAAGATGCTCCCAATATGGGAGGTTATAAAGATAGTTCCTTTTCATACTAATGGGCAATTTCTCAACATAGGTGTCAAGTATTATGGATCATCGAAAATAGGCTCCCCTTTGAATCAAACATTTCTAGACTTCTTCTCCTTCTCTCTCTCTTATGCTCTAAGCCATTCGGTACGGTGTCGTTATTGGAAGCCTTTGGGTTCTCTCTACGTTTACCATTGAAAGCAGAGATGTTGCTATTATGTCGAGGTGTTCTTCTGGGATGAATACCACTGGATCCTCAATAGGAGTCCAAATCTACGAATGGAAATAGAAACACAAAGGAAATAGGAAATAGGAAATCTACGAAGGGGAGTCTACACAGCTCAACATGCATGGGTAGATCACCTGGGAGTCTACACACAAAATAACCTTACTTGTTCAATTACAAACTGGGTATTTAACCATT
>CM076581.1:373146695-373166339 GCA_034641835.2 Pinus albicaulis
ACAGTACGGTGTTAGAATGGTAAACACCATTGGCGGCTTCTCTGACCCAAGAGTACCGTTTGGTGTATTCTCCAAATACTACTTGTTTAATCATATATTCTTCGCGCTTAGTACGGTACCAGCTTAAAATATTTCCTCACAAATGAAGCGAAATGTCCACATCACACATACATTCTCATATGGTTGCCCTGGAAGCCGTCCACATCGCACAATCCTACGTGGCCTCACAAGACATCCCATACAACGTTCACAAAGCCATTAATCCTGCGTGTCGGCATAACAGCGATCAGCCTTGGTTTAAAGGGGTTGCGATGGAGAACCATGGGCGCGGTTCTTTCATGGAGAGCGGAAATAATGTTGGCTCCCAGGTACCCCATTGAAGTGATAGGTTAGCCAATGTTTGGTTTGGAGTTAGGGTTTATATATTGAGTTTAGCATCTAATCAACAAGCACGAGGTTCTGGGTGGAGGGCCCATAATTTTTACGGAAGCCCTAGATCAGGTATTTAAGCTTCTTTGCTTCTTTCCTTCCTTGCTTAGAAACGCCTCTTTGTGTCTATATACTCATTTTGGTTCTTAGCTAATTTTGCATACTCTATATACTCATGTCATATATTTATGAAAATTTCACTATTTTCAGATTGTGGTTGTAAATTTTTCACAGAAACTGCCCTCTAATCCCTATATCTTAAGCTACCAAAAGGCATAAATATTGCATTGAAGCACAATTTCACTATCATGTTTTTTGAAAGTCCATTTCGAGTGAGTGATGAAACGGTAATACAATAGGAATAGTGTAATACATTGAACGCGGCAATAAACTTCATCGACCTCCCCTGTCCTCTGTATTATGGGTTAACGACAGAAGCGAGCAACAACATGCCTTGCGGTGTTACTTGACAATGGGATGTCAATATTCTTAGGCCATCTAATCACTTTTATATCCTTGAATCTAATTAGTTATATGGCCCATTCGCATTATTTTCTCAGTTTAATACCACCAAATGTAGTAATTGGTTGTTCTTAGATTGCCCTTATATAGTGAAAAAGTTTAGAATTGTACTAAAGCAATGAGTGGATAATCTTGAAGAAGAGTTATGGTGTATTAAACCAATGAGTGTGTAATCCTTTCACTGGAAGGTTGGTCAACCAACCATTAACAAATAGGTTTATCTGTTTTATTAAAAAATAGCTTATGATGGAGGAGAATTTTTGGTAGTGTAGTTTGCAGTAGGGTGATTCTTCCATGTGATATGAAAAATAGGAAAGTTTGGGATCAAAATTTATTTGAAAAGATTGTTATATAGTTGGTTGAATTGACCAAGTAATTATGTTCATCATTTATATTTTAAATGTAACACAAGAGCTTGTATAATTTAATAGGTGGGCTGACTATTTTAATAGAAGTTAAGTCTTTCATGGTGCCTAAATTCTTCTTAAGCCCTTGGAGTGACACATTTGGCCTTTCAAGTCCATAATGTTTACAACTTTGCTCATGGATCTTGTGTGCTTATCTTTTTTGAGTCATTCAATCCCACATTTTCTTTAGAGTGACACATTTGTGCTTTCAAGTCCATAATGTTTACAATCTTCTCCATAAGATTTCATAGTTCTGGTCTTCTTAAGCCCTTGGAGTGACACATTTGGCCTTTCAAGTCCTGTGCTACATACTTCTCCATGGATTTCATGTTGCCTAAATGCCTCTTAAGCCCTTGGATACACTTATGTGTGTCAAATTTCACCTAAATTTCACCTCTACATCTTGCATGAAGGAGCCAAGTATCATGGACTCCTTCCCTTCGCCTGTCTATTATAAAGTACCTCATTGATGGAGGAATGCATGTTTGACATGGACTTTCCCTAGTAATGCAATATAACAATGAGTAGAAAATTTTGGTGTCCATGAAAGGTTGGGAAAGAGTGCATTCCCACTCTAAGATACAAAGCTTAAGATGGGGTTGAATTTCAACATTACTTTTAGGACTCCCTTCGGAGCTTGTCCTATATCATTATTCTACCATTCATCGATCAGAATTGTCTGAGCCTCAATGTGTGCGTCTGTGTGATCAACTACATTTATCATTCCCCCACTCCCATACTCCCCAAATGCACCTTTACCTTGTTATAGTCTGGTACCAAAGGGAGCTTAAATCAAGTAGGTAGGCTAATAAAGTATTTGAATAATGAAGAAATGCCCCTAATTGATTTGAAAACAATTTGAGTCCAACCTCTTAGCTATTGAGGGTAGGAACAAACATCCTACACATAGAGCTAACAATCCCCCTTGGGTAGGGACGAAAATTTGAGTCCAACCTCTTAGCTATTGAGGGTGAACAAACAACCTACACATAGAGCTAAAAAATCCCCCTTGGAGCGAGAGGATACTTGATATAATGCCTACACAACTGAAGCCGCCGAATTTAATGATTCCCAAGTAGGTCTTTGTTTTAGATTGTGGTTGTAAATTATTCACGAGAAGCGCCCCTCTAATCCCTATATCTTAAGCTACCACAAAGGCATAAATATTGCGTTGAAGCACAATTTCGATGTTGTGTTTTTTGAAAGTCCGATTCGGTAGGTATTCGACCGGTAATGCAATAGGAACGGTCTTTAATCCATTGAACGGCAATAAACTTCTTCAAACCTTAAATACTGTATTATGGGTTCTGTAAGGCAGGAGTGGTAGCATAGCATGCCCTTTTAATGTTATGACAAGTCATAATGTTTACAACCTACTCCATAGATTTCATGTTGCCTAAATGCCTCTTAAGCCCTTGGATACCTTACGTATTGTCAAATTTCACCTAAATTTCACCTCTACACATCTTGCATGAGGAGCCAAGAGTATCATGGACTCCTTCCATCACTATGTTATAAAGTGCCTCATTGATGGAGGAATGTATGTTTGACATGGAATTTCCCTAGTAAGGCAATATAACAATGAGTAGAAAAATTTGGTATCCATGAAAAAGGTCGGGAAAGAGTGCATTCCCACTCTAGGATACGAAAGCTTACGGATAGGGTTAGATTTCAACATTACTTTGGGACTCCTTTGGAGCTTATCCTATATACATTATTCTACAATTTATCAATCAACTTTATTTGGGCCTCGATGTGCATTTTGTGGCAGTCAACTACATTTTTCATTCCTCCCCATACTCCCAAATGCACCTTTTCCTTGCTATAGTCTAGGTACCAAGGGAGCTTCAATCAAGTAGGTAGGATAATAAAGCATTCGAATAATGAATAAAGGCACTAATTGGTTGAAAAAAATTTGAGTCCAACCTCTTAGCTATTGAGGGTGAACGAACATCACTACACCTGCATTTAACAATCCCCCTTGGGCGGGGAGGACGATTTGGGTCCAACCTCTTAAGCTGCGAGGTGGTGATCGGGTGATCAAGTCCTTAATGGAAAAATTCTCAAAAAATTGGTTTCTTAGAATTGAGTCCAAACGAGACAACGAGAAAAAGCTGGAAAAAACAATCATGAGCGTGAACGTACTTTGAAAACCCGACGCTATATGAGAAAGATATTCAACTTTGAAGTTTTTCGATTTCGGTAAAAAAATGGCCAATTTGACTTTTACAAAAATTTTTTTATTAAAAAAAGAGAATATTCCATAGAATATTTTGGGAATATTATGTGGAATATTCCACAAAATATTCTATGGAATATTCCATCGTATTCTACGAGAATATTCGGGTGGTAACTTGATCAGAAAAGGGCGCCACATGGCTAACACAGAGGTCGCCACGTTGCCCCAAAGTTGAATGAAATGGTGTTATAAAAAAATTTGTTATGGCGCGGCGAGGGATCGACCCGAGGAGTCGGGGGGAGGAACTGCAAGCGGCCCGGCCAGATTTGGGTCACGAGGTGTTTCTTAAACCCACCAGGTCCTGACGTGTTATTTGAACTTTGAAAATTGTTTGGCGAGGTGTAAAGGGGCTAGCCCTCACGGGCTAGCCCCTCGACCATAGAACTTGTGGCTCAAGACCAATGGATTAAGTCCATCGGTGCGCAACGTGAAGGGTATGGTCAAAAGGCTAAACGAACGATGCGGAGTTTAATTTTTAATACGTGGTTTGAACCTTAACAAATGCATAAAACTCAAAGTCATTCAACCGATTTCCGAAACGGTCTGGGTCCGTGGACCTTGTCCCTAACACCTTCCCTAGCGGCGGTCAATATGGCGGAGCATCCAATTATAGCGCCGACCCAATTTTTTTCGGGGCTATGGGTTCTCCACTTTTGGTGGAGCTTTCTATCTGCGCCCAGGCAAAGGATTTCATTTTAGTCATAACTTTAGCTAGGGAAGTCCTTTTGGGACGAATTTTTTGATTTGGGGGTGGAGAATTTTGAAGGCGTGGAATAGGTTGTAGAGCCATTAGGGCACTATGTCGGAGGTTTATCGGCGATTTTCTTGTGGAGCCACCCGAGGGCCTTATGAATGACAGTGTATCGGGCTATGTTCATACGTTTGAGGTGAATGAATAGTCGATTTTCTTGTTTGACGCACATTTACGAATTTGCAGCTATTTTAGCCTTTTGAGGGCTTTCTTCGTAGTGTAATAATTATTTTTGAGCATTAATAAAAGAGGGAAAAGCCCATTTGGAGGCTTTTGGACCCGTGAGAAGGTAGCCAAAGAGGGTGAAGCTGGCAAACAAATGCTTACTTTGTTATGCTATGCATTCTTCTTTGCTTATTTCTAGAGTTTACTACATTAAATAGTAATTTTTAATAAGTCCACTTTTCACAATGAGACTTATACGGTGATCAAAACTCATTTTGTTCATTTCAAACCACATTACTTCCATTGCGGAATACTTGAACTTGCTTATTCACACACAGGGTGGTTAATGAATACTTTGCAAACAGAAACAAATACTTTCATTGCTAGATCGAGTTTAATGTTTACTTCATATTTCTTTAGCGGAGGCTAGTAAGAGGGCCGAGAAGCTTGGTTTCATGGAATTTCTGGTAAAGGTGAAATAACCAATAAAAGCCCCTATTGTCTGTCTCTGTAAAGAAATATTTTGTTCACACATTTCAGATCAGATTGGTATCAGAGCTCTAGGTTGTGCTCAAAAGTTTGTGAATTTTATGCGAAAATTGTGTTTTTAACGCAAAATTTGATGCTTACTAGGCTGAAATTGAAAATAGGGTAAGGTAGTTGGTTAGAGCACAAGATGTCCTCAACCAAGGAGGCTAGGGTGCCATTATCTCCACTTCCATTTCATCCTCATTAGCCTTAGAATCGGCCACAAACATGTCTTCCCGAGAGGAAGGAGAAGTACATGGGGAAATGGATCCCAAGGAAGAAGAAAAGAGTCTTTGAAAAACTTTCTTGGATATGAGCAAAATGGTAAGGATACTCTATCGGAAAGAAACGATAGGATTGTGGAGAAGGGTCCAGAAACCAAAGAGAAGAAGGAGATTCTTCGGGAGGGAAGAAATACAATGATAAGTATAAGAAAGGGAATGGAGGAAGTGGTGATCCACCATATCCATCATCATCCTCTTCCTCCACATCACTCCTCTTCAACCAAGCAAATCGAATTACTAGAAACAAAAACATCTCTTAGAAATCCTTTTGTTAAAGCTTGATGTGAATTTTGAGTTGCCTATGTTTAATGGTAATGTTAATGCGAGCTTGGATAGCTGGATTGAACATACGGAAGTCTATCTAAGAATTCGAAATTTGCATGATGATGACACAAAAATCCAATTAGCCTCATTGAGAATGGATGGAGCGACTTTGGTTGGTGGGAAGCCAAGACAGGGAGGAAATCAAAAAGCATGGTAAGATAACTCTAACTTGGAATGAGTTTATTCTTGCTATTAAGAAACATTTTTATCCTCTTGCTCATATTGAGAGAGCTTAATCATGAATTGGCAAAATTTTAGAGCAACCAAGGGTCAAAATGTGCAAGATTATACCCAAGATTTTAGAAGGAGAGCACTTCTACTTGGGTAGACTTACAAAGTCAAACCTTGTTGAAATACATAGGAGGTTTGCACAATTACCTTCAACATACTATTCGATGTTTAATCCTACAGGCTTAGATGAAGTACGTATCCGAGGAGCTACACATTTAGAAGTTAGAGGAAAGAATACTTTGATGAAGATAGTAATTTCAAAAACAAAGGAAAGAGAAGAGTTTCAAATTCAAGAAAAGAAAGAAGGGGTTGTACCCACGAAGCATTTCAAAAGACAAGTCATGATTAAGATCATTGTTGAAGCTTCATCATGGCTTGAAACGAGAAAAATACAAGAACAAAAACAAGACCAAAGAAAAGGAGAAAAGCGCAACAACGGTTGAGAAAGACTTAAGATGGAGACTCGGTGATGAGACAAAAAGCATCGCCATGGTTTTAAAGAACATTGGGGAAAGAAGTAGTGCAAGACCCAACTCCAAATTCTGGCTCTTTGAATTGTCACAAGATACTCCTTGAAGAAAGAAAGAGGAGGATAGAGCTCCTCCCTTGAGGTAATTTCAAAACATACCAAAATTGACACACTATTTGATAGTGGGTCACAAGCGAATCTCATATGCGAAGACTTGGTCAGCGGCTTAAACTTGAGACCATTCCACATTCGACTTTATCCACTAGGATGGATATGAGATGCCCAATTTGCAAGTTTCAAGAAAGTGCATGTTAGCTTTGCAATAGCTAACACACTTGTTGACACGATTGAACTTGATATTAGTGCCACTTGATATCTCAGGTATTGTTTTGAGGAATTCCTTACTTTTATTTTGAAAGGAAGGCCATATTTCATCGCCATGAAAACAAGTATCACTTGTTCAAAAGATGGTAAAGAGTACATTGTGAGAGCACACGAAAGATGGAATCTTCTTTACTCCATGCAAGTCAATTGAAAAGGCGGTTAATGCAAGTCAAAGTCTAACTTTGTTAATGTTGAAACGACCGATTTTGAGCATTTCACGTTTTTATGATGTTGCTAATGATTTGTCTCGGTTTAATAACGAGTTTGTCTTTGAAGGGAAAGATGATGTTATATTGCACAAGTACCACGGGTCGGCCAGTACGGTGAATGGTATCAAACGGCTTCGGTACGAAGCAAAGAGGACACACAATTCGACGCAGGAAAAAAGTTGGTTTTGAGAATGGTCGAATTCACCATGGGAAAATTTTGCGAGGTGAACCTTATTTTAAGTCTACTTGGAGAAGTTTGATCGGTGTAGAAAAAGTTTTTTTTTTCTGCAAATTACGATTGGCATTACACCAAATTTTAATAATTTGCATCATGACTCTGTCAATCTTAACGCGGTCGATCGATTGATTCCAAAGACAATTTATCATTTTACGAAAAGCTCCATTTGATGAAATCGGGTAGATTTCGGTTATTCGAGAGTGGAAAAGTGGAGAAAATCGGTCTTCACATTATCGGTTTCACTAATCGAGAGATCTTTTGAGGTCCAAAAAGCTTCCCATTGGGAAGTGTGATTAGGTGATCAAGTCCTTAATGGAAAAATTCTCAAAAAAATAGTTGCTCATAATTGGTCCAAACTAGAACAATAGGAAAGAGCTCGGAAAAACGATCCTATATGAACATGAACAACACGAAAACCGACGTTGCATGAGAAATATATTCAGCTTTGAAGTTTTCCAATTTCGATGTCAAAAAATGGCCATTTGACTTTACAAAAAATATTTTATTAAAAGAAAATATTCCACGAGAATATTTCGATGGCCGACGATCAAGGGCACCATGCGGCTTCGGAGACGCCACGTGGCCCCAAGGTCGAATGAAATGGTGTTATAAAGTGCACATGGCACGGCGAGGATCGACCTCGAGTTGGGGGGGATCTACCCAGCGACCCCGGCCCGGGTGGGTCTGAGTGTTTCTTGTAAAGCACGGTCGCGACGTATTGTTTGAACTTTGAAAATTGTTTTGGCGGGGGCCGTAAAGGGGCTAGCCCTCACGGGCCAACCCCTGCGACCATAGAACCTTGTCCAAGACCAACGAGTTTAATTCCATTGGCACGCCAACTGAAGGTATGGTCACGAGGCTAAACGAATGGTACGGAGTTTAATTTAATACGTGGTTTGAACCTTAACAAACGTTGCATAAAAACTCAAAGTCATTCAACCGATTTCCGAATGGTCCGGTCACGTGGACCTTATCCCTAGCACCTTCTAGCTGGTGGTCAATAACGGCGAAACGTCCAATTATAAACGTGTTAATTTTTTGAGGCTATGCGGGTTTCTCCATAGGTGGAGCTTTCCTAGCCTAATTGGGAAAAGTTTGTTTGGAGTCTGCTTTGGCTAGGGAAGTCCTTTTTAGGTTCATTTTTTTTTGATTTGGGGGTATTGGAGCATTGAAGGCAGAATAGGTTACGAGCCATCAGGGCATACGCCGGAGGTTTTATCGGTCGTTTTCTTGTGGAGCCACGGGGCCTTATGAATGATCGGTACATGTCGGGCTATGTTCCTTCTGTTTGAGGTAGATGAATAGTCTAATTTTACTGGCTACCAGCACTTTGTTTCTGAATTTATAGCTAGTTGTACTTTTTGGAGCTTTCTTCATGGTGTACTACTTATTTTTGAGTATTAATAAAAGAGGAAAAGCCCATTTTAGAGCTTTTGAACTGACAGTAGCAAGAGAAAGGGTATTTTCACTTAAATCTTGCTTATTGTTATGTTGTGCATTCTTGCTTCTTATTTCGAGAGTTTACTACATTAAAAAGTAATTTTTAATAAGTCCACTTTTCACAATGAGACTTATACGGTGATCGAAACAATTGTTCCATTTCAAAACCCACATCACTTCCATTGCTGAATACTTGAACATATACACATAAAAATTGGTTAATAAATACTTGCAAACATAAGCAAATACTTTCATTGCCAGATCTATTTAGTGTTTACTTCACTTCTTCAAATGAGAGCTAGTAAGAGAAAGACTGCAAAAGCACGGTTTTCATCATTTCTAGTAAAGGTGAAATAACCTTGGGTAAAATCTGTCTGTCTGCAGCATAAAAATATTTTGTTCACACATTCTGAATTAGTGAGCAAACAGCCTACACATAGAGCTAAAAATCCCCCTTGGGCGAGGGAGGATGGCAAGTGTAATGCCTACTTTCATGCCAGATTTAATAGTTCGAGTAAGTTCTTGTTTGAGATGGCGCTTTGAGAGATAGTTAATGTACTTTGCCTTTCATTTTTTCATTCCTCCCATGCTCCCAAATGCACCTTTACCTTGTTATAGTCTGAGTGCAAAGGAGCTTAAATCAAGTATGTAGGCTAATAAAGCATTCAAATAAAGAAGAAATACACTAATTAGTTGAAAACAATTTGAGTCCAACCTGCAGCTATCGGGGGTGAACAAAAAACCTACACATAGAGCTAAAAATCCCCCTTGGGTAGGGGAGGATAGCAGAGTATAATGCCTTTTACCTTTAAACTGGGTAATGATTCCAGCAATAATGCAATAGGAACGGTGTAATGCAGTGAATGCAGTAAGCAACTGTTAAACCTTCCTCTGTGTGTGGGTTGAAGCGAGGGCGGGCAGATAACATGCCTTGCAATATTTTAACAAGTCCATAATGTTTCAACCTTCCTCACATGGATTTCATGTTGCCTAAAGTAGCAAGCCCCTTGGATACATACATGTGTCAGGGTACCACTAAATTTCACCTCTCCCCATCTTGCATGGGGGAGCAGTGTCATGGACTCCTTCCATCACTATCTGTTATAAAGAAGTGCTTCATTGATGGAGGGGAATGCATGTTTGACATGGACTTTCCCTAGTAAGGGCAATATATGAGTGAGTAGAAATTTTGGTATCCCTTAAATGGGGAGGACAATTTGGGTCAACCTCTTAGCTATTGAAGGTGAACGAACAACCTACAAAAAGAGCTAACAATCCCCCTTGGGCGGGGAGGACAATTTGAGTCCAACCTCTTGGCTAACTTAGGGTTAACAAACAACTACACTTAGAGCTAAAAATCCCCATAGGCGGAGGAGGATGGCAAGTTCAATACTTTACAACAACGTTTGCATCGTTCAAGAAATAATGCAATAGGAACGGGTGTAATGCATTGAACGCGGCAATAAATTTCATTAAACCTCTTTGTCCTCTTTATTGTGGGTTACGTGAGCGAGCGGTGGCATAGCATGCCTTGCAGTATTGCAGCAATTCCATAATGTTTGCAACTTTATTCCATGGATTTCATCTTTTCAAATACCTCTTAGCCCTTGGACCTTGTGTGTCAAAATTTCACCTAAATTTCACCTCTACATCTTGCATGAGGCTTGAAAGTATCATAGACTCCTTCCATCTCTGTTATCGAAGTGCCTCATTGATGGAGGAATGCTGTTTGACATGGACTTTCCTAGTAAGGCAATATAACAATGAGTAGAAAATTTTGGTATCCCCCTTGGGCGGGGAGGACAATTTGAGTCCAACCTCTTGCTTTATTGAGGGTGAACAAATATTTCTACTTGGAAGCTAACAATCCCCCTAGGCGGGGAGGACAATTTGGGGTCCAACCTCTTAGCTATTGAGGGTAAGCGTAGGCTAATCTCTTGCCTTGCAATGTGGAACATTTTAGTCCATTCTTCTACATTTATGCAACAATGCCATGTTTTGTTCTTGTATTTTAGAAGAGAAGGCTACATAACAACGGGTTGCAATTTAGATTGTTTCATCTCGACCAAAAACCTTTTTTTATTCCATTTGTGTTTTTTGTACATTTATAGATCGAAGCATAAAATGATATTTAATATATGTTAGCAGTAGTCTGTTAGACAAACAAAAGCTATGGTGGGGAAACCTTTGCTCGCAAAGGGTTTCTAACAACAAGAAATCCGAGCTAATAACAAGATTATATGATGCTTTGATAAGAAAAGTTTGTGAAAGTGGAGATTACATCACAAAATTCTAATGGCAAACGGGTCTGTAGAAGAAGCGAAGGCTGCTGGGCGGACTTTTTATTTATTTAAGTTTCAATATACTATGCTACGAGAAATAAGGAGAAAAAATCGAACACGAGCAGTAACATCTATTGTAGAGTGAAAAAATGTTCGGTGATTCATATAGAGTAGAAGTGAGTACGAGTATTTCATAGATTTACGGTCCTTTCTCGCCCTTGCTTTGAAATGCAAGGTTTAGGTGTCTGTCATGTACGTATGCTGTGTCTGGCAGAATTTCCTGCTTATCTGTTTTCATGCCAACTCTCTTCCCTCGGGGAACGGAACTGTTATCAAAATCAAAGAAGGAATTTTGTACCCATTTCCTTAAAATTGTTTTGATGACTACCCTTTCCCAATGTGGCCTCAATGGTTAGGTGTTTACAATTTTGGACGGACCATGTATGGTGTGTGGATTTTTTTTTAGGTTATTCTTGAAAAAATACTCGTATATTAAAATTTCAAGTACTATCTTGAGGAATCACTCTTTTTCAAGCAAAATTGGGAATATCCAACATACCAAGCGAGTACCATATTAAGAATGTACGATGTTCTTCTAAAGGAAAAATCTATAATTTTGAATTAATGTGGGTCTTTATTTTCATTGTCTATGCTTTTTAGACTGCGGCTTGAATGGGTTGTGTTGGTTGAATATGTGAGAGTAATTAATCTCTCTCCAGCATTACTGTCATCCCATACACATTGAGTGAATGAGAGCTGTGGATAATGTCTAGGCTACCCTATTTGGCCCTTTTTTACTCTCTTTTGGAGTGTTGGTGAGTTGACACAGAGCTTGCAGCATTGGATATTTGTTGTTCCTCATCCATTCTACAGCGACTTAGCTTGGCACTCTAGGCAGGAAAAATGATAAAAAATTAGTGTCTGCATTAGCGGAAAATGATCGAATTAGTGTTGTCTTGTCGGTGTTGGGGGTATGTTCTATACCTCATACATGATTCTAACAAGTTATGTTGCGGTAAATCTGATCCGATGTTGTGTCAAAAATTTTCTTTATTTTGTTTTGATTATCGATATTTCGATACTTCTTCGTGTTTGTTTATTTCTAATTCGGTAAAGTTGTGAAACTCACACATTGTGTTTGAAGGCTATTCATAGGTTTTATGATTGACCTCTTTGTCTTTTTTTTCTTCTTTCTCTCAGCGTAGGCGGTAAGAGGTCAGTTCCATGTTCTTGATCTATAGGGCATATTAGAGCACCTTTATTGACTATTTAGACATGTTCTCCTGCGGTTTGATTCATCCCTAAGTTATTTGAACGACATCCCTATTGCTGCTTGAGCAAATTGATAGTGTGCGATTGAGATTATAAGGTTCTAATCATATTGTTGTGTGGTGAGCAATTGGGTAGTTTTATTCTACGACTAGGCCCGGATGTTAGTCCGGACTCGAGGAGAGAACTCAAACCATGATATTATATAGAATTTTCCATTTCTGAGCATGATCAACAATAGGAAAGTTTGTGTATTGCACTTGGTGCCATTTTGATATATTCACCTTTACATGGTATATATATGAACAAAATTTGCATATTTTTGTGTCTATTGATTCGGAATTATGGTTTTAAATCTTTAAAATAGTTTTTTTTTCATTAAATTTTTTTTAAAATGGTTCATTTGAGATCTACTTGGGTCCCTGAACTGATTGGTTCTAGTTTGAAACTCGATTTATTAGGTGGACAAATTAAGCCCACTAGTTCCGATTTTTAATGCTGCATCTAAGACACAGAAATAGATCAAGTCAATCTTTATGGTTTGTTCTTGCTCTGCGATATAAGGGATGATGATCGTCTTAGTCTTGGCATGAAACACAAAATCCTTGTAAATGGGTGTGAGATCAAGCGACTTAGTGTCATATTTGTGCACATACTTAAAACCATGTTATTACTTCCAATGAAAAGCTATTGAAAGCCATAAATCATGATATCATGCAACCAACAATAGTTAAGATCAAGACGAACAGTGATAAGATAAATAAGACTTACGCCAATTTAATGTGTAGTGTTGGATCCACTAGCTTTGGGTCTTTAAGAATCGATAACTTCGTATCCATTTCAATAGGATTTTGCGGTTATCATCGTGATATAAATATGTTTCAAAATTCAATATACATACATACTTAGCTTGGAAAATCTAAATACATTGGAGCTATCATTTCAAAAGCTTTTGTCTAGGTTCATCTTTATCCACTTCACATCATTCTTGGAAGTTGGGTTACGAAATGATGCCATCAACATATAAGATGCAATCAATCTTTCATCATTCACTTTTCTTTTAACAATCGATGGTTTCCAAAACAATTACCCACATTTGGTCATCAATGCTTGCATCGAGCTCTATGAGCTGCCTCAATCTATATGAGCTATAATGCATATACATTTCCTTTGCAAAGCTTGTATTCTAGAAGGCACTTTTGACATCCACTTAATAAATCTCACCTTTATGCCCTAACTAATTGTATTCATCTAACAAGTACGAAAGTTTCTTCAAAGTCTACACAAGCTCCCAAGTTTGATTTATGTATTTGGGTATTATCCTCACAGAATTTCTTTCTGCAACTCTTTCTTTATGTTTACTTCTTCAAATGATTTAGACTCTGTGAGTCAATACTCAAAAACAACACTTACCCGGATATGCAATTGATTGTTTTAGGCTAATTGACTTCTGAGACTTCTTCACTAGTTGTAGGTAGTTCTTGGAACTTTGAATCCATAATCATTCTTTATGTAGATACGACCTTGGAATTCTCTTGAACTTTGGTCTGATTTATTCTTTTGTTTTCTTGTTGGCACTAGCTTCCTTAGCATCACCTAATGTTTGTTTGGTCATATTTTCATGTTTTAGATTGCTTTCCTTTACTTTGCGACCTTTCTTACATTATCCTTTAATACAAGCCATGGTACAACAATATAGTCCGATACTTCTTGCAGATTTTTATTTAATATTTATCAAAGATTTCCCCATTCAAATAGCCTATACACCTTGGAATCTTCCTCACTTTCACAAAAAATGCCATGTTTCTTGCTTTTGTCTTCTAGCTTTTGCCTAATTTTATTTTGCAGGCATACAACATCATAACAAAGACTACGAGACAATTTGCTTGTGATTTCCTTCCTCCATGTGCCCTTTGGTGTGATGTTCCTCACAAAATTTGTAGACCTTTGAATTATACATGCACATGTGTAGATTGCTTTAGCCTAGTTAAAGATGTTGTTTGAGATAATTTTCCCATACATGATCTTCATCAAAGACAACCTCTGTGTGTGCTAAACCTTTGATGAAGATCATGGGCAAAGGAAAAAATATCCTTAAAGTAGGCTAAGAAATCTACCAAGGCATGCATAACTCAACAAAGACTCCACAAAGGCATGAGAAACATCACACCGGAAGGGGGAGCACATTTAGTGGAAGAAATCAAAAGCATATACACGAAAGAGTCCAAAGTGTACACTCTTTGAACATATATATATATATATATATATATATATATATATATATATATATATATATATGTTCAAAGAGTGTACACTTTGGACTCTTCGTGTACCCTACAAATATGTGTATTTTTGTTTACCTTCTACTTTTGTCCTTTTTTCGCTTCTTCCTTTTTCACTTTTCAGCTAATACTTTGTGGGGTGATGAGTTATACATACCTCTGTAGATTTCTTCCCTTCTACTTTTCCTTTTTTCCCTTCTTCCTTTCCCTTTTCTCCAAGACAACATCATGCTACAATTATGTTTTCTCTTATAATTCAAAGATGTGTTATTTGTTTTTGCATGTTTTCCATTTTAAGCATGAAAAAAAAATAGCAACAAAATATTTTAGAGACAATTTTCTTGTGATTTCCTTCCACTCCATGCTAAGCTCTTGTATTATATGACATAAGCCTAAGCTCTTAATTCACAAGTAGTTAATTCATAAATTCTTAATTTAGGAATTAGGTATATGAGGATAATGCAAACAATTACTTAATTTTTGGACTTTTGCTCATTATTTTGAGAAAACCATTATAATCTCTGAATGCTACACCCATAGGTAAATCGGGGATGTAAGTTATGCTCTTTTTTGTGGTAGCAGGTAAATTAGGGGATTTGAATCTCCAACTTCTTAATCCCCCATAATAATTGTTATTTTTATGTTAATTTCTAACTTTTTATTGCACTTTTAAGATGCACATTATACAATCAAATTTTTATGGGTTAAAAGTTTATAAAGAATAATAATTGATTTAATGCAGATTGATTTTTTTTCTTGTATTTCCGTTCATATTTGAAAAATACATTTTGCATATACATTAGCTTGTACGTACATCGGTCTTGTCATCATGACGATTCGCAGCCTTTGCCGTCATGATTCACCGCAGAATCCTTTATTACCCTCCTGGCGGCATATGCGGTGTCGGGGCGGCGGTGGTGTGGAGGCATTGTCGGCCGACCGATGAATTTTATTTTTATTCTTACAATATGAATTTTTTTAATGTCCTTTGTTATTGGCCTCTATTTTTTTAATGGCCTTTGTGAATGGCCTTTGTTTTCTTTGTGCTTTGTTAAGTTTCACCTATCAACCTAAAGTCGGGGACTCTTTGCTACCAAGGCTTCCTTTACATTTCTTTCAATTGGTCTAGTGAGAAAGATGATGAAGCAAAAAGTGAGAGTTTTCGTTATAAAAAGGCTCACGGGCTTTAGGTAAGGGATATGCGGGTGAATGCTTGTATGGGAATATGTGAGAGACGTCTTGGGTGAACTTTGTGGTATGCGTTCTTATGAAAGTGTTCTGTCTTATGTACGGTTAAAGTATATTTTATCAACAATATTTGTTGAATATTTCTACAATCTTGTTCACTACCACACTTTGATTTCTATAATTGTTGTTGCAATGCTTGTTACTTAAATAATTTTAATTTTGTAAAACTAGATCAGTGCTCTAAATTATTGTTTTTCATAGTAAAAACTATTGTTGTTATAGGTAAATATATTTTTATTTTGAGAAGAATATTCCCTGTACTAGAAATGAAAATGTTGTCATAGAGTTATCGGTTGTTGATAGACTTGGTTGGTTTGAGCTTTTCTTTTGATAAGATTGGCATGTCGGTCTGAGTCCTTGAGTCCATAATAGTTGGACTCATAACACACGATAACTCATCCATGCCATATCTATCGAAGTGGAATTCATGGGAACATTAAGCACAAATTGTCCCCTTTGATGATAGGCATGCTATAAATGATGGTGGCATGCAACAACTCAAATCACTAAACCGGGGAAAAATTTCATGTGTCCATACCTCAAGTTGCACAATCCTGATATGGCATGGACCACAATATGTGATTTTAAATGTTAGCATTGCATCAACCTATAAACTTTGACAAATGGCTTAACACTAAAACAAGTGCTAACTGACGATTGTTTTCATGGGATTATTCTAGTATTGTACACTCTTGGAGATCTAATTTCTATAAAGAAACCAAAAAGCTACTTAAATGGATTTGGTGGAGACAAATTGATATAGAGCAAACACCTTATTATGGGAAGAAAACGAGGCTCCAAGTTGTTGTTTGCAAAAACATAGGATTTGGTCAGGTATTCCTTGATGCAGTACATTATCTTCTTCATTCATTCTTAAGGTCAACTAAGGCGACAAGAAGAATATTGTGGCTTGATGGCCATTAAAGTTGCACAAAAACATATAATTATGAATGCAAATAGCACTGTATGGATATGGCATGAAATTGATATAATTATTGATTTGTTTCCATGAATGCCTTTAAAGACAACAAGTAATTATTCCATACGGCTGTTTTCTAGATTTCCTTGGGCTTTCCGAGGTATTACTTATAAATAATAATGTTTCCCTCAAGCATCCTCCCTTTGGGCATTGTCATGTTGGGTAATTTTTTTATGGTTTTATTTGTATGTGCATGTCTTTCGATTTTTTGGTAGTATTTTCTTCCTCAATGAAGTTTGGGTTTATTTGGGGAAGTCTAGGAGCTATTCATTGGTTGCGGGCTCTAGTCTTCTCTCATTCTAGTGGTCTAGTGATTTTCTATGCTCATCACAATCCAAGGGTACTCTTCTAGAAACCATCTCATCCATCCAAATGACAACACTATCGATATGCCACTTCTATGACCAACAAATCAATGTGCTATGACCAGGTGGAGATCATGAGCCATCTAGACTTGGTCAAGCAACAAAGTATTGTCTTCTACATCAATTGATTTACACACGGATTAAAGACATAATGTTGTCATCAAATTTCTTCCATCAATGTATGTAACCCAATCAACATCATTATAGCTATTTTTTGTACGATAATTTTCGATTTTGGTGGAGAAAAATTGATATAGGCTTGTTGTCCTTCATTTAAAATTGTTTGAAGACAATGCTTTGATAATTATAATTATGCATATCTCTAGTCATTATAATGGCATAGTAATAATGCAACTCACCTAGATCCTTCATCTCAAAACAAAATAACATTTGATTTTGGTTGTTGGAAAACTTTATGTGGCTCTCTATGAATATTAGGCCATCCAAATCACAATGTAACTACAATAATTTGATTTGTATAAGCCTAATCGAGTAACTTAGAAATGTAGCTCTCATCACGAGTCCCATTTCCCATTGAAGAGCACTTATTATTCGTTCTCTGCTGCATTTTTGTGAATTTACAATCGAAACAAAATAGTAAAAGTTTTTTGGTATACACGTTGTCATATATTTCAACGATTATTTATGTAATGATCCTAACTAACGTGTCCACACATTTTTCTTTGCGAGATTTTTGTTACATTACTTTCTTGGAATATATACAAATGGCCAGGACGGTGTTATTATATTTTTGGTATTTGTAGTATTTATGTTGATTTGTTAGAAATGGTTTTATTTTTAGAAATAAATCTAAAAAGATACTTCAAAAGTTTGTTTGTGACCGGAACAGAGGCTTGTTGGAACACTTTGAGAGACTTGCCTCAAAGTTTTGGACGATTTTTCAATGCTCACTCAACACTAAAAAATTAAATATTCATAGATTCACTCCCTAGGTTTACTCATTGGTCATGTTATCTCGAAAAAGAATTAATAATCAAGTTAAAAGTTATATGAGTCTTATTGAGCATACTACATGGTGCATTCGGGAAAATATCACATCATCATACGAATATTAGGATGAATGGGCAACAAGACTTGTTCCGAGGAATAGGATGAATAATTCAATGAAATGATATATTGCAGGTTGCAAAATGTGGCAAAATAGGAAACTAAAGAAGCGAAGAGTAGTTGGTATCCATAGATTGGACCATGGGGTTATATAGAAAGAGGTATGCTATAATTAACAAATTGTTTTTCTTGTAATAAATAAATATACACATTATTTAATACATTATTATTGATCATTTGAATTGATTTTATTTTTTATGAAAAAGTGTTTCGAGTTCCCAATATTCACGAAGAACCTGGATTATATTGATAATAGTCACTCTCAAGATGAAGGACAAAACACATTTATGGATGAAACCCACTTCACTGAGATAAATGAAATTTGAGTGTCGATAATTTATCTGGAGACTACACATCTTTTGAAGAAGTTATTGATTCACCCTCGCTCAATTGGCTAGGGCATGTCTTTTTGAAAATGCTAAATCTTCTATGTTAGCGACACTTATGTTGTTGAACTTGAAGGTTACACATGGATTGAAAAACACATGCTTTACTAATATATTAAGGTTGGTTTTAGTATTCCTATAAATTAATGCTCTAGATGTCATAAAAGTTTTGAATATTGTGTATACTTGTAAAGTAATTATTTGTACTATGTAGACTTTTGGAAAACAAAATACTTCCAAAGGACAATAAGTTGCCTCATTCTCATAGAGAATTATCTTAAATAATGAAAGACATTGGAATGGAGTACAAGACATATGATGCATGTCCAAAATATATATTGTACTATGGAGAGAATGCAAATTTACAACAATGCCCGGTGTATCACACAAATAGATATCATTCAAGATCAAGTATCCAGTAAAGTTTCCTTATAAAGTACTACTTAATAGAAATTCCACTAAAGCCAATGTTTGAGAGAATTTTCAGGGGTACAGGAATTGTGGAAATATGTAAGTTATCATGCACAAGGAGAAGCGAAGATGGTGTCACGCGTATGGTTGTGGATAGTAAGAATATGGAAAGATATTGAAAATGGCCACATTTAAGAAATGAGCCAAAGGAATGCAAGAATTTCTCTAGCAATGGGTGGGTATATTAAATCCTTTTGGAGATCTTGAAACTGACATCACAAGGATCAAAGTGCTACAAGGAGGTCCTCTACAAGAAGGCATCACAGGATGCAAACACAGAGAATCTGTACTTTGATTACATTCTATTTGATGGCTTCACCATTTCCACAGTATCAATGAAACACTGCTCTAAATGGAAAGGGGAAGGGGAGTCTCCAAAAAAAAAATGGCTCCAAATAGGCTCCAAATAGGCTCCAAATAGGCTCCAAATAGGCTCCAAATAGGCTCCAAATAGGCTCCAAAAGGCTCCTCCTCCTCCTCCTCCTCCTCCAAAAGGGAGTCTCCAAAAGGGAGTCTCCAAAATCCTTTCCTCTACAAATAAAATAAAATAAAATAAAATAAAATAAAATAAAATCTTGTACTTCGTTCAATTTTCAGAAGGTAGGTGTTTAACC
>CM076581.1:373859551-374162127 GCA_034641835.2 Pinus albicaulis
GATATTAGCCCAACATGCTCCTTCATCATTCTCATCTATTTGAGTTCTAAATTTTGAATGCCTCCATAAACTTTTTCTTGATGTTTTAATCAATTTTGAAGTTGTTGACATCAACTGACTTGATGAAGTTCCTTTCGCAACTGCACCTGTTAAAAGTGCTCTACGAGCATTCTTTGCAACATTAGATCGCCCTTTGGCTAGTATGCCAAGCGCCGATGTCACATTATTTGTTACCATTTCATTTGCTAAAACCTCTTTTTCACTTTTAATGCCCAATAATTCCACAGCATTTGTGAGAGATTTGTGCTTTATAAGTCCACTTAATAGTTGAGCTTGTGCTATGATAGATAAACCTTCAAAAGTATGTTTCAATACAGATTTTACTTTATCTCGAACCGTCCTTTTAGCCAATGGTGGTCCCAATTCTTCAATTTTAGTTGCATCCATATTTTCTAGAAACTTGTAGTTGTATACAACATTATTGGAACTTCCAATTAATTGCAGTGAAATTGGATGTGTGGTTGCTTCTTCTTGTGGATCTGATGTTGTCCCTGCATAAAAAAACAATATTAAAACTTCTAATTTGAAATTGACATGTATACAAAATACAAAATTCAAATTGAAGAAACCAAATTGACTCACCAGTGACATTGATATCAATTATATTCTCGTTGACAAGTTCCTCAACATTTCTCATTTCCTCGTCATTGTCATGTACCTCTACATCTATTTCACGATGCTCTACCTCCACATTTCTTTCATGCCTTAATCTTTCCCTTTCCTCTCGCCATTTTTTTTGTGATTTCTCATTTTTCTCCTTTAAATATTTTCTTTTTCGATCGTACTTTGATATGCAATTCCTTTGGTTTCCCATGTTCACACAATTGGAAACCTAAAATCCAATTCTATTTGGACCAAATACCTAACAAAACATAAAGAGTTCAAACTAAGTACTTCATGCTTTCATAGATTACAAGATTGCAAAAATACTCCATGTCTTCATAGAGACATTATGCAAAAATATTTCATGCATGCACCCAAAAACATTTCAAAAAAAAAAATTGCACTCACAAAAAATTTCAAAAAATATTTCCCACCCAAAAAACTTGAATTTTTTTTTTTTGCCAAAAAAAAATTTGTGCACAGAAAATAGATTGGAGCACCCTCACTAGATTGACAGTCACCCCTAAAAGCCAGGCTCAAGAGGGAGAGCTAATTAGAAGAAGGTTGGTAATATAGATCAACCTTTGGTCATTTCCCCTGGCCAAAAAACCCCATCGGCTAGCACCTATAGCCTAGAAGTAACATAGCCAAAATTTTATATGTGGAAAATTCAATAAAAAATATAAGTAACATAGCCAAAATTTTATATGTGGAAAATTTACAAGCTGCATATGTGCAAATTTCCAAACTACAGGGAAAGAATTCGGACCTCCGCAGTTTTCGTCGGAGTTGTGTGCAAACTTTCACGTGAGAAAACTGTCGACCGAAAAATTGCGTTGATTTTTTATTGAAACATTTCATAAAACTCTTATATATATAACATTCAATAAAACTCTCGGCCGAGAGTTTTTATAACTCTTGTCCGAGAGTTTTATTTTAATAATATAACCAAAATTCTTCATTCGCGCGACATTCTGCACTGGTTGTTTTCGCGAATCCCATTTCCCATCTCTGCTTCCCTCAGATTCTAGGCGTTTGAAGGAGTTCTCAAGGAATGAGGAGGCTCCCTGAAGGAAGGAGATTTTGAATTTGGAGAGTGGAGTCGCGGACGTCGTCTTTGTTGAGGAGAGGCAAGACTTGTGTGAGTGGTCGTGCTATTGGTTGGAATCTGGCTATTGTTTGATTATGTGGATGTAATAGATTTAGATGGTTAGGAATGAATTATATGGATGGTTTTGAGATTGTTATGATAGTTTTTCTCTTAGTCATTGCCATCTATATTCTTATTGCCATATATAACCAACACAAGTCGAGTGATTAGCCAGGAGGTGTATATGTTACACCAACCCTCTTCATCGCAGGAGTCATCAGAGGATTCAAACAATCTGGAATCTACGTGGTGTTTTGCAAGATGGAGTACTCTATGGAGAAAGTGGGTAGATACTCTAATCATATCTAGGCCCTGTAAAAAAATTGGTTTCCGATTATGTGAAAGGTGGTGGGTTGTTCCTGGGTGTTATTGTTGTTTTTGTTGTCATTTTTAATGGCATACTATTTATGCCTGGTTTTTCCCATTGCTCCTTTCCATATTTGTATTTTCGGTGATACATTTCAGGTTAATTTTAAATTTTTTTCGGGATGACAGTCTGGAGTTATACTTCTAGGGGATGCAATTCGGATGTTGATAATTGAATGCAGCCTGATTGGTTGGTAAGGAGGTGTCAAATATTAATAACTTATGGCCGTTTGAACATGGAAGGGATTAGGCTCTGTACTTGGCATCTTTGAGTTTTTCGTAATCACATAGCTTTTCTTTCTCTTGAGGTTGTATGCAAACTACCTCTTTTATGTACACTGACAGTTACTAAATATGGGCTGCCAGACTATATTAGATTGAGTGCTCAGATGATCCGCTGGAATATTTCCCTATGGGACTGTCATGCCTCATTATGTGAACAGTTTTTTCCTGAATATTTTATTGTAGTGGTGGCTTTTTGATTTCATCAGTCTATTAAGTCACTGAAAAAAAAAATTTAAGTGACTGACAAATCTGTCTCTGGGTGGTCATTGGGATTTTGTCTACTCAGAAGATTAGGGGGAGGGTCCCCTTGGGATTAGACTTTCCTCTTTCGGATTCTTCCTATCCTCTTCATTTAGTCCTCTTTTAAGTACTCACCCACGGCATGAGGTGTGATGGCACCTGATATCTGACACCTGATTGTGGGGTTATTTCGGTCTGTGTCGCTACCTTCTTTATTCCTCTTTTCCTTTTAGATGTACTTTGCCTATCTTGGATGAGAGCGTGTTTTCTTCGCCCATATTAATCTTTGCCTTATCCTTCCTAAGTCGCAGAAAAATACCATTTGTTTTGGCTATTTCTCCATCTTTTTGGCCGAACTCCTGAGGAGTGTCCCCTGATGTAGCTGGCTTACAGAATCAATGTAATATTTTTTTACAGTGACGGCACTGATATATCACTGTACTTCTGACGAATTAGAACATCAGGCAAGGTTATTAACAGGCTTGGAAGCCTTCACCTGGCAGTGAATTTATGGATGTATTAAAATCAACACCGACTCAGGAGGAGCAATCAATTGAACATGAGATTGATGATTTAATCATCCAAAGTGCTTTTGGTAACAAGAATCCGGAAACCACGAGCTCCGAAGAAGAAGATGACGCAAGAACAAGAAGAACTATTACAAACACAGGATGGAGATAAATGAAATTTATTTGGACTATGAAGACTTGCATAGGAGGGAGGCAAGCTTGCAGAAACGTGTTGTAATTGGACGGTGGATGTTTCCTCACAATAGCGATTTAGATAATCTTGTTTGAATTTGGCACAATTTATTTTTCTTATGTTGGTTTTTGTACACGAGCTGGCTTTCATTTTGGTTGGATCCATAGTCATTATCAATATTGTGCACCTTTTGGAGCAGTCATGGGTTCACACTTGGTTTTCACAAGCGATCCTGATCTGAAGACTGACATCTGAATGTCATAATTGTGCATCAGGAGAGCCGGTTTCTTCTAGTTGTTTCTTTCATAACATCATAGTTTTTATTCTCATAAGATGCAATGGCTTATAGCTTTCTACAGGGCCAACATTAGACACATCAAGCGAGCTTGTTTTTGTCTATGATTATTATGTTTTTTCTTCAATCCTTATGAATTCAGAAACAGATGGCAACATTTCCCCTTATTAAGGGCTGATCTGTTGATTTTTCTTTATCTGGACTCGCAATCTGTTTGGGATGTTATGCACCCATATTTGTATGATCCCCACATACTGTTCTCACTTCAAGACTCCTCCTTTCTTAGAAGTTGTCACTTTGGAAACTGTTTCGGATCCGGTTTTCTTATCACCACATGATGGGAATGTAATGTTTTGTTAAATGCACTGTTAAATAAATGAATTTTCATTCCATGCTAAACAAGATACAAAGATTATGGAAGGATTGACATTTCTTCCAATGAAGTATAATAACTTGATAAATTGTGTGATGGTTATCACTGTTGATCAGATGTTAAAGAAGAGAATTTCTAGCATATGCTTTATAAGACCACTTGGGTAAATAGTGATTAACCCTCAAACCAACTATTAGATTCGTTTCTTTCCAATTTCTTGTTGTTGTGTTCTTGCTAGTTATGATAGGTGTTGAGTTTATTTAAATTAATTGTGAATCATCGGCCTTGATGACAAGCTAAAAATTTAAATTTCTGTAATTATTCAGTTTTCTTATTATTGAATCTTGCTCACTTCCAAAAACCTTGTTTGTAAACTTATTTGTCCTTTATATTTTAACCAAGAACTTTCTCACAAGTAGGAAGCCATTGTGAAGGGCAATTATTATAATTGTTTCATGTATCCATTCTCTCTGATTACTGTACTCCACTATCTTTAGATAATAATTCGAAGCAAATTATAAGTGAAAATTTTGTCAACTTACTCACAAGTAGGAAGCCATTGTGAAGGGAAATTATCATAATTGTTTCATGTATCCATTCTCTCTGATTACTATACTCCACTGTCTTTAGATAATAATTCGAAGAAAATTATAAGTACTTATTGGAGGCTTGTAAATCTACATTTGGTATTTTAGTGATTGTTTGAAAGATCCCTTTTCTTTGATTACTATACTGATTGGCTATGGAATATGAGAAATCTAGAGAAGTAACACAATCTCAAAACTATGGAATATCACTTTTGGTGTCATCGACACTTTCTTGTATGTCTTATGGAAGAAAATTCCACACAAATCACCCTGTTACACATGCAAAATATTCGGGCATGAAGAATTTGATGATAATACCTGTAAGCTCAGTTAATTTAGTGTCATCAATGATCCAATGTTGGGTGGAATGGTTCAAAACTCTTTTCCATCCTATTTCTGCAAGTAATCTCTGTATGAAAGAAAATGGCAAGAACACAATGATGCTCTTTTGCAAAATGCACTACAAGCCTGGCTTTACCTCCCTTCACCTTTACATCCCAAACTACAAACTCTAGTTTCCGAAATTGAGATTCTTAACTTTTACAAATCCCCATTGTTATAACTGCCTGTGTTGCAATCTTTAGTTATATCTCAAAGGAAGAAAGAGAAAGCACTGAAGATATATTCAATGAATAACTGTACCAGAAACCTGAAGTAAAGACCAAACATCATGACTCATTTGAACCACATTAGGCCTCCAAAAACCTAAAGTAAAGACCAAACATCATGACTCATTTGAACCACATTTGATGGGACATTCTTGAAGCTAGATTCATAATGTCCTGAAAATCCTTTCCTCTCTTATGCTCATGAAGATCCTTTAACATTATTACAACTTGGTATTGTTTCTACTGCCCCTTATACCACAAAAGTAAATGTTGAGGTAGTATTTTGCTATATTTAATGTCACATAAGGCAAATATTTTCCCTTCCCAGCACAACCATTTGGCCTATAAGATGGATTTGGCCTAATGATTAATAAATCTAATATCAAGAATTGTTTTTTCCATAAAGGTTTCCAGGTTAATTTAGGGCATCCATGTGTCCTATTTTAGTGTTGCTATTATCCTATAATTCCTCTCTTTAATTTTATAATATAAAAAGGACATTTTTCTTTTAATATGACGTCATTCAAAAAATAAGTTAAAAAATAATTTATGGTTTAAGGTGGTCTATCTTCTTTAAATTCAAGTAATTTTACAATCCATGTGGTAAAAATCAATCCTTTTGTAAAAGTCTATTGTTAGAGCACTCATTATTAAAAGTTGATCGCTAAAATTCTAATTTACTCATTTATGTAGTAATGGTAGTAATCGACAAATAATAAGACAAACACTAGTGGTCAAAATCAACTTCTTATCACAAGATAAAAATCTGATCAATTTGAAGAAAACCACTTAAAATAATTTTAGAAATTAAAATAAATAAATAAAATATTATATACATTAATAAGCTATAATTTATCAATGCACACCAGGGAACGTGGCACCCTGTGCACTTCCCGATGGGGTTCACTTGGGCAACCCATGTGGCTCCCGGTACTTGCATTTAATTGGCTCTTAACTCACCACCCTGCGCGAATGTTAATTCTCTAAGTTGGCTCGCCAAGCGCCTGGTTATGGCAGTTCTACGTGAGACAGATTACATTTGCAATTGCTCGATTGGTGTGGTAGACGTTCATGGATCTCCTCCTCCCCTGCACGTGATTTTCTCTCCAGGCTGCGCTGATGCAAGTGTTAAAATGAACACTGGGAGGCGTTGTTCGTTAGCCACTTGCTTTGAACCGGTTCCGGATTATCATTTTTCTCACAGTCCGTGGTGCAGTGTCAATCCTCCCTCTGTTCGTGGTCTCAGTGGTCTAGTTCCTTCTCCCTCAGCTCAGCCCAGTGGCGTCCCAGATTTTCATTTCTCCCCTGCCAATTCAGTTTGTTTCGTTGAGCCTGGTCCTGCGTCTGTCACCATGCCTCATCTCCGCGAACGCATGAGATGCAGACACGGACCCAGTCATGGGCACTCCAACCAGCGGCGCCCTCCTCCTAGCCATGGCTCTGTCCCTACCTTGCCAGAAGAAGATGGAGCCCCTGTACCTGCGTTTTGCATTGATTCCGTCGTTGCTCCCGTCGCCCCCGCCCCTCCACCCCCTGCTCGTGAGTCTCCCTGCGTCTCTCTCCCTCCGGTCCCTTCTGTCGCTCCTTGGCCCCTTCGACCCTCCATCAGACAAACCTCTAAGCGTGCTGAGCTCCGGTATGATTGCACCTCCTGCAACGCTACCCTCACTGCTTTTATCACTTTAAAACTTCGTGAAGAAGTTCCCAATTTGGCTCCGCCCTGTTCTACTACTCCTCTCTCCCCTCCTAGCTCCAGCTCCCCATGCGCGGCTCCAGCCACTTCTGTTCCTCCTTCTCAGCACGAGTACATCATGGTGATGGGGCGCACCGGTAGAGGGAGAGCTCTCAGCGAAGGACAAGAGGACAGAAGCGACGCTTATGCCTGCAGAGTCATCGAGGAACCTCCCTCTCCTACTCATGGATAGCAGCTACAAAGTCACTCAGGTTTTTTTGTTATGTTTCTGTCGAAATCATATGCTTCCAAGCTTTACTGCTCTGTTGCATAAGCATCATGGATAGCAGCTGCAAAGTCACTCAGGTTTTTTTGTTCTGTTTCTGTCGGAATCATATGCTTCCAAGCTTTACTGCTCTGCTGCATAAGCACCGTACTATTTTTAGTATTTACTTTCATGTTAGCTTGTTTTGTGTAAACTTAAAACCGGTTTCCCTTTCATGGGCGGTTCAGACTTTGCGGTTTAAAGGACTGGTTTCCCATCCTGGGCAGTCCAGACACTCTTTGACTTGCTTGATTATCAAGCCCAGTGCTCAGGCTCACCAAGCTGACGCTGTGGCAGTTTTGTACCAGTAATTTTATACTTAATAGAATTAGTAATAAGCTATAATTTATTAAAATCCAATGTTAAACATTTTTAAATGTTTTGGCCTCAATATTTTATTCAATATGCAATAGATTTAATGGATATTTTCACACAAAATTATTTTTTGCATTATATAGGTTATAAAATATCCATTACAAGCCATCTAATATTAAATAATTTGTATTTATACTTCATAGCATCATTTCAAAGCTATATGATTAGCTCTATGCATTCAACACAATATACAACGAAAAAATCTTGAACCCTCCTCTTGAGTTGACATAAAAAAAACTCTACTCCTCCTTTGACATGATTTTGTGATGTATCTATATAACTTCACAGTATATCCATTTCAGTTCTCTAATATAAATTAGTTGGATATTAGTTTGAATTTTGATTAGTTTAGTTATATAAATTTAATTATTGATAAAATTAGATCACATTAATTTATCAAAACAATTTTTATTATGTTATTTTTAAAGTTGTTGAAATTAAAAAAATATATAAAATTATATAATTAAATTATAATTTCATCTTTAATTATTAAATTTTTACTTTGATTTTTTTTGTAAGTTTAGCAGAGCCTTTCTATTTTCCATTAATCAAAAAAGAGAAAAGTAGGTTATAATGAATAATGCTGGAAACCAGGTCTTTTGGCCACCTTAAAGAGTTATAGGCCAACCAAAATTCATAAAGTTTGACCCTAATATTGTTTGCTATATCCAATTTACTGTCCATTACATACAAGAACTTCAGAAATTAAATGCTACCTATAATATGCATGTCAAAATGAAAAAAAATGAAAAGGATTTCATAAAACTCAATCATCAGATTGATCGATATGTGTCGAGTCCTTAAAATTGGAGCTAGACGTATCCACTTGATTCATACTTTTCAATTGGCACTTCCTGCGGCCTAGGAAGAAGTTATGGTGGTGTTGCAGAAGGTGGATTTCTTGGATATCCCTTCTCATTTAAGCTAAAATAGAGGCAACTTTTGCGTCCCCTCCAATTTCCTGAACATTGACTATGGCATTTGCCAGTCTATATTTCAATGTCCAATAAGTATGGATAGACTATTGAAATAATGACAATCTACTTCTAGTATTACGTGGATCCCTCAGAAACTCCATTTCCTCCTCTTGTATTTCACCCTCCTCTTGTTGAAAATGCAGCAAGATGATGGAGCTTGGTGAAATGAAGCCGCCTTCACCAAGTGGGCCCGCAAGCTATTTTTGGAAAGTGAAAGGTCTGGTAAATGCCCATGCAGTCAAGGGGTATGATGTGGTCTTCAACGAAGGTAAGGCTTTCCTGCGCAGGAAGACCACTGGAGAGACCCGGAAGATAGGGGTTCGAACCAAGAACCTTTATCAGTTGCAAGTAGATGGCTACGCAGCAATGGCATGCAAAGCAGGAGAAGTGGTGAGCCGGGATGATGAGGGCGAACTGTGGCACCGAAGATTGGGCCACCTTCACCATGGAGCTTTGAAGATCCTGCAGCAGATTTCTACTGGGCTTGCTAAGGGCACCCTTGCGCAGTCAGATCAGTGCAAGGGGTGTACTTTAGGAAAGTTTGTGAAAGCCACCTTTCACGAGAAGGATAGTCGCACCACGACGATCCTTGACAGAGTTCACACAGATGTGTGTGGTCCTTTCTCAGTAGCTTCGACAGCAAAGCACAAGTACTATGTGATCTTTGTAGATGATTTCTCTCAAAAGTGCTAGATCTTCTACATGCAGAAGAAGAGTGATACATTCGCTAAGTTCTGTGAGTTTAAAGCACTGGTCAAGAAGGAATCAGGGAAGAAGGTGAAGGTTCTCAGGAGCAACAATGGTGGTGAATTCATCTCAGCTGAATTCAAGGACTTCTGCAGCGCAGAAGGGATTCGGAGAGAGCTCATCGCACCCCATAACCCACAGCAGAACGGGGTGGCTGAGCGGAAGAACAGAACTATTGTGGGTGTTGCACGGGCGATGTTGCATGATTAGGGCCTACCCCTTCACTTCTGGGCTGAGGCATGCAACACAGCAGTATATGTGCAGAACTGTTGTCCTCACAAGATTCTTGGCATGAGTACACCAGAGGAGGCTTATTCTGGCAAGAGCCCTGAAATTTCCCATTTGCAGATTTTTGGCTCTCCTGTCTACATGCATGTGACGAAGGATGCAAGGAAGAAGCTGGATCCAACTGCCGAGGTTGGAATATTTGTGGGGTACACTGATACACCACACAACTATCGAGTGTATGTGTTAGACAGTCGCAAGACTGTTGTGCGACGGGATATTAAATTTCAGGAGGAGAAAGCCATGCAGTGTTCGCTTGAGAGGGAGCCACACTTGCATGCAGAGGAGGAGCTGTTAGCTCCCAAGGATGAGTCTCCGGATGTGGATCAGCCAGTATTTCATGATAGATCCAAACACATCGACATCAGGCTACCATCATATCAGAGACTATGTTCAGCGGAGGATCATGATGCTTTCATATATTCCCACGGAGGATCAGGATGCAGACATCTTGACGAAGGCGCTCACCAAGAGCAAATTCGAGTTTCACAGAGGCAGGGTAGGGGTTGCAGATAATCCATATCTTGCTGAGAGGGAGTGTTAAAAATGCAGCAAGATGATGGAGCTTGGTGAAATGAAGTTGCCTTCACCAAGTGGGCCCGCAGGGTATTTTTGGCGCAAAGTCTATTTTTAGACTATGTCTATTTTTAGACATATGGATCATGGACCGGGAGCTGCAATATGCTATTCTTGGATGATTGGTTGAGTTGGTAAAAATAGATGGACCTCTATTTTTAGCATTTAGGTCGAAGTCTATTTTTAGACTGGCAGGCTAAAAATAGAACAGTTAAATATTATTTACCCTTAATAATATTTGGACTCTAAACTTCAGTTTACTCTCTTGGAGCACTTCAGTTTGACCCCCGGATGTGGGCCATGCATCTTCCAAAAGGATTTATGCTTTTCCTATGGGTTAGTTGAGCTAATGAATGGTTGACTTCAGTTAGAGCTCAAGTGGCGGAGTTCGTGGAGTTGATGCGACAGTTAATGGAGATGGTGTTCTGGTTAACTAGTTGAACTAGTTGTATTTAGTTTAACTGGCTAATACACTAGAGATGAGTTGTGTAAATTAAATATTATTAATTCACTAATTATTAACTCATTATTCAACTAAAGAACACATCAATTTAACTCAGTGCATGGACAGTTCAGTGGCGACAAGTGAAAGAGGTAGATGAAAGGGTTGAGATAGCTATCAATTGTGACATTAGTTGTGCATGATATTTGCACCACACTTGGAGGAAATTACCAATGAGAATTGCGTAGTTGGAGCTAGTGAGATTCGAACTTGGATCTCTCATTAGACCAGCGTTGATTGCACAATAGAGGCAAGCAATTAGTGGATGAGTTTTGAACCTTTGACTTGTTCAAAACCAATCTAGTTTGTGTGTAGCTTTGTGAGATAGTACTGAGTACTTGTGACAAAGTTCATCACCCTATGACAAAGAAATGTATTCCATTGTGCAAGCCTGTCGACACCTGGTTTCACCTCCATCTCAAGAAAGAACAAAGGGGAGAAAGGCAAAAAGCCTCTGAAACCCTCCACCAATACAACCCCCACCAACACTGCCTCGACCCAGCAAAACAACTTTGAAGTTCTGAGCAATCTTGACTCATTGGAGCACCCTATAGTCTCCCAGGCCCCCACTGATCAAGATCCGTCATTATTAAATCAATCTTTGATTACAACCAACACCCCAAGCACAACCTCAGATTCAATCCAGACCCAGGCACCGCAACACAAACCATAATCCTCTCCCATTCAGATTAATACCAGCCACACCTCACTGCAAACCCCTCAATGCACAGAAATGCAAACATAGCAGCCATCCTCAACCACTTCAAACAATCCTTTGGAGGAGATCCTAGGCGATCTAGATCTCCAAAAGGTCAATGAGCAATGGTCCAAACTGGGAGTCGATGCCATTCCCCAAGAACACTTGGAGAAGATAGAAATGGGATACCTACAACTGGAATACATCAACCAAAATGCAGCCAAAAAGAAATGGGGAAATAGCAACCAAACGGGCATTCAAGCCAACTTGGATTTGGATCAATACAAGCCACAAGGACCATGAAGAAAAAGAGGGCGCAAATCCACAAGACACCAAATACAAGAACCAGGCAGACGCCTAATCAATGAAGGAAAAATCAGGGCCTTGGTCCTATCTGCTCCAAAGGTAGCTCAATGAAAATCACAACTTGGAACATCAGGGGGCTCAACGGCACCACCAAAAGAAGGATCTTGAAAACCGCTTATTCTCGCTACACCCAGACATCATACTTCTTCAAGAATCAAAATGCTCTCCCAAAGGCACAGAGACACTCAAAAAACTTGTTTCCAACAGTCATCACTGCATAAGCATAGATGCTATCGGTCAACCAGGAGGGTTACTAACGTTCTGGAACAAAAGAAAATTCTTCTTGCAGAATGCTCTGTCCACCAAGCACTCGTTATCGAACATTTTCAACATGCCAGACTCAGGGCAATCGATCTGCATCACCAACGTGTATGGACCCCAACGAATCCAAGAAAAGCTGAAGATGCTGCTAGACCTGGACGAAGTCAGACAACACCATGGGGCAAACCACTGGATTTTAGGTGGAGACAACAACATGATCACCAATCTAGCAGAAAAAAAGGGAGGCTTACGAAGATTGGATAAGGACTCGGAAGCATTCAACACCTTTATTGTTGAATCCAAACTCATTGACATCTCCACAGTCAATGGTCTGCATACCTGGAATAATAAGCAAGGAGGAAACAGTTAGATAGCATCAAGTCTCGATAGGTTCCTCATGTCGGAATCCATTCTGCAGCAAAATATCGACATGGAGGCCAGCATTCTGCCTATCAGAGGATCTGATCACTGGCCAGTGCAGATTCACTTCACCAATTTGGATAAGCCCCACAACAGACAATTCAGATTTGAAGCCTTCTGGACAGAGCACCCATCATTCATGCAAAACATACAATGCTGGTGGACTCAAGCCACCATAAGGAGCGACAATATCATGTACATATTCCAGCAGAAGCTCAAAACAATAAAAATAAACCTTAAATGCTGGAACAAAAACACCTTTGTTGACATATTTCAAGCCAAAGAAGAACTCGAGGAAAAAATGGCGAACCTCTAGCAATCTTTGATCAAAGAAGGGCCCAATGATGAAAGAATAGCTCAAGAATCAAATCTGCAAAGGCAATGGGAAGAACGGTTAAAACAAGAAGAGCTGCTATGGAGGCAGAAATCGAGGGTGCAATGGTTAAAACAGGGAGAACGCAACACTAGTTTCCTCCATAAGTCAACCATCCAGCATAGAGCACATAATCGCATCCTCTCCCTCAAAAAAGCTGATGGCGATCAAGTTTATAAAAGGGAGAATATAGGATCTGAACTCAACTCTTTTTTCACTTCTCTTCTCAGCGATCCCATTCAAGATAGAACCCAAGCCATCAATGAAATTATCACTGCCATTCCCAACTTAGTTACAGAGGAGAAAAACTCCCTCCTTCTAAGAGAATTCACTGAGCAATAGATTGAAGAAACAATCTTCAACATGGCCTCGAACAAGGCTCCCAGACCAGACAGCTTTACAATCGAATTCTTTAAAGCTTGCTGGCCCATTATTAAGGCTAACCTTCTCAACCTAGTAAGGAACATTCACATAACCAAGAAAGTTTTGCCTGCCATCAATGCCACATTCCTCACCTTAATTCCCAAATCAGACCAGGCTGACTCCCCCGACAAGTTTCGTCCCATAGCCCTTTGTAATTTCCTTTACAAAATCCTTTCCAAACTGATGGCTAGCAGACTTAAATCCGTCCTCCCCTCAATCATTTCTCAGGAACAAACTGGCTACGTTGAAGGTAGGAAAATCACTGACAGCATAATCCTCACTCAGGAAGTGTTGCATTCTCTCAAAACAAAAAGGACTCCAGGTATGCTTATCCAGCTTGACCTTTCAAAGGCCTTTGATAAAATCAACTGGCACTATATGAGAGCAATCCTCCAGGCTTTTGGATTTAGTCAGCAATGGACAAATTGGATAATGGAACTGGTCTCAGGTGCTTTCTTTTCAATGCTACTGAATGGAGGACCCCTTCAACCCTTCATTCCGTCCAGAGCTATAAGGCAAGGAGATCCCCTGTCTCTGTTTCTCTTTGTCATTATGGCAGAAGGGCTAGGAAGATCCTTAGCCAAGGCAAAACAGCAAAATCAACTCAAAGGCATCAAACCGGTACACCAAGGACCCACAGTAACGCATCAGCAATTCGTAGATGATACAATGCTCATGGGCGCCCCCATAGTGCAGGAAATTCGAACCATCATATTTTGTGGAAAACATGAGGTCACCTCTAACGATAGAAGAAGCTTTGGATTTTAAAGATCAAATAGAGGATTATGTCATTAGTAATTTCATTAATAAATCACAAACTGCATCTCACTTGCAATGTCACATGATTGAGGCAGCATTCTACAATAAAGAAGAAGAAGATCCTTTTAAAGACATCCATGATCAAGCAATACCTACTACCTCTGTGAATAATACTAAGGTTGTAGAAATTGAACCAGGAAAAACCTTGAACATTAACAAGAATCTCACTACTGAACAAGAAGAGAAATTGGTCCAATTATTACGAAAATACAAAGCAGCCTTTGCATGGGATTACCCCGATATGAAAGGAATTGACCCACAATTATGTACTCACCACATTTACATTGAAAAAGACGCAAGACCCATTCGTCAACCTCAAAGGAGACCGAATCCTCACCTTAAGGATGCTATGAAAGATGAATTACAAAAATTATTGGATGTCAATTTTATCTATCCAATATCTGATAGCAAGTGGGTCTCCCCATTAGTGGTGGTACCTAAAAAGAATGGAAAGTGGAGTATATGTGTAGATTACCGTGAACTCAATAAAGCAACACAAAAAGACCACTTTCCTCTTCCTTTCATTGACCAAGTATTAGACACATTGGCAGGAAAGAAGTTCTTTTCATTTCTGGATGGCTTCAGTGGATACAACCAAATTCAAATTGCCCCTGAAGACCAGGACAAGACTACTTTCACCTGCCCATGGGGTACATTTTCCTACCGAGTCTTACCTTTTGGCCTATGCAACGCTCCTGCTACATTTTAAAGGGAAATTCTCAGCATCTTTGCAGACTTAATAAATGAAGGTCTCGAATTATATATGGATGATTTCACTCCTTATGGGGATGATTTTGAACCTGCGTTGCAAAATCTAGAAAAATTATTGCAAAGATGTATAGACACTAGGCTTTGTTTAAGCAATGAAAAATGTCTTATGATGATGACTGAAGGATTTATCTTAGGCCATTATATTTCAGCAGAAGGAATTCAAGTAGATCTAGCTAAAATTAAAATACTCTTATTAATTCCTACACCTACTACACAGACAGAGGTACGTAGCTTTCTTGGATTTTCTGGTTATTATAGAAAATTTATAGAGCATTATTCTCGAATAGCTGCACCTTTATATGCGCTGACTGGAAATACTGATTTTGTTTGGATAAACAAATGTGACAATGCTTTTAATGATTTGAATAAGCTCGTTGCAACAGCCCTTGTGCTGAGGGGCCCAAATTGGAATTTACCATTCCAAATTTCATCTGACACCTCAGACACAGCAATTGGAGCAGTACTTGGGCAGGAGGAAGACAAAAAGCCATATGCAATTTACTACATTAGCAAAAATCTGACCCCTGCTGAATTAAACTATACTGTGACTGAGAAAGAATTTTTGGCTGTAGTTCACGCTATAAATAAATTTAGGCATTACATAACTGGGTATCCTGTAGTGCTTTACACAGATCACTCTGCCATTAAGTTTTTAGCAAATAAACCTATTACGAATGGGAAAGTAACTAGATGGCTGATTTTACTGCAGGAATTTGATATCACGATCAAGGATCGACCGGGCAAAGAGAACCCTGTAGCTGACTTTCTGTCCAGGATGCCAAAGCCAACAGATGTAGAACCAGTTGAAGATCACTTCCCGGATGAGCATATCTTCGCTGTTACCACCAGAACACCATGGTATGCTAATATAGCGAACTATTTGGCAATAGGTAAATTACCCAAACATCTATCCCTTAATGAACGAAAGCAAATAATACATCGTAGCACCTGTTTTTCATGGATAGGAGGTTAATTATTTCATACAGGTGCAGATATGCAAATAAGAAGATGTGTTAGGGACGATGAGGTATATGATATTTTGAAAGCATACCATGACGGACAGTGTGGCGAACACTTTGAAAATCGTAGAACAGCACATAAAGTCCTACGGACTGGCTATTATTGGTCTAATATCTTTAGAGACGCAAAAAAATTTGTGCAGGCCTGTGATAGCTGTCAAAGGGCTGGTCGACCTGGGCAGTCTGATGAAATGCCCTCTATTGCGTTCCTGCATAAATCCGGATCACATATGGTACTTTTGTTTGGCCTGATGCGAACTAAAACCTGAGTTCCTATTTCATAGTTCCTATATGTCCTGTGAGCATCAACATAACTTTTTTATCTATATTCTGCCTGATCCAGGTGGATATTGGTGGTCACCCGCCTATTCCACTTGGGGCTCCACCATTTTCTATTTCAGTTTTTCAGTTTCGACACAGTTTACTATTTTTAGCAGTTTTTCGGGTCCTAAACTTTCGGAGCCGTTTTGAGGCCCTAAACAACGTTTTTTTTTTGGGAAAACGGAGAGCAACATGGGTCCATGGACCAATGTTTCTTGTTCCAAATTTGTAGTCCTCGGATAGATCTTTCTAACGAGGTATGGTACGCGTCAAACGGAGATCTAATGCCAAAGTTACGCCCCTGGGAAGTTGAAACACCAATTTACCCAAACGGGGCCCATAGTTTTGGCGCTTCATCTCCTAGGGTTAGGGTTTTGGCTGTTTAGGATTTCCCATTATTTATAAATGATAAATAGGCCCTCCAGCCTCATTGTAACTCAGTTAAGAGGCCTGTAGCCGCCACATCTCTTCTCAGAGATAGCTACCAGCGCCCTAGCTAGTTTTATTTCCATTCTGTCTGTAAGCAAATTTCAGTTCTTTGATATTAATGAAATGAAGTGTTATTTACGCTGCATCTCTGTATTTATGGTTATGTGTTTATTCTGTTGCGTTCCTGCATAAATCCGGATCAGTGGTATCAGAGCGGTCTGCTTTTTCTCGATCCTTCTTTGCATGTCCCCAACGAGGCCGGGGTATAAGGAGCTAGGGCTTGATCTGGTGGAACCTTTGCAAGATCAGCCTCGCAAACCTCGACGGACGCCCATGGGGGACGAAAAGAAAGATGAGGGAGCAGGAGATCCTATCAAAATATTGCTCGAGGAGGCCCTCAAAAGACAAAGGAATGTGATGATGGATAACTTTGCTCAGATCCTTCAACGGCTACCCACCGGCGGCGCATCTGCATCCAGCAGCCACTCTGGAGGCGTGAGTCCTTTTAAGGTACAAGTAAATTTTGACATTCCCATATTTGAGGGTCAAATAGACGCAGATGCCGTAGATAGATGGTTGAATCTGTTAGAAGGATATTTCTCTGTTCATGACTTTTCAGACCGGGAGAAGATTATTTTTGCACTCCTCAAAGCTAACCCCCATGTTAAGGACTGGTGGGAAACCTACTGTGAGAACAAGGACCAGACAGAACCCTCTCTGTTCTCGGCCGTACCAACTTGGAATTCTTTCCGAGACGCCGTCAAGGAACAGTACTATCCCGTGGGGAGCTATGAGGACAAGTACATACAATGGACCACGATGCGACAACAAAGGGATCAAGATGTGCATGAGCTGACGAATCTATTCCATACCCTGCGCACAAAGTTGGGTATCAAAGATTCAGAGAAACATCTCGTGCTAAAGTATCGCAGCTGTCTGCACAGATACATTCAAGAGGAAATGGAGTTCCTCGACATCTCCTCGCTTGGTACTGCATACCGGTATGCTGCCAAGATTGAGCAGAAATTCAAGCAGAAGAAGCGAGACTTTGGATCTGCGAATCAAAAGCAAGGGAAAGGTGCTTCAAAACCGCAGAACAAAGGACCGAGCCAAGGCATGGCGGCTAAAGACAACTCATCGAAGCCACAAGAAAAGAACAGCACCGCAAAGCCAAAGAAGGACACGGGAAAGTGGTGTGAGTTCCATAAGAGCTCCACTCACAACACAAGTGAGTGTCGGGGCAAGCAGTCGCTAGTGGCCGAGATGAGGGCTTCTGAGTCAGATGCATGCTCCGACTCCGAATCAGAACCTGAAAAGGGGAATGAAAAAGGGAAACAGATTATCGATGCGGAGCCCAACGCCACTGTTGCCACTACAAAGGTCCAGAAGGAGGAACCGGAAGATCCAGAGGAGGAGGAACGTCTCTTCCACTCCCAGATGTGGGTAAAGGGCTCCCCTGTACAGTTCATTGTCGATAATGGGAGCCAAAAGAACCTCATTTCAGCAGACGTCATGAAGCGGTTGGGCTTGCCGACCACAGCTCACCCACATCCATACACCATCGGGTGGCTTCACCAAGGACGAGATCTCCGCGTCAGCCAGCAGTGCCGCCTTCCCTATAGCATCAAGCCCTTCACGAATGAGGTATTATGTGACGTTGCTCCTATTGATGTTTCTGATGTATTATTAGGACAACCATACTTGTGGAAGCGTCATGCTGTGTATGAGTCTCGGCCTCGTGCTGTTATTGTTACTTTGGGAAATAAGTTGTACAGGATACCAGAGGTACCACCTCCTGCCGCTGTCTCTTTGGTTACTGCAAAACAATGCAGTAAGCCCATTTCCCAAACCAGAAAATTCGTTTTCCTGATGATCCGCCCCCAGGGCAAGAAGAAGACTGTGGCCACGACCTCCAGACAGGGCTCCTCTGCACAACAACAACAAATGGATAAGGTTGTGGAGGAGTACGGGGACATATTCACCTCACCCACAGGGGTTCCTCTGCACTGTCAGGTCAAGCACCCGATTGATCTGACCCCCGGTGCGCCGCTACCTAATGGACCGATCTATCGGCGCTCTGTTATGGAGAATGATGAAATCAAGAGACAGATTCAGGAGCTATTGCAGAAAGGTCACATCAGACCAAGTTCATCGCCCTGTGGGAGCCCGATCGTGTTGGTATAGAAGAAGGATGGGACGTGGAGACTCTGTATTGACTATCGGGCGCTGAACAAGATCACTGTCCGGAATAGGTACCCAATCCCACGGATTGATGACCTTCTGGACCAACTCAAAGGTGCAAAATATTTCAGCAAGATCGACCCGAAGTCTGGGTATCACCAGGTACCAATTAAACCCTCCGATGTGTGGAAGACTGCCTTCAAAGCCAAGGAAGGCCTTTTCGAATGGCTGGTCATGCCTTTCGGGTTGACGAATGCTCCCGCCACCTTCATGAGGATGATGGATGACATCTTTCGGCCATTCACCAACTCATTTGTAGTGGTGTACTTGGATGATATTCTGATCTTCAGCCAGACTTGGGAAGAGCACCTTCACCACATCCGACAAGTCCTCCAAACACTGCGGCAACACAAGTTGTGTGCCAATTTGGAGAAGTGCACTTTTGGTATGACCCAGGTTCAATATCTAGGATACATTATTGATGAAAGGGGGGTGCATGTGGATCCAGCCAAGATCCAAGTCATTCGGGATTGGCCAGCCCCAACCACTATAACAGAGCTTCGCAGCTTTTTGGGTCTTGCTAATTTCTATCGGAGGTTCATGTTGGGATTCTCTCATATCACTTGGCCCTTGAGTTAAGTCACCAAGGAAGGAGCGAGAGCAAAATTTTTTTGGTCGGAACCTCAACAGAAGGAATTCAAAGAACTAAAAAACCGCCTCTGTTCTGCCCCAGTGCTCACTTTACTAGACTTGCAACAGCCATTTGAGATCGAGACAGATGCCTCTGATTATGCTATTGGGGCAGTTCTTACTCAACAGGGACATCGAGTGGCATTTCACAGTGAGACATTGTCTGACACAGTTCGCAAGTACCCCACATATGACAAAGAAATGTACTCCATTGTGCAAGCTTGTCGAAAATGGAAGCATTACATTTTGGGGAAGGAAACAATCATCCACACAGACCACAGGCCGCTTCAGTTCATACAGACACAAGGGAAGTTGCAGAATGATCGCCATCAGAAGTGGTCTACATATCTGCAACAGTTTCATTTGAACATAAAGTATAAGAAGGGTAGCACCAATCATGTTGCAGACTGCCTCAGCCGACCACCGATCGTGGCGCTCACCACTGTGCTCAACTCTTGTGGGCACGAGACTTCTAATTGGCCGCTTCTCTATGAGAGTGACCCAGAATTCAGCCAAACTTACAAGGCACTCTTGGGGGGTACACAAGTTCCAAATTTTCACCTCCAAGATGCACTTTTATGTCACATGGGACACCTTTGTGTTCCTTCAAGCGAGCGTGCCAAGATGATATGGGAAGCACAATACAGTCGAGTCGCTGGGCATTTCGGGGTCGAGAAAACAGTAGCAATACTACAGAAGTATTTCTATTGGCCGAACCTTCGAAAGGATGTCGAGAAGCACATCAGATCCTGCACTTCTTGTGCCATTGTCAAACCGACCATCAAGAAGCAAGGCCTATATACTCCTCTACCTACCCCTAGTCGACCTTGGGAATCCATCTCCATGGATTACATGTCGGGCCTGCCTTCTACTAAGCATGGAAATGACTGTGTTTTTGTGGTCGTCGACAGATTCTCGAAGATGGCCATTATGGCGGCCTGCAAGAAGAATATCACAGCAGAAGCCACTGCTAAACTCTTCTTTGAACGAGTGTGGGTGCACTTTGGGATCCCACAGCCTATCATATCAGATCGGGATAGCAGGTTCCTCAGCACATTTTGGTCCAGCCTCTGGTCGATGTTGGATACCAAGCTCACCAAGTCCACAGCTTTCCATCCCCAAACAGATGGCCAGACAGAGGTCGTCAACAGAATGATTGTACACATTCTCCGCATGTACAATTCAAAGCATCCACGCACATGGGACGAGAGCCTCCCTTATGTACAACATAGTTATAACCGGGCTCTCCACAGTTCAATTGGCCATAGCCCCTTTCACGTGGGCTTGGGATTCCAGCCACTATGTCCCATTGACGTAGCCATGCCATTTGCAGCTGCTCAGGCCAATTCAGCTCATGTCCAGTCTGAAGTTGATAAAGCCAGTAGCTTCATCGAGCGCATTCAACACATCCGCCAACAGGTTCATGATATATTGGACAGAGCCAATGCCAAGTACAAGCAACGCCATGATCAACACCGGGTGCCACACAACTTCCAGGTGGGTGACAAAGTATGGCCACATTTGCAGAAGGAGCGCCTCACTGGACCCCACCGCAAGCTTCGCCCGCTCCGATACGGGCCGTACACCATCACCAAGGCTGTAGGGAACAATGCATTCGAGCTCAGTATTCCACCATTCCTTGGTCTGCACCCAGCCTTCAATGTGGATCGCCTTCGTCCTTACTTCCCACCTCTACTGGACACCTCAGACATTGCAGAACAACTCACACCAACTGAGTTAAATCCAGACTGCATGGAACAGGCCACCACAGATTGCATCATGGACATGCAAATCAAGAACACTCGCAAGCAGAAGATCCAACTATATCGGGTTGTCAAAGCTGGCCAACTCCCGCACCAAGGAAAGTGGTTCACCAGGGACCAAGTTCAGCAGAAATTTCCTCATCTCATGGAGGAACTTAACGCAATGGGGACCATTGCTTCCTAAGGGGGGAGGAATGATCCAGGTGGATATTGGTGGTCACCCACCTATTCCACTTGGGGCTCCACCATTGTTTATTTCAGTTTTTCAGTTTCGGCACAGTTTACTATTTTTAGCAGTTTTTCGGGTCCTAAACTTCCGGAGCCGTTTTGAGGCCCTAAACGACGTTTTTTTGGGAAAACAGAGGGCAACATGGGTCCATGGACCGATGTTGCCCATTCCAAATTTGTAGTCCTCGGATAGATCTTTCTAACGAGGTATGGTACGCGTCAAACATAGATCGTATGCCAAAGTTACGCCCCTGGGAAGTTGAAACACCAATTTACCCAAACGGGGCCCATAGTTTTGGCGCTTCATCTCCTAGGGTTAGGGTTTTGGATGTTTAGGATTTCCCATTGTTTCTAATGATAAATAGGCCCTTGAGCCTCATTGTAACTCAGTTCAGAGGCCTGTAGGCGCCACATCTCTTCTCAGAGATAGCTACCAGTGCCCTAGCTAGTTTTATTTCCATTCTGTCCGTAAGAAAATTTCAGTTCTTTGATATTAATGAAATGAAGTGTTATTTCCGCTGCATCTCTGTATTTATGTTTATATGTTTATTCTGTTGTGTTCCTGCATAAATCCGGATCACTGCCACTTTCAATGGTTGTCTAATTTACTTTCTTGTTCCTCCATCTCTTGGATTAATTCTTTCCCCACTATTACTCGGCCTTCCAACCTGTCCCAACTCAACGGTGTTCTGCAGGGTCTTCCGTATAATGCTTCAAATGGTGGCATCCCGATTGAACTATGACAACTATTATTGTATGCAAATTCCACTAAGGGTAAGTACTTTTCCTAGTGCGATTGTTGGTCCATAACATACATTCTTAGCATATCTTCTAGTACTTGGTTTACCCTTTCTATTTTCTCATCAGTCTCAGGGTGATATGTTGTGTTTAAATTTAATTGAGTTCCCAAGGTTGATTGCATACAAGTTCAAAATCTTGAAGTGAATCGTGAGTCCCTATCTAACATGATCTTATTAGGTACTCCATGAAATAGGATAATTTCATTTATAAATACCTGGGCTACGTCAGCAACTTCACATGTGTCTCTTACGGGAATAAAGTGGGCGCTTTTCGTTAATTCATCCACCACAATCAAATGGAATTATGATTTTGTGGCATAATTGGTAGCCCAATGAATAAATCCATAGAAATTATTTCTCATTTGGCCATAGAAATGTCGTGAGGTTGTAGGAGACTTGTTGGGTGACAATGGTAAGCCTTTACTTGTTGACATTAAATGCATTTTGCAACGAATTGGATAATGTCGCGTGTCATGCCTGCCGAGAAGAAAATTTTCTTTGTATTAGCATACGTTTTCTTTACACCAGGATGTGCACAATACACTGCCCTGTGGGCATTAAGCATAGAACATACAATGGTTATCTAAAATTGACACCTCATTATTAGGCTTCATTGGCCATTGTTTTCATCTACAATTTCTCATCTAAGGCTTGGATGTTTTAGCAACTTGCTGAATGTCTATTAGAATTATGGGAGATGATGGAGTTAGAGCAACCTAAAATTTGTCGATCCAGTGTTGTAATTCACAGTGAAGCGAATACAAATTAGTGTCACTGGTTTGCACAACAAATACAGATAGAATGCATGCCACAAAGCCATAAACGGTTGATAACATAATGATAGAGCCCCTGGGAATAGATATGACATCCTCATAGCATTTTGTATGCCACACAAGGACTTGAAGCTTGTAATGATTGAACTCTCTTGGCAATAGGTCACATCCTAGATTTGACAATAGGGAAAAAAACCAAACCCAACAAGCGATGGCTAAAATCCTAGTTGATACCAATCTAAGATGAATTTGTTTGTTGAACTAGTGCATCATGAAGTTCATGCTGAAATTTGTCTTGAGATTCAGCCACCATTTTCGGACAAGTCAAAATCGAAACTGTAAATATCCCTATTGTTACACCAGAATTTTACTTGGGTATTTACAGAGATGAATGAAAACAAATTTATAGCTTGCAACTAGGAAACTGATTTACAAATAACGGTCTCAAATGTTCCAGACTTGCAGGCTCTGAGATAAGCATCTTGTAGTTTCAAACAAATAGGGTATACCGTGTGGTTAAACCTTTAATTACTTTTTACATAAGAGGCAGGTATTAAGCAGCAATGCCGCATGTTACACTTGTATTTCATCGTCAATGAGATGATGTTGCTAAAAGTAAAAGGGCAGACTAGTCAAGGAGATGATGTTGCGAATAGAGATTGAATTCTTAGGGAGAGTTCAGGGTGCGTAAAATATATATATATATATGATTAATTGTTGAAAATAAAAATTAAGTTTATTAAATATTTTAAATCTTACTTTGTTAATATATTTTAATATATTAAATAAACCAAATAAATTACACTTAGCCGTAGCTTAGTATCTTATATGTACCAAATCTGACCATAACTAGATCCATAAGAAGATATGTTTTTTTGTGGAGCAATAAGGGGAGGATGAATTTCAAGAGATGAACAACGAGCAGCTTCGGGGTGGAGAAAAAGGTGGTGTCATTGCTTCATTAATTGGTATTCCTTGATTCCATACACTCAGGGTGAGAGGCACTATACATGGGAAGAAGGTTATGGTGCTAATTTATGGTGGGGCCACCCACAATTTTATAGATTCCAACTTGGTATCCAAGAGAGGGTTAGACACTAAGGGGTTCGTGTTAATTTTCAAACGTTCTCTATTGTTGCAATCACTTTAGCCCAATCCTTTCTTCGATTAGAAATCAATTTCAAATCAATTTAATCTTCTAGTAAAAAATATCAATTTTAGATAGCATGGTAAATGAAATGAACAATAGAAGAAAATCAAGAGCAATAATATACATAGGATTTGGTCAAAGACCAAGTAAAAACCCCACAAGGGGGAAAACCCTTTCAAATTCTTCTTCTTATTAGATTGTCATAAAATTTTCAACAGAGAGATACAATGATTCAATTCATCAACAAAACATTCAAAGTCAATTCTTTGTCCATCCAAGAGATCAACCAACCAATATCCAATAGATGAGCCTCAAAGTCAAATCTGATCAAGGAAAAGTCTGCAATTTTTTCAAAGTCAACAACAATCAAAGATGCCCTAACTAGTACATAAGTCAACAATCAAACTCCTCCAAACTAGCTTAGTCAATAATGAAAATACTTGGCCTTCCTTGCTGGTCAAAATTTAGTGAAAACAATCTCAAACAACTCAATCAAACTCAGTCAACAGAGAGAGAATCCACGGTCAACATAAGTCAAACTACCTAGAAAACCTTGATATTTTTTTCCAAAGAATGAATCCTCCAAAAATAGATCCAAAATTGAAGTCAAACCAAGTCAAAGTATTTCCAAATACCAAAAAGTCAACATTGGTCAAAGAAATTTTTTGACCCAATCTAAAATTCTCTCCCTCCTACTCACACGTGTGAAAGAAGACTTGAAATTTCAAACTTGTATCAACCTCCAAGAGAATAAGAATATGCATGTGATGTGTGTCCAAATGAGGTTGACATGACTTGAATTTATATGTGATTTTGGAGACCAAATTTGTCCTTTCGATCATCCAATACTTTTGTGCACATGTGTTTTTCAAATTAAAAATATATTTTTCCTTAACCAAATTAAATTACTCCAAGGGCACAAAGGGTCTTCTATGGATGAGGAAGGTAGTCCAAAGGAGGAAATTTTTCCCTGAGCTGCCAAATCAACACTCCCTCTCAGCTAGGGAGAAATTTTTTACTACATCATATGGCCCATATCAAATGTCTCGTCAACCGTTCAACTCAAATGTCGTTTCTACTTATCTATGCTCATCTCTACTCATATGTTGAACACTCTCGAATATAAAATAAGAATAATTTTACATCATAGGGGAGCTCAAGCTACAACTCTCTATCCAAGGACAATATGCATGATACGACTTACCATGGAAGGTAAGGATCACAACTATCCTATTGTCAGGACAATATGTAGGAGAATGCTTATCGTGAGGTAAGGATCACACCTATCCTATAGTCCACCGATCTTCTAAACTTGACCCTCAAGATTCAGTGGTAGAACACTTGCATCCTCTCACTTGGGTAGGATACTAATTATCGTGAGGTAAGGATAGAAACTATCCCAAGTATGCTCACCCATTGGCTAGATGGGGAGAAACAATTCCAACAATCCCAACTTGTGGGTAAGATGGCAATTGGGGTATACTTTGTCAGGTCCTAGAGATGAAAATAGGTAGGATGCTACTTACCCTGTGGTAAGGATCTTAGTTATCATATTTTCAGAAAATGTCAAGGATACTTCTTGTTGAAAATGAAGTAAGAAAATCTCAATTTTGATTTTTCCTTAATCAAATTGAGGAAATTCGAAATTCCACATTAGCAGACAACTTGGTGGAGTTAATTGAGGTGACATGGCTCTTGTCACTTAGTTAAGAACACATAATTTGAGTTAATGAGTTCAAGTTCAATTTTCTTGTATTGATTCCTGAAAAATAGGATTCTAACTTAGTTAATTCGAGTTAAGGGCACGCAGTTCAGTTGTATATAGTGATTCCTAAATTTTAGAAGCCTAGGTTGAGTTAATTTCAGTTGTAATTAGTTAAACTAGTTCTAATTGTTAATAGAACTAGTTGGCGGTCAATTAAGTAGTGGGACATCAATCTAACTCAGAGATCATCTAGTTAACTGATAAATAAGCTAATAATTAGCTTATGCATGCAAATAATTCGAGTTTCCCAGTTGTGGTGGAGTTCCAAAGGGAGTTAACCAACTTTGGAGGGAGATTATGAACCTATTATGAACATTGCTTGACATTTCTTACAAACCTGGTAGGTAATACTGGTAAGATATGTTTGGGAAATTACAGAAGGCTCCAGACAATCCACAAGTATCCTTTGAGCTCTAAATTCGAATTTTCTCGCCCTCATCCCAAAAAAAGAATGGAAAATCACAATAGACAAAATAAAAAACATAGCCAATAGGCTAAGATAATATCACATTGTAGGAACAAGGTGGTTATGTGGAAGGGTACAAAATCTTGGATGGTATCATAATATCCCATGAGATTATTCTCTCACTAAAATCTCAAATGATGTTCATAATTTGAAATTTACATTATGTTTTCTTTGTTTCACATGTCTATATCTTTCTCTTCTTTAATTTTGTTTTTGTTGCTTGCCTTGAATGGTTTGTACTTCTGGGCTTGGATGCTTTGAGTGGTTTGTGTGTTTATGTGTTTAGATTTGGATGGTAATGTTTGTGATTGTTACAACTATTGTATTATATTTCTATGTGTATGTAATTGTCTGTTAGTAATTAGTTGGTAATGAAGAAGGGAGACAACAATAATACATTTTTAGACTATCATTATTATGTATATGTTTGAGATAAACTTCATACTTTCAAATTTACATTATGCTTTCTTTGTTTGGCATGTCTATATCTTTCTCTTCTTTATTTTTGTTTTTGTTGCTTGTCTTGAATGGTTTGTACTTCTTCCCTTGGATACTTTGAGTGGTTTGTGTGCTTATGTGTTTGGTTTTGGATGGTAATGTATGTGAATGTTACAAATGTTGTATTATATTTCTATATGTATAAGTAATCGTCTGTTAGTAATTAGTTGGTAATGAAGATTGGATAAATTTTTTCACATTTGTTTAATTTAATTATAGGTATCACAACTTTTAAAAATTAATAATTCTTAGTAGGGTCCCTCCACGTATTACTAAATATATCTTGAAGAGTAGTTCCACATGAGGAAAACAATAATACATTTTTAGATTATCATTATTATGTATATGTTTGAGATAAACTTCATAATTTGAAATTTACATTATGTTTTCTTTGTTTGGAATGTCTATATCTTTCTCTTCTTTAATTTTGTTTTTGTTGCTTGCCTTGAATGGTTTGTACTTCTCGGCTTGGATGCTTTGAGTGGTTTCTGTGCTTATCTGTTTGGATTTGGATGGAAATATTTGTGAATGTTACAACTATTGTATTATATTTCTATATGTGTATGTAATTGTCCGTTAGTAATAAGTTGGTAATGAAGAGGGGAGTCAATTTTGTCAATAGTTTGTAGGAGGAATGATATTGCACATTTGTTTCATTTATTTTTTGGTACCACAACTTTTGACAATTAATCATTCTTAGTAGTGTCCCTCCAGGTATTTCTAAATATATCTTCAAGAGTAGTTCCGCATGAGGACAACAATAATACATTTTCAGATTATCATTATTATGTATACGTTTGATATAAAATTCATACTTTGAAATTTACATTATGTTTTCTTTGTTTGGCATGTCTATATCTTTCTCTTCTTTATTTTTGTTTTTGTTGCTTGTTTTGAATGGTTTGTACTTCTGCCCTTGGATGCTTTGAGTGGTTTGTGTGTTTTTGTGTTTGGTTTTGGATGGTAATTTCTGTGAATGTTACAATTGTTGTATTATATTTATATATGTGTATGTAATTTTATGTTAGTAATTAGTTGGCAATGACGATGAGAGAAAATTTTGTCAATAATTTGCACAAGGAATGATATTGCATGTTTGTTTCATTTAATTTTAGGTATCACTTTTGACACTTAATAATTCTTAGTAGCTTCCCTCGAGGTATTACTAAATATATCTATCTTGAAGAGTAGTTCCAAATGAGGAAAAAAATAAAACATTTTTAGATTATCATTATTATGTGTATGTTTGAGATAAACTTCATACTTTGAAATTTAAATTATGTTTTCTTTGTTTGGCATGTCTATATCTTTCTCTTCTTTAATTTTGTTTTTGTTGCTTGCCTTGAATGGTTTGCACTTCTAGGCTTGGATGCTTTGAGTGGTTTATGCGTTTATCTGCTTGGATTTGGATAGTAATGTTTGTGAATGTTACACCACTTGCATTATATTTCTATATGTGTATGTAATTGCCTGTTAGTAATTAGTTGGTAATGAAGAGGGGAGACAATTTTGTTAGAAATTAATTGGTAATGAAGAGGGGAGACAATTTTGTCAATAGTTTGTAGGAGGAATGATATTGCACATTTGTTTCATTTAATTTTAGGTATCACAACTTTTGACAATTAATAATTCTTAGTAGTGTCCCTCCAGGTATTGCTAAATATATCTTGAAGAGTAGTTTCGGATGAGGACAACAATACTAAATTTTTAGATTATCATTATTATGTATATGTTTGAGATAAACTTCATACTTTGAAATTTACATTATGTTTTCTTTGTTTGGCATGTCTATATATTTCTCTTCTTTAATTTTGTTTTTGTTACTTGCCTTGAATGGTTTGTACTTCTAGGCTTGGATGCTTTGAGTGGTTTCTGTTTATGTGTTTGGATTTGGATGGTAATGTTTGTGAATGTTACAACTGTTGTATTATATTTCTATATGTGTATGTAATTGTTTGTTAGTAATTAGTTGGTAATGAAGAGGGGAGACAATTTTGTCAATAACTTGCACGAGGAATGATATTACACATTTGTTTCATGTAATTTTAGGTATCACAACTTTTGAAAATTAATAATTCTTAGTAGTGTCCCTCTAGGTATTACTAAATATATCTTGAAGAGTAATTTTAATAATTTATTGCATCAAGATCACTCTTAAAATTATTTGTTTCATTTCTAATGTTTGAAATGATTTATTGCATTAATTTTTTTTGATGATTTATTTTTATCTATAGTTTGTTTTGCAAAAGTCAAGAAATAATCTAATTTGAATTTTTTTAATAGTGTTCAGATTTACAAAATATTTACATTATTTGTTAATTTTCCCATATTGATGTCAAATCACCCACTCATGAAGTCAAATAAAAAAAATCTCTAGTTTAATAATTATTTGCTAAAAATTTCTCTTAATTTCAACTAAAAAAAATTCTTGCAATTTTAACTTATAATATAGCTATTTTTAATTTAGTAAATTTATCCCTTATATTTATAATTTTATAAAATTTAGGGTTAAAAAAGGTTTTAAATAATCATATTAATATTATATTTCAACAAATTCCCCTCAATAATTATATCTCATAATTAATTTAAATTTATATAAACTAAATTTTGGTGTTTCTTCGAACCGAAACTAAAATTTTTCCACACTAATTACTATATATATAAATATTTCCTTGCCCTAATTCCTCACCAATCTTCTCAAGATTATTTGGCATTTACCCTTGAAGATGGAATCACAAACGTTGGGTTACTGAAACTGTGAACAGGGTATTCCTCTCTTTTTGCAATAATAAACAATTCAATTCTTTAACTCTTGTAATAAACATCATACATTGTCTCTTGCTCTGCAATATTAATATTAATACGTTGAATTACTATAACACAAATATCAATGCACATTGTCAATCAAATCAATTCACATTGTTAATCTAATCACTTTGATTTAATGTGTCATCATACATTGAGTTACATCAAATTATAAATCATCATCTACACTGAAATCAATGCATCTAATGCACTTAATTAAATAAGATTAGAAAATATCTACATTGAAATCATTGAATCTAATGCAAACAATCAAATAACATTAGAAATTAACATCTACCCGAAAATGTTACAATAATCAAATAAGATTAGAAATCATCATATACAGGAAAATCAATGCATCTGGTTCAAGCAATCAAATACGATTAGAAATAATCATCTACATGGAAATCAACATGTACACTAAAATCAATGCGCATGAATCTAGTACGAGCAATCAAATATGATTAGAAATCACCATCTACACCTAAATCAATGCATCAGTGCAAACAATGAAATAAAATTATAAATCACCATTTACACCGAAATCAATGCATATAGTCCAAGAAATCAAATAGCATTAGAAATCCGAGTAGTCTTAAGTGCGACTTTTTGAAGGCTTTTACGGTGACTTTTTAGGGTGTAATTTCTTTAAATTCCCGCAGGAATTTATTGAAAAGAGAAGTTTGATTGCTAACTTTGCACAATCGAAGTGCCCTAGAGGTTTTTGAGGGTGTCGAATCCATATATAGAGTCAAAAAACCAATTTGAATAACAAAAACCAAGATTTTACTTCAAAAATTTTCACCAGATTCCGGCACCTGAAACTTCAAAAAGTCGCACTAATGACAACTCCATAGAAATCACCATCTACACCGAAATCAATGTATTTACTGCAAGCAATCAAATAGAATTAGAAAACATCTAAATATATATATATATATATATATATATATATATATATATATATATATATATATATATATATATATATATATATATATATATTTATGATTTCTCCCTTTCTCTCTCCCCGTGTCTCTCCCCCTCATCTCTCTCCCTCTCTCTCCTCTCTTCCTTTCACTCCCTCTATCTCTCCACCTCCATCACTCTATGTCTTTGCTCTTTCCTTCCATTTATATCTAAAGTTAATATATATCATGATATATTATAATATACCAAATTTAATATTGTATTAATCCTAAGTTATTAAATTTATAATATTAATATTATATTAGTATTAGTATTAATATTAGATTTAATGATATTTTTGACATGGCTTGATAACAAATTTGACATGGAAATATTTATGCCTTTAGAGATTTTAAATATCCATAGGATATGGGTTTTCTTTTAAAAATTAAATTTACAAATATTTAATTAAAAGAAATATTAAAAGATTTTGAAGCAAGATTTTCGATTCTTTGTGTTGAATTAACCTTTTTACTTTATTTTAGGAAATGATATTGACTTTAGTAAAGAGTCAAGATGTTTAAAATTTTACTAGATTTGGAATTTTAATGTGAAGATATTTTTTGTTTAAGGTAAATTTATGATCCATTCAATTTCAACGTATACTAGAAATTGCACCACATGTTGAAAAAGAAACACTGTAAGGCAATAGCATAGGAAAGAGTAGCCTAGAAGAAATAAGTTGTTGCAGAGAAGGAGCCATTGTGAAGGAATGAAAGGCAATTTTTGCTTCCATGGAAGCACGTCGTGGAGGTTTCAAAGATATTGATGATAAGAGTTGTCAACCAGAAAATTCTGTTATAGATATTAAAATAGGAAATTGTGGGTGAAAACATATATATAAACCAACATAATATATTCACATATATAAAAAAAATGTTATAGATATTGAAATAGGAAATTGGGGGTGAAAATCCTTTGGTGATTAATCATCCTCTGAAACAAGCATGAAATGAGCATGTAACTCAAATAAGATATTTTAAATACATTCAAGTACAATCTACCTAGCATAGATGTAAATAAAGTTAATTTTTTATTAACAAAAATAGAGTTTAGTCCAAGTTCATCTACATATCCGAGTGTTAATTTCATGCTTGTCACCAATTTTATATTGTATATGAATAACAATAGTCCTGGTATACAAGAAAGCGAATGTCTTTTTAATATGGCGACATTTTTTGAAGGAGATATTGTTGTTTATGTTATGGTATGATTTTCTTAACTCCAAACTTGGTTTATTCTTTCTCTATATACATAAGAAACAAAAAATTCAAAGTAATTCACAATTTTAAGTTATAGTTTTATATTTTATAATTACAGATCTAGTTTCTTATTAAAATATTTTACACACATATATTTATTCAAATAAATTATTTTGTGAACATGTTTTCTCCTATTAATTGATTACAAAATTATTGTACTCCCTACTAAGTAAAACAACTTTATTAATAAAGAATTCATTGCCAAATTGAAAGATTGCTCAAGCGAGAACTACTATAATATATAGCTGATTTTTTGATGTATAAATTATTTGTTTTATATGTAGTTGAATTTCCATTACCTATTATCTTCAAACCCCATGGTGAGTTATTGAACATGGGATCCAACTTTAGGTAAATAAACATTCACATTGTCAACATGGAAAAAAATTATAATCCTAAAATTCTCTTACCTAATCATATTTTCAAATATATAATTGAGTTCCAATTATTAAAAGCAAAGGCAATATTAAGAACCTCCTATAGTTATAAAAGGTAATTGACATGAAAAATAAAAAATCTCCTCATGAGAACATACAAATGTTAATCTTAATTGAATCATTAAAAAACTAAAAAGGGATAATAGATAGTATCACAGTTTTCTTATCAGAACTAAATGCTCCTATATGAAACAATGATGGATTTCATCAGTTCAAGATCAATAAAAACAAGTTTACTGAGAAAACAACTCTAGCACTGAGAGGAAACAAGTTTACTGAGAAAACAACTCTAGCACTGAGAGAGATTTGGAAGCAACTGTTGAATTGGTGAACATGTCTTGCTCTATGGTGTTTGATATTGGACATAGACAATTGTTGAATTGGTGAACATGTCTTGCTCTATGGTGTTGGATATTGGGCATAGATTTCTTGATCTTGTATACAAGACTGTCAATTTTCATGTAGCTTATACTACATTAACCATGATATTGTCAACATTTAGAGCAGAAATCTACAATTGAGTATCACATTTTTCTTATCATATCTAAACGTTCCTATATGCAATAACTACCTTGTGCCTCATAGTTTAAATTTATGCAGGGAGGAGGAGAGGAGTCTCAAGGTGCAAGCTAGAATAAGAAGAGAAAGAAGAATTTTGTATGGGACATGAGAATCTTGTTAGGAACTTGAGATAGATTCATTCTCTGCACATCTAGACTCAAAGCTTCATAAAACAAAACTCACCATACTTTGAATTTTTTAAATAAACATCTTAAAAATTAGAATATCAATTTAATACATTTTTCTCAATTACACATTTAGCAACATTCATTTAAAAAAATACAAATATGAATTACTATTTTAAATAAAAATATTACAACACATTTAACAATATTCATTTAAAAAATAGAAATACAAATTAATATTTTAAATAAAAATAGTACAAAGAATCACATTAATTACCATGGCCCTAGTGTACCTTCCTCTTATTACTTTTTAAATACCTTTTAAAATACCTAATGTTTTTAACTTATTCTTAATCACATAGTGTCAATTTTGTAAAACTATAATTTACAAGTCTCACTTTTTATAACTTTGGTGGAAGGATAGAGTATCTAAAATCCCTTACCCTTTAAGAAGCATCCTCAATTATTGTACCACCCACCTCAGCATCCAATCTAGGCATCTTAAGTTATTCTAAATTGATCAAGAGTATAGAATTTTTAGGGTCGTATTTTATGTTCACTAAAATTTCCATGATGTCCGTCACTATGTATGGGGTTCATTGCAACCTTGGATATATTATGTGAGTTTTTGTGATTTTTTTTCTTGTGGCTAAAACTTATTTTTGGTTGTCACCTAGTTATCATGTTTCAAAACATTGTTATCATCTCAGATACTTATAGCATTAGATATATTTTGTGAGTTAATGTGATTTTTTTGTTTGTCACAATGATTCAAAAATAACTTATTATACCACATTATTGACTTTCTCATTATTTGTTTTGTTTATGAACACTTTAAAAAAACCACATGAACATTTGATTTTACACTTTGATCTCCCCAGCATGGGTGGAGGTTTCAAAAATTGGAGAGTAATTTGAGCGGTTATTGTTAGAAATTTTTGTATAAGATGGGAAATTTGGATGGTTTAGAGAGAACAGGGATGTCATAACAGATATCTATTTTGAATTTTTAGTGTCTCTGGCCACCATGCATCTAATAGGATCCATTTCAACTGAGAACATCATTAGATCACTATGTGAATGATAACTTCTAAAATCCCTGTCTATTTTCTTTGATTCTGGATCAGGTTACAAACTAATACTTTGTGAAATCCCTAGTCATTTTCTTTGATTGTGGATCAGGTTACAAACTAGAATACACTCTCTCTTCAGAACACTCTACAATATATTGGATGAAGGGAAAGGTTATGATAAAACTTGTAGAAGAACCCCTTAGGGTTATGTCAACTTACTCTATTGTTATTCACATAGTGCCAATTTTGTAAAACTATAATATACAGTAAAGACTGACTGAGTTTTTTCTTTTGTAAGTTTTGTTTGAATTGAAAAATAAATAAAAAAATTATAAAAGCTAAAATTATGTAGTTTTTTTTTTTTTTTTTAAGAACAAAAAGTTGAGTAAGTTTGACATCATATAATATGAAATTTGTTTATTATTATAAAGTAAAAAACATGTAATATATTTTTAGCTACAATTAGGTAATTAAAGATATGTATATAATTTTTTTTAATAGAAGAAATTTGTAGTCACAAGCTGTTATGTAGTTATAAACTATTATAGTTAAGTAATTAAAGGTAAATTTAGTGTTATTTAAGAAATGAGAATTATGAACATTCATCATTATTTCTCAAATAAATCATGTCCTGTCAAATAATTTAATAAACTATATTCCACATGAATACCATGGGTCAATACCATGCACTGTTTTTATAGTTTATTATTATTTTATTATTTTATTTTTGTTTTTTATTGTATTTTGACCTAGTTAAAATGTTCATTACAGTATGTCAATCTTTTTATTTAATTTACTTTTATTTTTATTTTTGTGTAATTTGACATAGTCAAAATATTAAACATGACATTACAACATTTCTATTATACACCTAAAATCAATCTAACTTATTAAAAAGATAAAAAAACTAACATTATAAAAAAATATAATGCTATTTACTTGTGGATCTAATGACCTAAAACATTTCAATAGTCTAACATTTGATCCAATGGCTCAGACATGGACACATTGACATCTAGGGAAGTTGTTTTCAAATTATCATATACATTGAATTAAATAACTATATAAAACATATAAATTAATTATTTAGATTTTTAATTTTTAATTCTATTTTGGCATATAAGCAACATTAATCTCTCTTTTTATTTGGTCACTTGAACTTTGGTTAACTGTGAAATTGGAGTAAATTTTCAATCAAAATGGGTGGTAAGAGCCTTAATGTGTCAAGAACCACTCTACAAGCTATTATATGTAAAATTTCTTCCCATAACATTATATAAGAAGAAATGAAACAATATCTACATTTAAAACTATTAATAACAATTTTTTTTTCTCAATATGCAACTTAAGCATTAAAACAAAAAATCTTACAAAATCCATTATAAAAATTCTTACAAAATCCATTATTAATAGAATACTTCATTATCCACCATAAGTAATATAATTTCAAATCCACATTATATAATATGATATAAAGTAATTGATAATACAAAATTTGTAATTTCATATAAAATACTATTTACTTTTTAGTATGAAAGAGAAGTGTAATTCTTTCACTAAAAGCTTTTACATAATATTTAAAACAATATATATTAAAACTTGCTATGCAAGAATAATAAAGTTCCTCCCATAAATAACATTCATCAAATAAAAATTCTTGTTAAATTAAATCATTATGCATGATACTATGTAAAAATTAAAAATTGTAGGTGCACAACTTTGTAACCTCTTTGCTTTTAGGTCTTTCTCCTTAGTCATCTATTCCTTGCATTCAAAGGGTGTCCCCATGGGGGGTTGAGGAGGCCTCTCCTGTAGAAATCCCATCGCTTGAAAAGAAAACCATGCTTCCTCATGCAAATTCAATAGTTCCTGAACTGACAAATCTAAGTCGGAGATGAACACTCCAACATAACCAACAACAAAGCTATAATAGCTACTTCTGCTACTTTAGCAATGAACAATCTAAAATTTATGGGTTCCTTCCTCCCTTAGATTAAAAAGTCCGCTCATTGATATACCCTCAAAATAAATAGGGGAACAAGTTGAATATATGCAAGGGCATTCAATATTCTGCAAATTTGTAAGTCTTTAGCCATAAAAAACAACCTTGCTTAACTAAACATGGAAGAATTAGACACTCAAAGGGGATATAAACCTCAAGTTAGGTTCGAGTGGTTACTTCACAAACATATTCAACAATACAAATGATAGAGGTTGCATATTTTAGTGAGGACTGTATTTCATGAATTCAAGTAGCTTATTCATCAAGCCATGGATTCATAGATTCCACCTCAACAAAGAATGCTTCTCCTCATCCCTAGTCTAGATACATACTTATTATATCTCTAGAGATTTTTGTGATCCCAATCTCTTTGAAATCATTGGAAACTCTACAGGGAATTTTTTATGATCTTGAGTGCTACAAAGAAAGGTTGAAACTCTTCCTACGTTGGCCTTTTTTCTTACATAGACATATCCATACCACTTCCAACTAACATTCACTTCACCAATGAAGATACAGTATGGAAAAAACTAATAGAGTATGAGAAAATACCATTCATATGACGAAAATGCAATGAATATGACCATTTGTTCCAAGAATTTATAGAAAAACCACATCAAACAAAAAGCACAATCAATTCATCTTTTGATTAACAAGGGTTTACCAAAATCACTATTAAAAGAAAGATAGCCAAAAAGGGAATAGAAATATCAATTTCTGAAAATGCATTGAGCAATAATTGGTACAAATTCCTACAATAGTTGGAAGAAAATGAGATATTCAAAAAAGGAGAAACTCCAAAAAATTTGAGATTGGGTAGAATAGTTAAACAAAAAATGAAGAAGAATAGATGAAATAGAAAGATGATCGGGAAAATATAGAAATGGTTAATAACATAAAAGAATCATATTATGAAGAAGATCCCGAGGAAATGGAATTGTATAACAGAGACTTTAAATCTCTTATTAAGGAACATGGAAACACATATCCAACAAACATTCCTAAGGAGCAAGTTCAAATCATAACGAAAGAATATATATGAAATGAATATCTAATTATTTGTTAAGCTAAGGAATCAGGCAATGCACCTATTCACAAATCTTCTTATCCCTCTTAAGGAAAAATAAATTCTCCTAGAGATCAATTTAATATTCCATGTGAACCAAAGAAAAAAGTGTGAAAAAGTAATAGTTAATTACTACAAGACCTACGGGATTACTTGGCAGACATTAGTAAGGTGTCACCAATGGATGTCATCCTTCAACCATCCCGTCAATATCATCAAGTAAACTTATGTCGTGGATTTCTATGGGTTTTAATGGAAAATCCAAAAAAAAAACTACTAAAAAAAATATGCCATGAACACCCTAATATTATGATGAATCAGGAAACAAAATATCCTTCTAAGTCTCTTAATAATCTTCTAAATTTTGTTTGGAGAAACTATGGTTATTTATCCTAGGATGATAAATGAGAATCATGATGCATTTCATTGCATGGGACCCTTCTTTAGTCACTCTTAAATATTTCTCTTGTCCTCCCATGATCCTAACTGCTAACTTTCACCCTATTAGTTCCATCAGTTTGAGTTTCATAACAATATTTATGGCCCTAGAATTCCTACTAATAAAAAATTATTCCTTCAAAAACTCTAAAAAATATCCAAGCTTATACTGGAAAGCTATTGCATTATAGGTGGATATTTTAACATGATTAAGAATCTCGATGAAAAAAATGGTGGAATTTTGTAATATCCTTTCATTTTTTCATACTGGTTTTGGTTTGACTAATTTATGTTAGAAAGAATGACAGAATAATTATGTAAATGAATATTTATTAATAAATAAATAAATGGGATGTATGTACCTAGGAATGAGACACCTAAACATCATACGCTTGCCAAAGGAAGAAAATATAATCTCATTGGTAAATGAGATTGGATAATTATTTTATGATAAGATTCTGGATGAAATTATAGATAATATTAATGGATGGGAGAGAAAAATCCATTAAGTTTCTTATCTAGAGAAATATTCTAAGCTTGGATAAGCATAAAAGCGTTGCAGGAGAGAAAGGAAAGATTTTATAGAAAATCCTAGAAAACTGGATAAAAAGGTCCACAAAAGCTCGATGTCGCTAAAGGAAACTTTATCATGAAAGAAAGGTGTTAAATACCTCTTGAAGGTATCAAATAAGGTTTTTGATTACCTTGCAAGATTATTTCAGCTCGGGGGTGATCTGGAGGAACTTAGTTCATGGTTGGGTGGTATGAAACATGTGGTCAATTCCCAAGTGATTTCCTAGCAGTATATCTGCTTAGAATATCATGATGTGTTTATTGTTTTTGATTTCATATATTATCGTTTTATTATTTAAGCCTATGGTTAATATTAGTCTATCTGTTATGTTATATTAACTTTTGGGAATCCATGATAGAATATGTAGAGATTCGATTCTTAACTTTACTTTCCAGGCAAGTGGAAACTGTTGAAAGTTACAGTAGTTCAACAGTTAGATATGATATTTGGAGGAAACAATAATTAGGTTATATAGTAGAAAGAAAAATCTTCTTTTGATTGTACTACAACAATTATTATAATATACAAGTCATGTGAAAGTATACACTTTGCCACTTATATAAACAAATGATAATACTGCTAGTCTGGTCTGAATATCTCTTATATTTTTTGCTTGAGAATCAGAAAATTAATCTATTAGATTTGAGCCATATTGACATTCATGTTACTATGAAAGTTAAGTTAGTATTAACGGGACATATTAGAGTTATGCCACAATGAAATCTAACTCAACATATCGGAAATGTTTAGATAACTAGAATATACATCTGGAGTGTATAAGATAAATTAGAGGGTGCATCATATATATATATATATATAGTTAGTAGGTTAATGGTTTATAACAATGAAACAAAAATAAAATTCCTACTCTATTGCGTTAATTATTATGGAGTAAATACATAAAGGGAATAAGGGTAAGGATATGGCTATTATAGTGAAATCTTATTCAAGAAGAAGCAAATAACTAAGTAAGGATATTGAGCTTAACAAGGTCTCTTCCATTTGGGAAAATTAAAATACATGTTACAATCAAGTTAAAAAGTATCATCCTGAAACAACAGATGTCGACAACTACATAAATCTAATTCAAATAGATCATGTTAGAATGAAGGACTTAAACATAATGGTAAATTAACTATATTTATGATGAATTAATTACACAGAATTGCCATTTATATAGTTGAAACCTAAGCATTGCACACACTACAGCTATATATTGTCAATACATATGAGGGGAGATGAAGAATAGTGAACCAAGAGGTTCTGTGTAAATTAGAGAGTTGTTTCATAAACAAAGAGAAAATACTATTCTAAGTGCAAATACTACAATAGAAAACCAGTAAAATAACGACGTAGGGTGTATAGCTTCCACCTAAGTGAAAGATTTGGTTCCCATATTAAAAAAAAGTGGACAATATATATATATATATATATATTGAAGTAGTATGGAAGCTAATAAACAAAGGGAGTAGAAAGAGCGAGCTATGTGGTGCAGTAAATGCATATAAATACCATAACATTAACAGTAAAGTTCTGTATCAATTTTCATAACAACAATATTACATGTCTCCGCTTTAAATTCTTAGAACCACCATATTCAATGTCTTAGTTTGTGTCAAAAACAAATATATAGATTAGTAATCATTAACTGCACCTATAGACACAAAATTTTATACAGTTAAGGAAGAACTATGCCAATGACAAAAGGAAGAGGAATACACTTTATCCCATAAGGCTTGCAGAGTTAATCAGCTAATACCCTCATGTTAGATCTAAGACTTTTGTGATCCATAATGTAGATAAAAATGCTTTCGGATAAAAATGTTGATTCGAAATGTTGACCTAATCCTAACGATGTGATTAATCCAAAAACATTTTTATCTATAGTACCCTCATGTTTCAAAGAAGATTATATCATTAAAATAAAAACATTTCTTATACAAAGATAATTCTCCATTTGGAATTATATCAACTCCTTAGCTCACTTCGTGAAGACCAATAATGATGGGGTTACGAAAAACCTCCAAAAAATCTTCAACAGACAAAATTATTTTAAACCAAAAGACATGGAACATTATAAAATCCCCAATCTTGATGCAACCTAACATGTCTAGAAACCCCAATAGTGGAATTCATGTTGACCTGTACTAATAGAGTCGATGGAGAAGTAACATTAGATACATGCTTTGCATTGTAATCTATCAGGAATGAATAGATGATTAATCATAGACTATTCCATATCTGAAAAACAGGGGAAAGAGCAAGGATAAGCAATAAATGAACTAGGAGCATTGTTTTACAAGATGTATAAACCAATAGCAAAGAGAATTATTGGTTACATGGATGGGACTTGAGATCAAGTAGGGTAATATCCCTTATTCACCAACCTGTAGCTATACAAAAGACTAAGAATGGGTCATATTTCTTATAAACCAAAAATTTCAATAAAAAATCATTGAAACAATGGAATTTGGAGTCAATTCCCAAAAGGGGTACTTGGATAAGTACTCATCCTGCCTGTGCGCAGAGGAAACGAGTAAGCATTTTCCCAAAAATCACCCAAAGAAGGGAACAACTTGTGGTCATATGTGGGAAACCTTGCATAAAGAAAAATATAGAGTATAACGATTGTGATAGAGTTATAATATTTATGCGCAAAGTAAGCCAAGGGCGGTCGAACTAAACATATAGAAATCACCACGAAAATCATACCTGAAGTGGTAGAAACCCGAATCCTAGTTAAAACAGGAGAAAAATGCTCCATAAAATGGAAATGTTGTGCCTTTGAAATAATCATAGTGATAGTGTGCATAAGAGAAACCAACACTAAGCTTCAAATAAATACAAGATATACAGTAAAACCCTGCATATGTAATACACTATAGTTGTTACAGTGGGAAATATAGTTACCTAGATGCAGGAATGCATGTTGGGTGTGAACACACTGCGATGTAACTAAATACCTCCAACATTACTAACGCCTAAGGAGCCAGAATAAATGATTGTGAGATTTCCAAACACCTAAAGCGGTGGCAAATGTGGCAAAGGACTACATTATTCCCATGGAAACAGAGTAGGGTTGGGATGGAGTGATCCCAACCAGTGGTCCATCTACTACCCATCTCCACCGTCGAACAACGCTGAGGGTCACATGCTCTTCACGTGTAATAGGAGGAAGTGGCATCGGCAGACGCGTGCAAATTGTTTCCCCAAGCGTGATTTCATATGGAGACATCAATACAAGTATAAATGAAGAAAATGCGCCGAGATATAAAATATTAAGTGTCATAGTCAGCGAAATGATAAGTTGGTAGTACATGGTTAATAAAATATTATGATATAGTTACTAAGGTAAAACTATAATCTCGCTGACCGTGAAATACCATAACTCACTACAATTTAGGGTGATAGTGGTGTTAAAAAGTTAAAAAGGAAGAATAGTACCATGTTATACATATAGGAATGAATGTGCTAGGTGTAATTTGTGAATAATGAATCATCATGCATGGATATAAGGAAAAAAGTAGGGAATTGTTGTTGAAGGATTTTCCTTAATAACCCTTAAAATATAATTAGAAAAATAGAAATCATCCATAGAATGGTTAGTTGCAAGGGTAGTCAAAAGGGGTACCTAATAAATCCTACAAACGTAAGTATAAAGGAATGGAAGAAGTGAATCTTTTATTACCCTATAACGAATGGAATTGATAGAATCATCTTATATATGCATTGATATAATAAATAAGTAAAATCCATTGTTGTAATAGGGACATGGTACGAAGGTGTACTTATAGAGATGAAATATTCGGGAAATTCATAGTGAAATTCATTGTAAAATACCCGAAATACAAGAAAAGAATAATATTGATGCCCGAAGATGACCAAGCTATGGGATTAGTAAGGTCTAAAGGAAAAAACTGAACATAATTTATAGAAATTACATTAGGAGAATCCTTGTGCATAATGTATAGAACATAGTGAATAGATAAGGGTGAATATGGTAAATAATCCAAGGATTAAGATGGAGAATGACATACAAGTATATATGGAAAAAAAGGGTACGTGTGAGAAGCAGTTCCATTGTTCAGAAAAAATCACACATAATCACAAAGAATACTAAATATGTTGAAAGTCCACATAAGAAACATATTATCATAATGATTATATTTAAGTACATAAAAAAATAACATGGAATTCGAAGGTTCGTTACAGATGGTATCAGAGCTATAGGTTCAACACTCGAGCCTATGGCCACTCACAACTACAAGATAGAAATTATTAATAGCAAGATCAGATTGAAAAAAAACCGGTTATCCATTGGAATATCTTAATTGTAAATGATCAAAATCAGTCGCAATATACATAATACTAAAGTAAAAGTTCAAGTTTTCATAAAAATCAAGGCAATATAATAACTAATTAAAATTTTTACATGTGGTTGTTGAAAACTTAAAACATGTCACTTAATTTATTATATGACATTCATAATAGAAGAAGGTCATATTTTTATCAAATAAGTATGAGTGAAGGGGACCCGTTTTAATTTCACAATAAGTAAATAAGTCATTCTGCGAGTCTTGGATTTGACTATTGTGATTAGAGTTAGAATGGTCATTGTCTATAAAAATATTGATATTATTTTTGTCTGGGTGTGCCATTACCTAATCTTTTGTAGGCGGAGGAATCGCCTACGTTTGTCACACAATGGTTTTTATATAACTCATGAAGAATATGAACATTGACCTTGATGAAAAAAAAAACCGCCTACAATATTTTCACTTGGTGAACACTGAAAATAGCAATCAACTTTTCTCCTTTCATTAATAACAAACAAATATATGAAGGAATGTACAGAGTGAGTAATCAATTTTATTTTTATTAATAACCTTCGAAGCAGGATTTCCAGTAAGAAAACCATATAGGTCGGTTATGGGATTTCCTAGTTGGAATGAATCATGTACTCAATTTCTTGACACTAAAAGTAGTGATAAAGAAGTGATCCTAATAAGCCTGCACTCTCATATTAGGATAATCGTTATAAGGGGCTTACGACTTTTTATCATTAAATACTAAAAGAAAGGAAAAACAAGACTTTGGATAAATTTGTTCCAAGCTAAATAATTCATTTCTCCATTAAGGAGGGCATCTAAGCATAATAATAGAGAAATCTTGGAAAATCATTATTTCGGCTTTGTTATGTATTCACTCAGATTGATTCTCTTATTTCGGGTTCATAAACTATTATTTAAAAATATATAGAACCTACTAAACTACCTTCTAATTCTATATATGTTTTGGAATGTTGTCTGGTTAAATGTGGGAGATGCATGTGGCTAGTGTCTCAAATGTGAGAACTACATCTCACCATTTCCAAAATCATTTTCTTCCATTATTCTATTTCAATTCCTAGGTATTTAAGTTATATGACTGAGACATATTAAATATAAGTATTTTAATGGAATATAAACTTAAGCAATTTCTTTTCTCAGGCTAGCTAGCTGGGACCACCCATACAAGTAATTTATGGCAAGTTAACATCAATCGGAAGCCTTGTGGGCAAACTATTAATATTTTGAAATAAGATATTACTTAAAAAATGCTATATATAACTAGTTTATAATAATTACAATTTTTTTTTTTTCACTTTATTATGAAACAAAATATAAATATTAAAAAAATAAATGCTTTTTTATTAGATTTTAATTTCCAATTTTATTAAAAAAAATTAAATAAAAATGTTTTTATTTTTTAAAACTAAATTTTAAAAAAATTATTAAATGAACATATTTTTGTCATGTCATTAAAGAAGGAGGTTAAATTATAATGATTATAAAATAAATATTTCTTCACATTAAGGAGAAGGTTAAAGAGATTGATAATAATAAAAAAAGGATAAACACATTTTTATCACAGTGAATAATTTTTTAATTAAAAACAACTTGAAATGAAAATATTTTAATTATTATCATTTTATACTAAATTTCAATGGAATATTGAATGAACATATATTTGTTAGGTTATTAAACGGAAAGGTTAGATCATAACATATAGCAATTATGAAGTAAAGGCATTCACATGGGAGGGATACAAATTTAATATTATTTTTGAATTTTAAATTATAATTTATATGAATATGTATATTAATAACATAGTGTTACTTATAAATGAAATAGTTTTTTTCATCTAAACATAAAAATATGGTTTTTTCTTGTTTAAGCTATATTTGAATGTCTAAATGGATCGAAAAAATCTTAAAGCACACCAATTTTATAAATTAAATAACTTAAACTCAACATTTTAAAATTTTATGCTTAGTTAAAATTAATCAGAAAAATAATCCCAAAAAACGTTATTATGTTTATAAGTATACACCTATATTAATTTTTAAATAATATAATAAATAAATAAATATATTTAGTTTTTTTTTTTAAATATTTATTTTAATAATTTTAAAAATCTGAAAATAAATAAAATTATAATTAAAATTAATAAGGGTGGAAATCGAATTATGATTCTCTAAACTCTACACTATCTCCTGTAATACCCTTATTTACAACTTTTATATGTTTTGAATAAAACTAAGGTTGAGGTGGACCTAGGGAATAATTATGTATGAACATGTTTATTTGAAGTTAATAAATAATTATGAATTTAATATTAATTTGTAAAGACAGAGTAATGGAGACCATGAATTCTTATCCATGAGGATGGACTAGAATCCCAGACTTTCCCAAAACTCTCCATAAATCCTTGGAGAAAAATTAAATAAATAATTTTATTAGATGGGAGAAAAAAATCTAATAAAATCCTCAATAAAGTGGAAAGTTATTGAGAAGAGGTAAAAATAAAGCTCAGCTGAAGAAAAACAAGTTTTAAAAGATTCTTTTGTGGAAAAAACAAAATAAAATCCTAGGCTATGAGAAACAACATCCCATAATAACGGGACACCATTATGGAAACAGGCTGAGGGAAAAAAGGCTTAAATAAGCCATCACTAGTGTGATAAAGGGGTTGTCTACACTGGGGAGCATAGGTTTCTGCTAGGAGGAGAGATGTGGAATAGCTCGTGGTTGGGAGGAAAAATTGTCTTTACACATTGGTATGTGTTTTCTGTGATTTTCAATATATGTGCCTACTGTGAATTTCTAACTAAGTTCAAATGTTATGGATTGAGAATGAATCTAAATGTAATATCCCTATTTTTCTACTTTTATTTAGAGAGTTGAGATTCCTAAAGGCTAAGTGGACCTAAAGGAAAACTATATGTGGACATATTATTTTTTAATTAAATAAATGTGGAATTTAATACTTGTGCAAAGACTAGAGTAAAATGGAGACCAAGATTTCAAATCCATGAGGATGGAATTAAATCCAAAGACTTTCTCAAAATATCCAAAAATCCTTGGAGAAAAAATATAAAATGAAATAAAAATACGAGATGGGAGATAAGAATCTAATAGATAACTCAGTAAAATGGAAATTTACTGAAAAGAGATGAAATACAACTAGAAAGAGGAAAAAGCTAGTTTTAAAAAGCTTTTGTGGAAAAAACAAAAGTAAAGCCTAGGCTAAAGGTAAACGACATCCTAAATTAATTGAACGCAGTTATGAAAACATGCTGAGGAAAAGCAAGCTTAAATAAGCCATTCCTAGGTAGACAAAAGATTTTCTACACTTTGGAGGAATCAGTCTCTGCTCTAGGGGAGCTTTCGATTAAGATCAAGGTTGGGTGGCAAATAGTCTTTACCAAAATTGATATGAACAGTTGTTAGATTTTTTCTTATGCTCTGTTATAATGAGGATATTTAATGTAGTTAAATATGGTTCAATTATGAGTTGAGCTGAAAACTTTATATCTGTAATTACAAGTCTTTGTGATAAGCTGTTGTGTTCTTAGAAATAAAGTGTCATATGTATTTAACAGAAGTATAACTATAGCACGTATAGTTAATTTCTCTGTATAGTTACATATAATTGAATAAATAATTGACCAACCCACATAATCTCTAAACCCAAATAGAAGAGTTTAAATATGTTGTCAGGACTCTGTTAGAACTTTTATTTCAGATACAAAGGACATACAATTTGACTATCTATAAGTATAATTGTACTAAATTGAATCTATGAATAAAAATACATAGTTTACTTTTGTAAAAAAATATAGAAATCATATATGTATGCAGATGAGTGATTAACCACGAATAAATCATGACAGTATAAATTTGTACAATTAACATACTTCAGATTTAAACTATATAAATTCCTTTTTTAGGAAACATTCTTGCATATAGATGCAATATGTGTATTGAAAAATAACCAAGAAATATTCATACATATAGATGCAATAACTCCTCTAATAGAGGTGAATAGGAAAACGTACTAAACTTCAAGTAAATTATCAGTTCCAACAGTCCAAGTCATATTGACTGAAAGTCATCCTTTACTAAAATTAATTACAAAATATACCGATACATTGATAAAGATCATTAGAGCCAAATGGCTGAAATCTATACATTGGACGATCGACCTGGAGGCAGACGAAACTTGTCGTCAGAGCTTCTGTTAACAATGTGAAGGAATTGTGAAGAAATTTTGGAAAATAGAATTACCTGTATGTAAACACATATAACTGTGTTAGATTAAAATCAAATATACTAAAACATACATCAAAAGGATAAAAATTGCTATAATAGGCAATAGTGAAACTGTACCTGTTTAAGGTATCAGATGAGAACCTTCGTGTACAAGAACATAGAATGAAATTACTTTAAGAAAATACAAGAAATAAAATAAGTGTGCTACTTGTAATCAATTAAAATACATATTGAGATTTAATAGATACCCATGTTGATGACAGAAAAAGAGTACATTGGGTATGAGAAATGGTGAAAAATTGATAAATCTGGAACAAGAGGTTTGTTCCTGTATTGGAAAAACACAAATTATTCTGAGAAAAGATAAAAGTGAAAATTATATTTTATTGTGAGAAATTACAATCTATGTGACACCCAGAATATTTGATTAAATCATAAATTATTAGATCCAAAATAGGGCAGTCTTACTCTATCAGCAGAAATAGGAAGTTATGAACTATTCGAAAGCCAACTTAAAGTCAACTGACAAATGGTTATCTCCCTGCCATGTATATATAACTTGTGGAATGATATATATAAATCAAAGAAGGTAAAAAGGGTAATGATAGAACCTATGTAGAAATTTTCCATAAATGAGAATACAAAAATGTTGGTTAATTTAATTGAAATTTAATTAAGTTAACCCTCTCTGTAAGGGTAACGAGAAATTAAATGCTCATCAAATAATTGAAATAAGTTTAATTTCTGGAATGATAAAGTGATTATTGGAAAAATTTAAAACCTGTATCATTGAAGAGCAAAACGAGAATCTTTAAGGTAGAGACATGTTATACATCGCTAAACAATTTATCCAGAGAAGTGGAAAACGATTCATATAATTTAGAAATTAACTTGGTAGGGAAAACATTAATTAAGTGAAGAAGGAGAATTCAGGAATAAGTCTGAAATTGAATATAAGCATACAAGAAATGCAATTGGGGAAATGAGGCCGTAAATGAGAAACAAGGTGACTGTGTACTAAACATAAATAAAATGGCCTGTTAAATAACTTAGTGACCTAACATTTATACAAAAATTAAGATGGCACAGTAGGAGTGCATATCGAATTTTCACTATAAAGTGAAATCGATATCTGTCAAAAACATTAGAGCCATTACATTTCAACCCAAACCAAACTCATTTCAAATACTGTACCGAGGAGGAGTGGAATTAACCATTCGTATGTAAGAAATGGATAGCGTAAATGATCTATCAAACGCAAAATCCAGATTTGACTATCTTCCGCAAATTGATTTCGAGGGGAAGATGTAAATTCATTGTAAATTTATAAAAGGAAAAATGATAACAAAGTTAATCCAAAGTAATATAAAACCGTAACGAGTACTTGAAAATTTGGTAAAGGGATTTGGGGAAATCGGTATATTAAATCGTAACGAGTACTTAGAAATTTGGTAAAGGGATTTGGGCCAAATCCGTATATTAAACAATAACATGTACTCATAAATTTGGTAAATGGATTTGGGGAAAATTGACTTATAATTCCAACAAAAAATGTACATATTTAGAAATCAAAATCTATGTTTTTTTGAGGAGAAGAAACAATCAAATTGTGATAAATCCATTCGTTGAATAATAAACCCCGCAAACAGAGATTGTGGTGGAAGTTTAAATTCAAAAATATACCAATAGTTTGAAGGCTGAATAATACGTCTGCTGCTAGAAGGTGAGCTCGTAGTAAGGATTACGAATACCATAACCTGCAACAACCAAATCAATTGAGTATACTAACTTAAAACGAGAATACACAGTATTGGATAACCTCATAGAAGTAGCAGAGCTCTAGGTATAAATTCTATGAACAGGAAAATTAACGAATACAATACTAATAACCAAAACTAAAAAATGAATGTCGTGGTAAACTAGACTTACCAAATAGTATACGGTCGAAGGTATATCGTTAAGGAGGTCGGCTCTGAGTCGTTTCGCTATGAAGAACTCGAGAAAATGACCCAAAAATCAGAGGGAAATCCTCAGCTAAAGTTGAAAAATGAAAAATGAATGAACAACGTCGAAACCCTGACCTTAATCCTTATGACATAGAGAGAAAATACGAACATATCTACACCGTCCAAACGAAATTACATTCACCATACAACTGGCCTACTGTAACGAAGCCCATGTGAGGATCATTACCATAAGTACGAAAATATTTATGAGTTTTAAAAATGAAACTATAAGAATTTGCAGGTATGGCTGTCGAGTTAATAGAGCTGACAGTGCGATTAAATGCATAGGATATTTCATTCACCAAAACAAGAAATTAAATATTATGTCAATTATCCAAGATATTTTAAGGCCGGTGAATTATATGGTTATGGCAATGAATATGATATCTCATTTAAATAGCAATTAAACATAGGGTTAGTTGGAATGGATATACGTGAAAAGGATGAGTAAACGTATGGTCCCAAGCCTTATTCATAATAGATATGGTTATAAGTTTGATTTTAATTTAGTATATGGATTAGTGCATAAAATGGAATTAAACATATAATGATAGGAGTATAGGGATAAGGCAATATATATAATCGAGAACCATTAAAGGTATGGTTCATTACTTGTAAAAAATTCCAATATGATACATATTATTAATATTTCATGGGTACATTATATTCAGAAGTATATATATATATATATATATATATGTTGAGGTGAATATATATTATACTATACTATACTATAATTATAATATTGAATGTTGAATATTTGAAATTATCTACATTCATTAATGTTAACCTTAACATATGTAATATCAGTTAAGGATAATCCTTTGGGACAATATAGGGATTTAATATCCTTAGAGTCAATTAGAAGTTATGAGAAAAATAAATATTGATCAAACAAGATAAGAACTGAGGTAAAGTTCTTTATTAATAATTTTAAAGGTTTTACTCATGCGATAAAAGTAAAGTAAGTAAAAGACAGAAAAAAAATATTATTGCCATAATTAGAAAAAAAAATTGGGTTAATTAAAGTTGTTACAAATGGTATTAGAGCCTATGTTGAAAACACTGTGCCTATGTGTCCCCACACAGAAAAACCCAAAATTATGATGTTGTGAAAAATAAGAAAATAATTTTTTTTTCTTTTCTTTTCAGAATTTGGTGTACTAATTAAATGTTGTGTACAGTGATTGAAGTGCAGAAACAGTATGACTGATATTATGAATGACGAAAGAGAGTTGTAGATGGATCTGGGGGGTGTGGGAAACCCACCAAATCAAAATGCTCAATTGTTGGACATGATAAGAGATATGCAACGTGAAATGGTTCAACTAAGAATTAGCAATGGATGATTGTTGCAAGACGGTCAAGAGCAAGAGAGATTGATCAGGGAATTAACCTCACAGTCTAGTCATGAAAGTGAAGACCTTGGAAAAAAGAGGAAAGAAGTTGAAACCAACTCAGAAGGTTCTGAGGGTGGGGAAGCATCTGGACATAATTCTAGAAAGAAAAAGGAGTTGCAAGGGGAATTATGCAAAATCAAACCTCCAACTTTTGATGATGAAAAGGAGGAGGATGCGGAAGCTTGGCTTCTGAACATGGTTAAATACTTCCAGGTATATGAATACGGAATTAATCTGAAAGCCATATTAGCAATTTACCAACTACAAGGTAAAGACACACTTTGGTGGGAAGAAACAAAAATAGTACATATGCTGGATGAAAAAACTGTTACCTGGAAATAATTTCAAGCCAAATTCAAGTCTAGATACCTGAATGAGAGGTATTATGATGATAAAGCGAAGGAATTTCATGAAATGAGATTGGGACAACTCACAATTAATGAGTTTCTTACCAAATTTACGAACTTGCTTCACTATGTACCTTATATCAGAGAAGAAAAGGCCAAAGTACAACGATTTTTGAACTGCTTACCTACTATCTATAAAGAAAGAATCAAATTTGATAATCCAAAAACAATGGATGAAGCTGTTCATAAAGCAAGATGATGCTATCAATAGTTTAAAGGTAGAAATGATCAGCTGAAAATTTGGCAAAATAAAGAGAAAGGGAAGGGTGAATAAAAAATAAAGAGAGTAAAACGAGCATATCTGATTTTTTTTTGGAAAAAACCACCAAGGAAATTTTTTTTAACAAGAGTGGAGAAAACCAATCATCACAATCACATACTGGTTCTAAACAAATGGATACAAGCATCAAAAAGGAAAGTGTTGTAAAAATGAAAGAACCATTAAAGTGCTAGGGATGTGGAGAACCTCACCTGTAACATGGCCACCCACATAGAACAATTCAGAACATTCAAGCAGTACGAGAGGCAACTACAATAAACGACATTGCTCGAAACATTCCTAGGATCAGTGCTACATTAGAAGGTCGGCAGGCTGAACACTAATCGACCATGATAGAAATTGAATGTATGATTGTTGAACAACCTGTTTCTGTTTTAATATACCCAGGAGAAAAATTAAGTTATGTCAGTCCAAAAATATTGGAAAAGTGTAAGCTAAAATCAGGAAAATTTCAGCAAGCATGGTTAGTGCAGTTAGCTACAGGAACAAAGAGAAAAGTGACCCATAAACTTCTAAAAACTGCTATAAATTTAAATGGATATGAAACTGAAATTTATTTAAATATTTTGCCTCTAGGATCCTATGATCTATTAGTAGGAATGGACTAGTTAGAGAAACATAAAGCAATAGTAATTTTCTTATACAAAACATTAAATTGTATAGATGATGAAGGAAAAGCGGTGACATTAAAAGGAAAACCAAAACCAATATTTGCTGGACAAATTTCTACATTATAGCTAAAAAGGACAACAAGAAAAGGCTGTCAACTGTATGTTGTACAAGTGAAAAAGTTGGGGCGACAAAGAGAAAAAGAGGTTGTAGAAAACTTACCAGTGATCAAAGAGTTTAAGGATGTATTTTCAGAAGAAATCCCCCATCTACCCCCTAAAAGAGACATTGATTTTTCATTGAACTAGTACCAGGAGCTACACCTATTTCTAGAGCACCCTATAGAATGAGTACTCCTGAACTACTAGAACTGAAACTTCTATTGCAAGAATTGTTAGACAGAGGGTACATCAGACCAAGTGTGTCTCCTTGGGGAGCACTAGTGATGTTTGTTAAAAATAAAGATGGCACATTCAGAATGTGTATAAATTACAGAAAATTGAATAAGTTAACTATTAAGAATAGATATCCTCTGCCAAAGATAGATGATTTATTTGACCAAGTGAGAGGAGCTACTATCTTCTCTAAAATTGATTTAAGAACAGGATATCATCAACTCATAATTAAAGATGAGCACATCAACAAAACAACATTTAGAACTAGATATGGACACTATGAATTTGTAGTCCTATCCTTTGGACTTACAAATGCCCCTGCTACGTTCATGTGTTTAATGAATAGTGTTCTGCATAAACATCTAGACAAGTTTGTACTAGTGTTCATTGATGACATTTTAGTGTACTCCAAAAATGAAGAAGAACACCAAGAACATCTCAGGATAGTACTACAAACATTTAGAGAACATCAATTATATGCAAAACTTAGCAAATGTGAATTTTACAAGGATAAAATTCAGTATCTGGGTCATGTGATTTCAAATGATGGATTAGTAGTATATCCATAAAAAATACAAGCAATAATGAAATGGTTTGCACCCACAGATGTACCAACCATACGATCCTTTATGGGTATTTCTGGATACTACTGTAGGCTCGTTGAAGGATTTTCAACATTAGCCTATCCTATTACTTCATTGCAGAAAAAAAGGAGTAAAATTTGAATGGACAACAAAGTGTCAAAGTAGTTTTGAGCAATTAAAACTGAAATTAGCTACTGCCCCCATATTGAAAATTGCTGATCCAAATAAGGAATTTGTAGTGTGTACATATGCTTGTGTAGAATGGTTAGGAGGAGTATTACTGCAAGATAATTCAGTAATAGCATATGAGTTAAGAAAATTGAAGAAGCATGAACATAATTAGGTTGTGTATGATTTAGAACTCGCTGTTGTTATACATGCATTAAATATGTGGAGACATTATTTGTTGGGAAAGAATTTCATATTAATGACAGATCACGTAAGCGTGAAATACTTCTTTACACAACCTGATCTAAATGCTAAAAAAGCTAGATGGTTAGCTTTCCTTAGTGAGTTTGATATGGAAATCAAACACATTAAAGGAAAGGAAAATAAAATTATTGATGCTTTGAGTAGGAATGCTCATCAAATTTTGACACATGGAGGAAGTAGTGTGAAATTTGAGATAGAAGAACAAATTCATGAGGTGTTGATGTAAGATCAACAGTATGTAAAATTGCAAGAGAAATTGCAGCAAACTGAAGTTTTGGGATACACCAAAAACCATAAAGGACTGATTTATTATAAACAAAGGTTGTATATTCCAAATATGACATCTTTAAAACAATAAATTTTAGATGAGTACCATAAGGGACCTTATGCAGGTATTCCTGGTTATCAAAAACTTATTTTAGCATTAAGGAAGAACATGTTTTGGCCAGGTACGAAAAAATATGTAGATGATTATCTAGAAAGGTGTTTAGAATGTCAACAGGTAAAAGTGGAACATCAAAATCATGCGGGACTACTGAATCCTCACCCTATTCCAGAATCGAAGTGGGAAGTGGTTTCCATAGATTTCATTACTGGATTGCCTAGAACCAAGTATCAACATGACTCTATAATGGTGGTAGTAGACACTTTAACTAAGGCAACACAATTTTTACCAGTACAATCTACTTTTGGCACAACTCAAGTAGCCAATGTATTTATGAAAGAAATTGTGAAATTACATGGAATTCCAAAAATGATTATATCTGACAGAGATGCAAAATTTACTTCAGCCTTTTGGAAAACTCTGTTTGGAGGAATGGGTACCAAATTTAACTTTAGTACCACTTACCATCCTCAAACAGATGGGTAGACTGAAAGAACAAATCAGATCTTAGAAGACATGTTGCGCATGTATATTATGGACAGACCCACAAGGTGGGAAGATTTTCTACACCTGGAAGAATTTGCGTATAATAATAGTTATCATGCTTCTATTAAGACGAGTCCTTTTGAAGCTTTGTATGGAAAAAAATGCCACACTCCGCTCAGTTGGTGTCAACCATAATATAAGTTGATTCTTGTACCAGATGCACTACTGGAAATGGAAAGAACTGTGAAGAAGATTCAACAAAAAATTAAAACAACTCAAGATCGTTAAAAGAGTTATGCAGACAAGAAAATAATTCACAGATAATTCAAAGTGTAAGACCATGTTTATTTGAGGATTAAGCCTCACAAAAATACATTATATACTGGTATTTGTGCTAAGTTAGCACCACACTACTGTGGACAATTTCAAGTTTTAGAAAGAGTGGGGCCAATAGATTACAGATAGGCTCTTCCTATTCATATTAAGGTTCACAATGTTTTTCATGTTCCTTATTGAAAAAGTATGCACATGACCCTACTCATGTAATTGATTGGAATATGATACGAGTGGAAACAAAAGAGGAAATTCTTCCAGATCCCCTTCGTATACTAGTACGGGAAGAAATCGAGCTCCAGAATAGAACCGTAGTGAGGGTGAAAGTGCAATGGAGGCACTTTACACCTGAGGAAGCTACTTGGGAGTGAGAAGATGAGATGAAAGAGAAATATCCATCACTGTTTGAGAAGTGAACTGAAATATTTGCAACACCGAGGATGGTGTTTTGTTTTAGAGGGGGAATATGTAATATCCCTAATTTTCTTCTTTTATCTAGGCAATTGAGAATCCTAAAGGTTAAGTGGACCTAAAGGAAAAATGTATGTGGACATATTGTTTTTGAATTAAATAAACGTGTAATTTAATACTTGTGCAAAGACTAGAGTAAAATGGAGACCAAGATTTCAAATCCACGAGGATGGAATTAAATCCAAAGACTTTCCCAAAATCTCCAAAAAACCTTGGAGAAAAAAAAATGAAATAAAAATATTAGATGGGAGATAAGAATCTAATAGATACCTCAATAAAGTGGAAAGTTACTGGGAAGAGGTGAAATAAAACTAGAAAGAGGAAAAAGCTAGTTTGAAAGAGCTTTTGTGGAAAAAACAAAAGTAAAGCCTAGGCTAAAGGAAAACAACGTCCAAAATTAACTGGACGCAGTTATGGAAAAATCTTGAGGGAAAAAACCTTAAATAAGCCATTCCTAGGTAGACAAGAGGTTGTATACACTTTGGAGGAATCAGTTCTTCCGGGGGAGAGCTGTGTATTAAGCTCAAGCTTGGGTGGAAAATAGTCTTTATCAGAATTGGTATGCACAATTGTTAGATTTTGACTTATGCTTATGTTATAATGAGGATATTTAATGTACTTAAATATGGTTCAGTTATGAGTTGAGCTGAAAAATTTATATCTGTAATTACAAGTCTTTATGATAAGATGTTGTGTTCTTAGAAATAAAGTGTCATATGTATTTAACAGAAGTATAAATATAACATGTATAGTTAATTTCTCTGTATAGTTACATAGAATTGAATAAATAATTGACCAACCCACAAAATCTCTAAACCTAAATAGAAGGGTTTAAATCTGTCGTTAGGTCTCTGTCAGAACTTTTATTTCAGATACAGAGGACATACAGTTTGACTATCTATAAGTATAACTGTACTAAATTGAAGCTATGAATAAAAATACATAGTTTAATTTTGTAAACAAATATAGAAAGCATATATGTATGCAGTTGAGCGATTAACCACGAATAAGTCACGAAAATATAAATCTGTACAATTAACATACTTCAGTTTTAAACTATATAAATTTCTCTTTCAGGAAACATTCCTACATATAAATGCAATATGTGTATTGAAAAAGAACCATGAAATATTAATACATATAGATGCAATATGTATATTCTAAAGGAATCATAAACCAATTATATAACTTTTCAGAGTATGTGAAACTCCTCTGATAGAGATGAATAGAAAAACATACTAAACTTCAAGTAAAATATCAATTACAACAGTCCAAGTCATATTGACTGAAAATCATCTTTTACTAAAATTAATTACAAAATGTATAGATACATTGATAAATATCATTAGAGCCAGATGGTTGAAATCTGTACATTGGATGACCTACCTCGAGGCAGAAGAAACTTGTTGTTAGAGCTTTTGATAACAATGTGAAGGAATTGTGAGGAAATTCTGGAAAATAGAATTACGTGTATGTAAACACATATAATTTTTTTAGGTTAAAATCAAATCTATTAAAATAGACATCAAAAGGATAAATAGTTGCTATAATAGGCAACAATGAAACTCCGCTTGTTTAAGGTATAAGATGGGAATCTTCGTGTACAAGAACATGGAATGAAATTAATTTCAGAAAATACAAGAAATAAAATAAGTGTGCTACTTGCAATCAATTAAAATACATATTGAGATTTCTAATTTAACTACAGGATTGAAAAATAGATACATATGTTGATGACTGAAAAATATTACATTGGGTATGAGCAATGGTGAAAAATTGATAAATCTAGAACAAGAGGTTTATTCCTGTATTGGAAAAACACAAATTATTAAGAGAAAAGATAAAAGTGAAAATTCTATTTTATTGTGAGAAATTACAGTCTAAGTGACACTCAGAATATTTGATTAAATCATAAATTATTAGATCCGAAATAGGGCAAAGTCTTACCCTATTAGCAAAAATAGGGAAGTTATGAAATATCTGAAAGCCAAATTAAAGTCAACTGACAAATGGTTATCTCCCTGTCCTGTATATATAGATTGTGGAATGATATATATAAAAATCAGAGAAGGTAAATAAGGTAATGACGAAACCTATGTGGAAATTTTCAATAAATGAGAATACGAAAACATCGGTTAATTTAATTGAAATTTAATTAAGTTAACCGTCTCTGTTAGGGTAACGAAAAATTAAATGCTCAACAGATAATTGAAATAAGTTTAATTTTTGGAACGATAAAGTGATTATCGGAAAAGGTTAAACCGTGTATTATTGAAGAGAAAAACAAAAATCTTTGAGGTAGAGACGCATTATACATTGCTGAACAGTTTATCCAGAGAAGTGGAAAATGATTCGTATCATTCAGAAATTAACTTGGTAGGGAAAACGTTAATTAAGTGAAGAAGGAGTATTAGGGAATAAGTTTGAAATTGAATATAAGAATACAAGGAATGCAATTGGGGAAATGAGGCCATAAATGAGAAACAAGGTGAGTATGTACTAAACACAAATAAAATGTTCTATTTAAATAAACCAGTAACCTGAAATTTATACAAAATTTACGATGGCACAGTGGGAGTGCATATCGAATTTTCATTATACATTGAAATCGACATCTATTAAAAACATTAGAGCCATTACATTTCAACCCAAAAAAAACTCATTTCAAATACTGTACCTAGGAGGAGTGGAATTAACCATTTGTATATAAAAAATGGATAACGTAAATGATCTATCAAACGCAAAACCCAGATTTAACTATCTTCCATTAAATCGGTTTCGAGGGGAAGATGGAAATTCATTGTAAATTTCTAAAAGGAAAAACGATAACAAAGTTAATCCAAAGTAATATAAAACCGGAACGAGTACTGAAAAATTTGGTAAAGGGATTTGGGGCAAATCCCTATATCATGAGTACTGAGGAATTTGGTAAATGGATTTGGGGAAAATCCACTTAGAATTCCAACAAAAAAATGTACATCTTTAGAAATCAAAATATATGTTCTTTTGAGGTGAAGAAATAGTCAAATTGGGATAAAGCCATTCGGTGAATAATAAACCCTGCAAACAGAGATTGTGGTGGAAGTTTAAATTCGACAACATACCAATAGTTTGAAGGTTGAATAATACGTCTATTGCCGGAAGTTGAGTTCATAGGAAGGACTACGAAGACCATAAACCACAAAAACCAAATCAATTGAGCATCCAAACTTAAATCGAGAATACACATTATTGGATAACCTCATAAAAGTAGCAGAGCTCCAGGTATAAATTATATGAACAAGAAAATTAATGAATACAATATTAATAACCAAAACTGAAAAATGAATGCAGTGGTAAACCGGACTTACCAAACAGTATATGGTTGAAGGTATGTCGTCAAGGAGGTTGGCTCTAAGTCGTTTCACTATGAAGAACTCGAGAAAATGACCCAAAACTCAGAGGGAAGTCCTCAAATAAGGTTTAAAAATGACAAATGAATGAACAACGTTGAAACCCTAACCTTAATCCTTCTGACATAGAGTGAAAATATGAACAGATATACATCGTCGAAACGAAATTACATCCACCATACAGCTGGCCTACTGTAACGAAGCCCATGTGAGGATCATTACCATAAGTACGAAAATATTTATGAGTGTTAAAAACAAAACAATAAGGATTTTCAGGTATGGCTGTCGAGTTAATAGAGCTAACAGTGCAATTAAATGCATAGGATATTTCATTCGCCAAAACAAGAAATTAAAAATTCTGTCAATTATCCAAGATATTCCGATGCCGATGAATTATATGGTTATGGCAGTGAATATGATATCTCATTTAAATAGCAATTAAATATAGGGTTAGTGGGAATGGATATATGTGAAAAGGATGAGTAAACGTATGGTCCCAAACCTTATTCATACAGTGAACAAGACAATTGTTTAAATTCACAGGGAAACAATAATCTATCACTGTTCTGTCCTAGAGAGTAATAAATTAAGCGTTAATGCATTACACAAAAAAATTCAATTCCTAATGGATGCAGAGACAACAACCAGTGAGAAAAATATTAACTAACAAGTTATGCAGAACCGAATTTAAACACATAAGTTTTATAAATTAAGCAAGTAAAATCTGAAGGATGATAATTGAGACATTAAATCCTTGAATGAGTATGCATACCCAGATCATTCTAATTCATGCAGTGAAGCCTATCATATACACTGTAAATTAAATTACATTGATGGAAAAGTATAAGTACAGAGACAAGACCAAAACCGTCTCTACACCTGACTTATAAATCAAAAAGCAATTAACAAGTCTCAATCCACTTACGACTAACAAAACATTTCGTTACCAAAAAGTATGAAATTAAAACATGTTGGTGCTTGTAAAAAAACCATGGCAATTTCATATATACAACATTGAACTGAAAATGAAATAATGCTACCAAGTAGAGAAAGTACCCTGCGTGAGGGACTTGCTACTAAATAAGGAAATTAAGTATGAGAATTACTACGAAGAAGAAGAGGTACACTGCGTGTAAAAAATTACCATAAATTTCTTTCAAAAATCGAAATGGACCAAACAAAGTTTAGAATAGGGGTTCTCAAACAACGTAATAGCATAGGCCAATAACCCATAAAATTTGGGGGTTTAGAAGAAAAATAACTCAAATAACCAATATAATTCCTTGCTAAATACACGTAGAACAATATATTCAAAATGTGGGCATAAGGGACTTCGTTTTCTCAGAGAATGGAAGTATACAAACTTACCTCAAATTTCAAGTCAGGTTGAAGCAATGGAACGATGAAGGGAAAGCCATTTCCATGCAGAACCTTGATGAGATTCGTAGCTACGAGAAGAGGATAGGAAATCCCACCTACAACCATGAAAACGATATCATATTATCCCTTGATAATATATTTCCACAAACGAATAGACAGAGACATATATAATCATGGCTTACCTTATCAATTCCAAATAACCAGTCGATTGAAGCCTTTGATGCTAATCCTGCAGCAGAAAATGAACCACAATTAGTCAAAACTCTTTTGAAATTGTTAAGAATTTAGAGGCAAACAAAAACTAAAAGGAAAAATCGTACCTAAGGATGCGTGGACATAGAACCTGACTTTGTAGCAGGGGAAACTCTAAAACTCTCGAAATCATTAGAGGAATTCACACATAGTAGCATAACCAGTACCCCTGTGGCGTAACGTAAAGACAACTCTCTGATCTTGACAATGGTGGTTACATCGACCACTGTCATGGTGGAAAATAGAGTTACAATTTTTTCATGGAGGAGACCTCTAGAGCTCAGAGCGGCCTAAGTGAAAGGGTGAAATGATGAAATTAAACCATAGGTTGGGTAGTAAAAAACTCTTAGGGTTTCTCCAGGAGATCACAACCGTTGACCTCAGCCACAGATCTCATGTGTACAAGTGGCACCTCAAATGGGTAAGAGGGCCATGTGAAGGCCATGTGAAATGGCCACTTGGAAGGCTAAGAGTGGGCCAAATCACCTGTGGGGCAGGTTGTATTAAAACGAAATTTAAAACCATAAATGTATTCATACTTACCTTAAATGTCATACTTGTCTCCAAATTAGGGTAATACTAATAATCTCCAAAGTATGGTAATACCAATAATACCCAAAGCATTGTAATAAAATAATGTAAGTAGATCCTTTATATGTATTGCTAAGGGTTATATAAAACTAAATTATTAATTGGGGAATATGGTAAAGCTAAAGTGAAATACCTAGGTAAAAGGTAGGTAGGTTATAATGTATATGTTATTAGGGTGACGATTAATGAAATTATGATGTTCACCATTGAGAAATGAACAAGGAGGTATAGAGGTAACAAAATAGTAAGGGAGTGAATCCTTAATGGGGACTAGATTAGGGATTTTATTGTCTAAAATAGTAAGGTGAATGTGTAATACATGAGGTTAAGGGGGTACCTTATCAAGTATGATTAATGAGAAAAATGTGAAAACTATACTAATGATTAATTAATTAACGTTAATAGCAGAGATTTCAGAGATACAATGTGTTGAGGAAACCATTGAAGGTTAAGCAGGGAATAAAATACATGAACATAAAATACATGCACCATATATATATATATATATATATATATATATATATATGTATGTATATATATATATGTATAATTTCAAAAGTATACAACTGTAATAGAACTATATATAAATGTCAAATATCTGGTGGTATTGCATCAATACTATAACTAGTACTCGAGGCCTACTAAGTCGATGGTGCCTCATGCTCAGATGGATGTGCCTGCTCAACCAAAGGTGCTTGCTTAGTCAATGGTGCCTACTGACCAGATGGATATGCCTGCTCAGATGGTGTCTCCTCAGGAGGTGCCTTCTGAGATGGTGCAACCTGCTAAGTGGATGGTGCCTGCTCATATGGACGTGCCAGCTAAGGAGGTTCCTGCTGAAATGGTGTCTGCTCAGGACTAGGTTCCAACTGAGATGGTGCCTGCTCAAGACTATATGATGACTGCTGATCTTCGGTGCAAGGTGAAGGAGGAGGAGGTGGAGTACTATAATAATAATTCACCTCATGATCATGATCATTCGATGAGCTGCTTTGGCATGCATCTCCATGGCGCTTATCCCTCCTAGTCGACAGTAGCCTGGAAGCTCTAACAATATGACGCATAAGGCTCATCATATCGTAGGGCATGTCCCTCCAGATATCTGTGAGCATACGATCAGCCTGGATCTCTCTAATCATTGAAAGGAGGACTCCCTCATCAACTAGGAGTCTACACAGTCGGTCACCCAAATCCATCCTGAATCAGGCATCTGCCCTATGCCACATGCCCGTGGGTATCTGCACCCATGGAGGTCTGTCACCCTGATATGCAGCTTCTGCCATCTCCTCTTCATATACAGGATCATCCGGTGGGGGTGGAATCATGTACCCAACGAATGTGCCAATATCTACAAAATATATAGTACATAACAATAATTAGACAATTTTATTAAACAAATTTAATAAAACAAGTTAAAGAACATGTTAGAATAAATTTTATTCTAATTAATTAAGACACTAAAACACTAATGTTACCTCTAGCATCTGGTGGCTCATACTGTGTGAAGAGGATGTTGGTACACCCTCGCCAATCCAAACCCATGTAAGGACATGACACCATCACAAACATGTGATCATCAACACTGGCTAGCAACTCCAGTGCATCACTAGATATCCTGTCCGGATACTCGGACAGGCCCCTCTTGGGCATCATCTCACCCCACATCGACATCCATACATGTAACATTGGCCTACGAGGCTGGTAGACAAAAGTAGGCCTTGTCTCCAGAAACCTCTAAAAAAATAAACAAAATATATTTGAAGTAAAAGGGAAGGTCAACCTCCCACGTGCCTGAGAACAACATCTATCTAATGCTATACAAAACTGACACAAAAAAATGGCAAACCATCTCACAAGTCGTGGCATCTGGAATAAAGATTCAATATAAAATAAAAGAGGGAAATTGATGCGCTGCCCGTCACTAGTATAATGTGCAATGGTCGTGAGTAGTAGTGAGAGGCACCTAACCTCCTCTAGACCAAATGAAGCAATGCGCAGCTGATCACCAGACACCTCAAAATATGTGGGAGAAAGTATATCATCCTAATGTATCTCTGGGAGTATGCCAATTGAATCCCTATTGCATAATTGATGGGGACATCTGGGAACTAGGGAAAATCCTGCCCTCTCCTAGATAGGTTTGTAATAAAATAACTGTTCTCCTCAGTGGGCTGGTATCACTGGCCAGGACTAACCCGAAAATCATGTTATTGGGCATCCCACTTGTAGATCAATTATCCTAATAACCCACTGTGCCCCTTTATGGATGTAGCCTCCTCGTAGAACTTAAGGAGGCCTACCTGCCTTAAGAGAAACTGGGTGGGTGCTGTAATAGGGCGAGGGTACAAAAGTCTCTCCCTCTTTAAAAAGAGAGTCCATACAGGTGAAATAGTTTTTAGAATAATGGAATAACCTGTTCAAGTGAATTAATGACCCAACGTTTCGGACTTCTTAAGTGAGTCCATCATTAGGGGTAAGTGCAATACTTTGAAAGATTTCTGATTATTTAGGGCAAAAGGAATAATGGTATAAATAGAGTAATTTGAAGAAAAATATTTTATTTATTTATTTTAATTAAGGTCGGTTTGGAAGAAATGAAAATTGTTTAATTACTAATAATAATGATATTTTTTATTATTAATTTTATTAATTAATTTATTATTATTATTATTTTATTTTATTTATTTATTAATTTTATTTATTTTTTCATTTATTTATTTTATTTATTTATTTTTATTTTTATTTATTTATTTATTATTATTATTATTATTATTATTATTTTTTAATTTTTTAATTATTTTTTAAATTTTTTATAAATTTTGTTTTATTAATAATAATAATAATAATTATTTTTTATTAAGATAAATGTGTTAAAATGATTATGTAATTGTTAATAGGAGAGGTTATCTTAAGATAAAGGAAAGGGGAATAAGAGGAGGTTAGAGATTAATTCTAACTCTAGAGGTTTATGTTTTTTATGTTTATATTATAATTATTTATTGATCTTGATGTCTTGCGAGGTATGATGTATTAGGGGTTTCCAGGTATTACTAATATTAAGGCCATCATCGCGATTCATGTTGTTTTTTCTTTTTTCAATTTCTATAGCTTCTTTGATTTTCCTTTTTAAATAATGATCTTCTTTGGAGATAAGTTTAGCATCCTCCATACGTATGTAATGTGAGGAAGAAAAAGCATGTTCTGCCAAAGCTGATTTTTCAGTTCTGTATTTTGAAAATGCAGCAAGATGATGGAGCTTAGTGAAATGAAGTCGCCTTCACTAAGTGGGCCCGCAGGCAAATTCTGGCACAAAGTCTATTTTTAGACTATGTCTATTTTTAGACATATGGAGCATGGTCCAGGGGTTGCAGTATGTTATTCTTGGAGTATTGGTCATGTTGGTAAAAAATAGATGGGACTCTATTTTTGTGACCTATAGGTCGATAGGTCGAAGTCTATTTTTAGACTGCCTATCCTAAAAATAGGGAAGTCAAATATTATTTACCCTTAATAATATTTGGACTATAAACTTCAGTTTACTCTCTTCGAGCACTTCAGTTCGAGCCTTGGAAGTGGCTCATGCATCTGACAGAGGAATTACGCTATTCCCAAGGGTTTGATGGCATCATGCATGGTTGACTTCAGTTAGGACTTCAGTGGCATAAGTTTGGTGGAGTTAATGAGACAGCTAGTGGAGTTGTGTTCGGTTTAATTTAGTTGAACTGGTTGAGATTAGTTTAACTAGCTAATCAACTAGTTATGAGTGGAGTGAATTAAATATTATTTAATTCATTAATTAGTAACTCATTATTCAACCCAAGAACACATCAGTTCACTACAGTGCATGGACAGTTCAGTGGAGACCAGTGAAAGAGGTAGATGAAAGGGTGGAGTTAGCTATCAGTGGCGACATCAGTTGTGCATGAGATTTGCACCACACTTGGAGGAATTTTCCATGATGATTGCGCTGTCAAGCCAAGGAGATTCGAACCTTGGATCTCTATTTAGACAGGCCATGATTGCGCAATAGAGGCAAGGCAATTAGTGGTGAGTTTTGAACCAGTAACCTGTTCAAAACCAAGCTAGTTTGTGTGTAACTTTATGAGAAAGTACTGAGTACTTGTGAGGAGTATTGTACCGAGTTTGTTACATGATTTCTCCATTATAATATACACAATAGCTGCGGGGTTTTCAGCTATAAGCTTTCCCCATACATACTGTGTTAATGTGTATGATGATTTGATGTGTTATCGCTTGATTTTATTTCCGCATGTGTGATGATCTGAGTGGAAGAGATTATGTGTTGCCTATAAATTCGAATTGTATGTGATCAGGATAGTCTCGGTGGATAATTAATCATTATTCAGCAAATTTCTACACTGTTCCTCGATATGTCAGCTGCATGCTCTTTAAGTCTGATGTTAAGGGATCTACCGGTTTCACCAATGTATTCTTTTCCACATGAGCATGGTATGACATATACTCCTTTTTGCAGTATAGGGTTTATGGGGTCCTTAGCGGAGTCTACCATGTTTCTGATGGTATTAGGGGGAGTGAAGGTAATTGTAATGTTATGTTTGTTTAGGATTCTGGAAATTTTATCTGTGGTTCCTTTTATGTAAGGCAAAGAGATTTTAGGTAAGTCAAAGGTTCTTTTTTTGATATTTTTATTAAGGGTTTGGTTGATGGTTTTATTGATGATATCTTTATTATATCCATTATGTTGAAAGACTTGTCGAAGGTGATTGATCTCAAGTTCTAGGTGGTGAGGGTCAGAAATTCTAGAGGCCCTAGTAGTTAGGGTTTTGAGTCTCTCCCTCTCCTGTGCCTCCCACTGCTTTATCATGTTATAGTTGTCCTCCCTCTGCTCTTGTTGTTTCCTTTCCTCTCTCTACTGATGTCGATGAATGATTCACATATTAAATACATCAGCCTCCCTCATACATAAAACATAATTTTTTTTAATTAAATGACAAATGTATTTATAAATATATAAAAATAAATTTTATTGAAAAAACCATTTGGTGCGCCCAAAAAAAAGTCACGCACCGCCACCAGTGCGTACCCTGTATAAATTATGTGCACTAAGCATGCATATGTCCTAGATTCACCTGATCTCACAATATTTAACTTCTTGCAAAATACTGAATCATTCCATTGTTAATCTTTTGCGTAAAATTAATTTCACACACATGTAAAGCATAAATAAAAACAATTACACATAACACAGTTGTTTAATGGGAAAGACTGAAGCTGAAAACCCCAACTATCATATATTATGTATCATGGAAATCATATGACAATCCCCATACAAATATTAGTACATCAAACTCTCAGTACAATCAATTGTCACACACTAATCAGGAACAATCTTGCAAATCCATGCACTGATCTCTGCCCCCTGCTAGCCTGCCTCCACTGCGCAATCCCTGCTGAAGAATAGCTCTGAATGAATTCGAATTACTCTTGCCTTGACTACGCAATCCTCATTGGAAACTCCAATCTGTGTGTGATGCAATCAATGCATCACTATAGTCACAACAGATAGTCCATCTTGCCCTTTCACCTATCTCTCCAATGGGTCTCCACTGAAACTGCCATGCACTGTAGTTAACTGCTGTATTGTTCAATTGATTATGAGATATAATTTGTGAATTAATTAACTAATTAATTCACTCCACTCTCACTAGTGTATCATTCAGTTAGACTAGATACAACTAGCTCAATTGAGTCTAACTGAGTTAAACTGAATACAACTCCATAAGCTACTCTTCCAACTGTGTCATAACTCTGCCACTTGAGTTCTAACTGATTCCTCCATGCATTAGCTCCAGTAAACCCTTGGGAATTGCGTAATTCCCTCAGTCCACTGATGTGCCACATCTGTGCACTGAAACAAAGTGCTCCAAGAGAATAAGTTGTTGTTTATTGTCTGATTATTATTAAGAGCTAATAATAATCGACATGCATCTATTTTTAGATTAGCGATATATAAATAGACTTCGCCCAATATTCTAAAAATAGAATTTCATTTATTTTTCCAACTTGATCAACCATCCACAAATAGCATCCTGCAACTTCTGAAATATGATCATGTCTAAAAATAGACATAGTCTAAAAATATACTTGCGCCAAAAATAGCCTGCGGGCCCACTTAGTGAAGGCGACTCTTTTCACTAGGCTCATCATCTTGTTGAATCTCAACACTCCCTATCAACAAGATAGGGATTATCTTTCACCCCAATCCTGCCTCTATGGTATTTGAATTTGCTCCTAGTGAGCGCCTTCGTCAAAATATCTGCATCCTGATCCTCCGTAGGAATGTACTGAAGCAACATGATCTTCTACTGCACACAATCTCTGATATGATGATACCAGATATCAATATGTTTAGATCTATCATGAAACACATGATTAATCAAGAGTTTAATGCAACTCTGATTATCACAATGTATCACTGTGGGATTTAAATGTGAACCGAACAAACCAACCAGGATCTTCCTCATCCAGATAGCCTCACATGCAGCTTGACTTGTTGGCATGTATTCCGCTTCCGCTGAATTGAGTGCCACGAATATTTGTTTCCTGCTGTACCAAAAAACTGCCATAGATACGATACTAAAAATCCCTCATGATGTGCTATTTCTATCTGTTGGGCTTCCTGCCCAATCTGCATCCGTGAAGCCATGCAACTTCACCTCATCTGTCTGTCTGTACTATAAACCATACTCAGATGTGCCCCTGAGATATCTCAAGACATGCTTTCCTGCCTTCCAAAAGAGCTTGGTAGGCTTACCCATCTCTTGTGAAAGCTGGTTCATCGCATAGCATATGTTCGGTCTTGTATTGACTAAATACATGAGCGAACCCACCAACTGTCGATAAACAGTGGCATCCACTACCTCTGCCGAAGTAGCACCCTCTTTCTTCCAATTTCCTGGAAGAGGAGTGTCGATAGTCTTGCAGCCTTGCATGCGAAACTTCTCTAGTATCTCCTGGGCATACTTGCCTTGAGACATTAATAGTTCACCTTCCTGTTGCCATATTTCCAATCCAAGGAAATAATGAAGGAGGCCCAAATCCTTCCTCTCAAAATCCTTTGCAAGATCTTCCTTGCATGAGTGTATCAACTGCTCATCACCTGTTAGTATTAAATCATCAACATAAAGAACAATGATTAAAAGATTACCGTCCACCACAATCTGGTACAGGTTTGCATCCGCCTCACTCTTGGTGAAGCCAAGTCCAATGAAATAGCTGTCGATCCGAGTGTACCAAGCACGTGGTGCTTGTTTCAGCCCATACAGTGCTCTTTTGAGCCTGCACACATGCGACTCGCTGCTGAAGATCTCAAATCGTTCAGGCTACTCAATGTACACCTCTTCCTCAATGATCCCATTAAGCAATGCAGTCTTCACATCCATCTGATGAATGTGCCAACCCATCTGCGCTGAGAGAGCAAGGATGGTTCGTATGGAAGAATACCATGCGATAGGTGCAAAGGTTTCTTCATAGTCAATCCCCTCAATCTGTGAGAAGCCCCAGGCAACAAATCTTGCCTTACCTTGTAGATCCATCTTGATCCTACAACTGATTTTCCCACCGGCCTTGGAAAAATCTCCCAAGCACTATTTCTAACAATGGAGTCATACTCCTCCACCATGGCATTTACCCATGTGGGCTCCTGCATTGCTTCTTCTAAAGAAGATGGCTCTGTCACGATACACTTGCTCATAAGAGCCATGTATCCAGTAAATCAGTCAGGTGATTGTCTCTGTCTGCGCTATGATGTAGGGACTCCTACATTTTGTGCCGCATCAAGATTCATTCTCTCAGCTTCTATGGTACGCTTTCTACCTTGTCTGATGTTTGGTTCTGCATGAGTGGACTCCTCCACTCCATGAATCTCCTCCTGTGGCTGATCCACATCTAGAGGCTCATCTTTGGGAACAAGAAGTTCCTCCTCTGCATGCAAGTGTAGCTCCCTCTCAAGCGACAACTTCATGGCTTTCACCTCATTGAATTTTATATCCCGTCACACAACAGTCATTCGACTGTCTAGAAAATACACATGATAATTATGGGGTGTTTATGTGTACCCCACAAATATCCCAACTTCTGCAGCCGGCTCCAGCTTCTTCCTAGCGTCCTTTGTCACATGAATGTAAACAGGTGAGCCAAAAATATTCAAATGAGAAATATTAGGCTTCTTACCAGTAAAATCTTCTTTAGGTGTGCTCATGCCAAGCACTTTATGAGGACAACAGTTTTGCACATAAACCACAGTGTTGCATGCTTCCACCCACAAGTGCATAGGTAGGCCCTGATCATGCAGCATCGCTCATGCAACACCCACGATCATTCTATTCTTTCTCTCTACGACCCCATTCTGCTGTGGGTTATGAGGCGCTATGAGTTCTCTTTGAATTCCTTCTTTGCTAGAGAAGTCTTTGAATTCGCCCGAGATGTATTCACCACCATTATCGCTCCGTAGAGCTTTCACTTGCTTCCCCAACTCCTTCTCCACCAATGCCTTGAACTCACAAAAATTTGAGAACATTTCACTCTTCTTATGCATGAAGAAGATCCATCATCTACAAGAATAGTCATCAACAAATATAACATAATACCTGTGTTTTGTTGTTGAAGCAGCCGAGAAAGGTCCACACACGTCTGTGTGAATTCTCTCCAGGATCACTGAAGCACGGTTCTCCTTCTCATGAAAGGTGGTCTTCACAAACTTACCCATAGTACATCCCTTACACTGATCTAACTGTGCAAAAGTACCCTTGGGAAGTCTAGTAGAAATCTGCTGCAAAATCTTCAAAGCGCCATGGTGAAGATGGCCCAATCTCCTGTGCCATAATTCACCCTCATCCGGCTCACCACTTCTTTTGCTTTGCCACCATTGCAGCACATCCATCTACCTCCAGCTTGTAGAGATTCTTAATTCGAACCCCTATCTTCTTAGTTTGACCCATTGTTTTATATCGAAGGAAGGCTTTTCCCTCACTAAAAACAACATCATAACCTTTGTCTTCCATCGTTGTGACCGAGACCAAGTTCTTCTTCAGACCTGGAACATGCATAACATTCTTCAACAAGAATGGATTACCAGACTCCCTCTCAAAGGTAATGGTTCCAATTCCATTCACACTGTACCGACCATCGTCGCCCATCTCTATATGCATTTGGAGGTCCTTCTCCTCCAAGTCACTAAACAACTCTTTGTCTCCCGTCATATGGAAAGATGCACCATTATCAAGATACCACGCCGATCCCATACAACTTGAAAACAAGCATGTGATCAAAGAGAAATCAAGTTCAAATTGCGAGGCTAAGGCCTCTCCAGCTGCAGATCCAACAACCTTCTTGTTCTTCTTCTTCTCTGGACAGTTAGTGGCGAAATGTCCATGTTCGTGACAGTGAAAACACTTCACATTGGACAAATCCTGCTTCTTGCCTTTAGCATCAGATTTTGAAGGATGTTTCTTCCTCTTCCCTTTCCTTTCTTTGGCAGCCAAAGCACAATTCCCTTCATCTTCATTATTCAATGAAGATACATCCCTGGTACCCCGCCTTATCTCCTCCTGCACAAGATCCGAGCAAAGTAGCTCCCATCCCAGCAGTTTCTCCCATCCATTGATAGAGTCTTCGTAGCTATGCCAACCCTTCAGAAGCCCAAGGAGAGCTAAGCTCACCAAGCCTTCATCATCAATAGTAACCCCCACACTTCCCAGTTCATCCTTTTAGTGGCTAAACTTCATGAGGTATTTTGGAATACTGTCACCCTTCTCCATTTTTATTTTTCTGAGCTTGTCTTTAAGCGCCAACTTCCTCTGGTCGCTTCTGCTTTGGAACAAATCTGTCAAATCCTTCCACATTAAAAATGGAGTGGCTTTCCCATGAAGGCTAGACATAATATGTTCCTTCAGACCTTCCAACAGAATTCTTCTCATCTTTGTTGTCTTCTTTTTCCATGATTCAAGTAATTCAACATCGCTAGATCCTGGCTTAGGAACATTGCTATCGATGAACTCCTTCAGTCCATTATCTTCCAACACCGCCTCCATCTATCCTTCCAGGCTATGTAATTCAAGCTCCCATCAACGACATACTCCAATCTCAACCCGTTGAAAGACATTTCAATGTATACTCAACTTCTGCACCAAGAATCTTCTGTAGCAAATTCGAATTGTCCACCAACACAAACTTAACAATTCTTCAAAATTGCAATCTTCAAGAATTAACAATGCTCTGATACCATGTAGAAATTATATGCACTAAGCATGGATATGTCCTATATTCATCTAATCTCACAATATTTAACTTCTTGCAAAATACTGAATCATTCCACTGTTAATCGTTTGCAGAAAATTAATTGCACACACATGTAAAGCATAAATAAAAACAATCGCACATAACACAGTTGTTTAACGGGAAAGCTTGAAGCTGAAAACCCCAAATATCATATATTATGTATCATGGAGATCATATGAAAATCCTCATACAAAGCTTAGTACTTTAAGCTCTCAGTAAATTCAATCGTCACACACTAGTCAGGAACAATATTGCAAATCCATGCACTGATCTCTGCCCCCTGCTAGCCTGCCTCCACTGCGCAATCCCTGCTGAAGAATAGCTCTGAATGAATTCAAATTACTCTTGCCTTGACTACGCAATCCTCATTGGCAACTCCAATGTGTGTGTGATGCAATCAATGCATCACTATAGTCACAACAGATAGTCCATCTTTCCCTTCACCTACCCTATCTCTCCACCCAAATCGCCATGCACCGTAGTTAAACCCCGCCGTATTGTTCAAACTTGATTAATGAGTTATTATTTGTGAATTAATTAACTAATTAATTCACTCCACTCTCACTAGTGTATCATTTAGTTAGACCAGATACAATCTGCTCAACTTAGGTCTAATTCAAGAAATCGACAACTCCACAAATACTCTTCCAATCGGTTGGCACCGCCACTTGAGTTCTAACTAATTCCTCCATGCATTAGCTCCATTAAACCCTTGGGAATTGTGTAATTCCCTCAGTCCACTGATGTGCCACATCTGTGCACTGAACTAAAGTGCTCCAAGAGAATAATTTGTTGTTTAGTGTCTGATTATTATTAAGAGCTAATAATAATCGACATGCATCTATTTTTAGATTGAATATCTATAAATAGACTTCGCCCAATATTCTAAAAATAGAATTTCATCTATTTTTCCAACTTGATCAACCATCCACAAATAGCATCCTGCAACTTCTGAAATATGATCATCATGTCTAAAAATAGACATAGTCTAAAAATAGACATAGTCTAAAAATAGACTTGCACCAAAAATAGCCTGCGGGCCCAGTTAGTGAAGGCGACTCTTTTCACTAAGCTCATCATCTTGTTAAATCTTAACATACCCATCTATCACGCACCGCCAACGGTGTGCATGAAAAAAATTCATGCACTGTGAAAACAACAAATAATTGTGTTGTGCATTGACCAAGCTATCTGCCCCGGGGCGGTTGTTATAGCGCAACGCACCGCCAGCTGGCATTTACCACTAGCAGTGGTGGTGTGTTCCCGTAATATGGACGCACCGGGGTGTTATGTCTATTTTTACATAATGCCCAGTGTGTTCCGGTAAACGACTAGACCGCCGTACATAGAGTGTTATTTTTCAAAATTTTGAATTGTCGGTGCAGTCGACAATCGACACACACCGGACTATTTTATAGTTCTCGGTGTGCTTTTTCTCGGTACTGCACAGGACCGCCAGGTGCGGTTTCCGTTAACACCTTTCGCAGTGCGCCCTATAAATTTAGAGGGAGCACCGCGAACGGTGTGAGCCAAACGACTCGAACACGCTACGCATTTTTTTTTTTAAACCCTGAATTTTAACTCAATTTAAGAAATTAATCCGCTAAAATATTAAGTTGGTGAGATACAAGTAGATTACCTACACATTTGCGCATAAAGGAGGCATCTTTGCAAACGAATACTAAAAATCAAATTTGCCCACCGTTTTTCAAAATTCAAACTCCACACAGTGAGTAATGGACGATAGCAACGCGGGCAATGGGAGCATCGATGGCAGGGCGCCTCAGAGAAGAAAAACTCACATCAGTGCTTGAGATTTCTACAACACTGTAACAAGTAAAAATGATTTTTTTACGACCGGTAATGTTTTTTAAATTAACCCTTTTTCGGTGTGCTTGATTATGAGATGCACCGGGCAATTGTATCAATGGCGTACCACATTTATTTACGGTGTGCTGGATTACTGAGACACACTAGGCTAGTTTGTACGAAGAGCACAATGTCTTGGTGTGCCATTTGATAGTACGCATCGGTGCGCTTTATATGAAATGCACCGGTGCATTGTATGTGTGAAGTGCACCGTTGTTTTCATAGTACTTAAAAATAATTTTGCATCGCTTCTTAAGCCTCTACTATGCACAAGTGCATTACATACATATCAAGCGTTGCGGTGTGTGTTATGCTTAGAAACGCACCGCAAAAAAAACATCCACCCGCCAACCTACTCTAGTGACCTCCGCTAAAAATGGATATCTAGCCCATTTTTATAAGAGCTTCCTCAAAAACATCCGCTAGAGGGTCTTTTCCTTGTAGTGAAGTAAATTGAATGAGTTTTTGAGGTACTTAAGTTAAATTCTTAAACACATTTAAACATTAATTTAACTCATAAATTACATAAAATAACATAGAAATAAATCCATAACAATAACCACAAAACAACAAGAGATGAAGGAGTTCACCTCTCCTGGGCTACATCTCCTGGTCCAACTTCCAATGGTTAGGCCTCTTTCATTATGCTAAAAAATAGTGTTTTCATACAATTACAATGCTCAAATAGCTCTGTTAATAGCTCCAATGGCTTCATAGCACTCAAAATCCCTTGTATAGCCTATTTATTCTCCCAAAAAAGATAAAAACTGAAGAAGTTATGACCTTCGCAAGTTTTGCTGCTAGTTGACCCACAAATTCGCCAAGTTTGACCAACTGTCCTACAATTTCGCCCCATTTTTTGCTAACGGAGCAACAAATCGGCACAATTAAGGCGCAAATTGTGGGACCATTAATTTCTCCCTTAACTCGTGTGCGTGTCGGTGGTCACATGGGCGCTCCACGTGACCTAGGGATAACCCTCAGCCCTTAATCAAACCTTCGCCCACATGAATGTTTAAATATAATTTTTGTGGGTCCTATACACAAGGATTACGTGTGGCACGTTGGTATGAGCAGAATTTACTTGGAGGTAGGTGCAGTGTTTGAATCCTGCGGAGTGTAATTTGGCTTGCCCAAAAAAAATTAAATTGGCCACCGAGGCACCATGTGGCAGCCTCTGGCTAGGCCACGTGGCGGCCTCTGGTTGGTTCAGCTAAACAATAACAAAGTGACCAATAAATAATTGCCAACTTAGCACTAATAAGATTCTAACACATGGCGAGCTGTCATTGCCTCTTTTTGAAGCCCAATCATTTTCCATATCAGCAGCCCCAGTCAGCATGCCACACCAGTAGTACAAACTGCTGACTGGGAAACCCTGCACCAAATTTTGCATGTTTTCCAAATCGATCATAACTCATTTCTGGGAGCATACGACGTTTGTTTTTCATGAAACAAGTTGCGCCAGATTCAAGAAGATAATATATATGCGGTCGTTTAGGTTTCACTCCAATTTGACAACTTTCATTTTTGAGCATATTTTGAGCACTATATCACTCCTCCCCACTGGAATCTTTTGGACCCCAAAATATCTTTTATTACTGAAAATTTGGATGAGGGTACAACCCCCTCACCCTTCTAGTCTCAATCCACTGGAATTCGCCTGAATTCAAAAATTTGAGCTTTTCATGAAAACTGATATTTTCCCTTGATTATGGAGACGTTGTCTTGCTGTTGTAGATACCATCTTACTGTAATTTCCTAGAATTTACAAAACAACAAACTGTCCTTAAAGAAACAAACACGTTCCCTCCTCGGTCATCAATCAAAGGAAACTTAAAAAACTTGGAATTCTTCTCACCTCGAACACTGTCGACATGACGATGTTTAGCTTGTCTTTCCTTGTACTTGTCTTGAATCTTGACCAAGTGTGTTCACCATTGCCATGTACCATTTTGAAACCCCCAATAAGACTTGTGGAACCTATGTCTTATTTGTAATTTTTCTTTGGCCCTTTCTCTTTGATATTTGCACCCTTTAGCACCGACACCTTGTTCCCATAACTGCTCAACAATGATGTATGTTGCTGCATTTTTTTCTCATCTTGTTTACCTCTTTTAGAAGGTAACATGTTAGAGTCCTGAAATAGATTATTACAACCATTAGAAACACTAATGAAATCATAATTTTAATTTGATGTATCACCTTGAAATGCCTCATTCACAACATCTTGATGCTTGAACATTAACAAAGCAAAATTTTGACTAGCATTCACAATTCTCTTCATTTGTCGAACATGCATAAGAGATGAATTCATCTTCTTACTATGCGCTGTAACAATGTACTCAATCCCATTCTTGACCAAGTGATACTTATTCTCATGGAGATGAAAGATTCCTCTCCTATCATAAAGATATGGGCTACCCAAAACAATACCAGAAATATCAAGCGAAACAACATCAAGTTAAACTTCATCAGGAAAGTTTGCAGTGATTGTAAATCTAAGTATGCACTTCGTCGTCACCTGCAAATTTGCATTCTTACATATCCAACCTAAAAGATAAGTCCTTGCACGAGGAATGCTTTCTAAATTCAACTTCTTGACTAAGTCTTATGAAATAATAGTTTCTTGTGAACTAATATCAAATATGGTGTTAATCTTGGTATGCTTTGAAATAACTCTAACATGGAAAAGCTCAATTCTTGTTTCATCATCTTCAGTACTATTGTGAAAAATTGAAGAACTATTACTTACAATGTCCTTACCTTTCAAACCCATTGCAGTGATATTTTTTTCATATTTGGAATCAAAACCTAAATCATGTTTTATTGTAGCAACTATCTTCTTCTTCTCCTTGTTTTTAAGTTTTTTGGGTCTCATCTCTGGATGAAGTTTCCAACAATGATATTCATCATGTCTGTCTTTGGAACAATGTTTGCATGTGAGTTTTTCTTTCTCCATATTGATGGAAGCATTCTTATTACCTTTACACTTGAACTTACCCTTTCCTTTCTCTTTAGACTCAAAGGTATCCTCACTTGTCTCCTCTGAAACATGTTTCGCTCTTGCCTCTAGATGTGTGGCCTATACACATAATTCTTCTAAATTTGAAGAATTAAACATGAGAATAGTAATTCTTAGGCAACTATGCAAACCTCCAATAAACTTCAACAAAGTTTCTTGAGATGTCAAATCTACACCCAAAATTAGTGCTCTTCTCCTAAACTCTTGAGTATAGATTTTCACACTTTGTCCTTTACCTTGCCTAAAGTTTTTCCAGTCCATTATAGCCTTTTGCATGTATGCTAATGGATAAAATTGTCTCCTTAAGGCAACAAAAAAATCATTCCAAGAGGTTAAGACCTTACCATATTTCTTCATGTCCTCTGGAATTTTGGCTTCCCACCAAATAAGACCTGCAATTTCTAATCTCAGTGAAGCAAGCTGAATCTTGGTGTCATCATACTTAATGCTTTGTATCCTATAATACACTTCATGCTGACATGCCCAATTTTCTAATCTTTCACCATCTACCTCTCCACCATACATAGGAAAATCAAACTTAATGTCAAACTTCAAAAATGGAGTTTTACCATGACCTTTTGGAGAATGTGGAGGTGTTTGTGAAGGGCTTGTTGTGGAAGAAGAGGATGGTGAAGATGGTGGTGAGGATAATGGTGGTGTCAAAGGTGGTTTTTCACCATTCCCTTTACCTTTTGGAGGCTTGTCTCCATATCCTTCTTCTCATTCTGAAGCCTTACCTCACTTTGGAATATTTGCAATATTATGTTTCTCTCATCATAGAGAAATTTCACCATTATTGTCATATCAAAGAATGATTTCTTGAAGGATTTTTCATCCTCTGACATATTTTCAGGTTCTCTGTCATGTGACATACTTGCTGAAGCTTCAACTACAATTTGAGCTAGAATTTTTTGTGGAGATTGTGGCAAACTTGCTCTCCTTGTGCTTGACATAAATTGAGGTCTTCCAAGCACAAGATTGCCTCTTGAGCTTCAACCTTGTAATAATCACATACAATTGAAAATAATTAAACCCTCACAACAATAAGAAAACCTATGCTCTAATACCAACCTGATATGTATATGAAGTTGCTTGAGGTTTATGTAAATTGAAACTAAATTAAATGATTTTTTGAGGTACTTAAGTTAAATTCTTAAACACATTTAAACATGAATTTAACTCATAAATTGCAGAAAATAACAGAGAAATAACACCATAATGGTAACCAAAAAACATGTGATGAAGGAGTTCACCCCTCTTGGGCTACATCTCCTGGTCCAGCTTCCAATGGTTGGGCCTCTTTCATTATGCTAAAAAAATGGTGTTTTCATAAAATTATAGTGTTAAAATGGCTCTGCTGATACTGATAGCTCCAATGGCTTCAGAGCTTCCCATGTTTTTCTACTAGTTGACCCACAAATTTTCCAAGTTCGACCAATTGTCCTACAATTTCGCCTCGTTTTTCGCTAATAGAGCAACAAATTGATGCAATTCCGGTGCAAATTGTGAGAGCGTTAATTTCTCCATTAACTCTTGTGCACGTTGGTGGTAACATGGGTGTTCCACATGACCTGGGGCTAGCCCTCAACCCTTAACCAAAATTCCGCCCACATTAATGTTTAAATATAAGTTTTGTGGGTCCTATACACAAGGAATACGTGTGGCATGTTAGTATGAGCAGAATTTAGTTAGAGGTAGGTGCAGTGTTTGAATCTTGTAGAGTGTAATTCGACTTGGGCTTGCCCCAATTTTTTTAAAGTGGCCACCGAGGCGCCATGTGGCAGCCTCTGGCTAGGCAACGTGGTGGCCTTCAGTTGGTCTACCTAATAAAAAACAAACTGACCAATAAATAATCGCCAACTCAACATTAATAAGATTCTGACATGTGGTGAGCTGTCATTGGCTGTTTTTGAAGTCCAATTATTTTCCATATTAGCAGGCCTAGTCAACATGCCACATCAGCGGTACGAATTACTGACTCAGTAACCTAGCACAAGATTTTACGTGCTTGCCAAATCATTCAGAACTCATTTATGGGAGCATACGATGTTCATTTTCTATGTTGTTGTTTAGGTTTCACTCCAATCCGATAACTTTCATTTTTGAGCATATTCTTGAGCATTGGATCATTATTAGGGTGGAAATTTGTTTTAAAAAAGAAACATAAAAAGGGAATACTTATTTTTTTTCAAACGAAAAGAAATGACTTGTACATTATCTTTGTAATTTTAACTTGTAAATGCTAATTTTCCCACTTGGATTCATTTCCAATAAGTGACATGTTAAACTCTTAACAAGTATATTATGGGTTAATGGGGTCTCAACATGTAACTGTGGGTTGGTGGGTGTGAGGATGGGGCTTCTCATCAACCCCGAATGAAAAATAGATTTTTCATATGCATGGAACTTAGACTTAATTGTAGACAATATAAGACTCCCAAATCTATGCATAGTTGGTGACTCCAAAAACACTTGTACTAAGCATCTAATTGAGGGATCCTCTGTGTAAGATTCCATCCTTAGTTCTATATTTGGTCAAGTTTGTGAAAGGTTGTGTTCCATTCACCTTATGGAGTATTACCATGTTCCTCATGTAAATAATTCCCAAACAAATCAATTTGCAAATGCAACTATTAAAAGGAGGGAAGGAGAGATATTAATTAACTCCACCCTCTATATTCAATCAGTTTCGTAATGCTACTTTCATATCATTATGTGAATTCAATCACGTTCTAGGTTGGAGGACTATATGTGGCTCATATCTAAGGCTTGACGTAAGGTGTTACCAATATTATGGTTTTTTCATTAATGCTCTAGGTTGCTAGTGGGATTTTGAGTAAGGCAGGTACATGCACGTGCAGTAGGGTGATCAATATGTAATGAGGGTGTTGAGCTTGGATTTAATAATTAAGAAGAAATGTTATTGATGGATGAGTACTTTGCACCAACTAGATGTGTCTCGCCTCCTTTTCCTCTTCTAAGTGCAATGCTTCTCTTGAAGTCTTTCCTCCTCTCAAATTGTGCATGTGCCTCTGTGTTCACTTGCCTCTTGCTCCTAGTCTTAGGCTCTTTTTTATTTTTTAGAAATGTGTGGGGATGATTAATTCCATTGAGAACAAGTTGAATAGATGTAGGATACAATGCAATGAATTTAAGTTTGAATTAACAATTTATCTACTTAGGTTATGGCAATATTAGACATCCTAATACACCAGCACAAAGTACTTCACTAGGTGGAGGTTTAGAGTAGACATCCATGATGTCAATTGGACTCGATCACATTTGAGGGTTCAATGGCGTCTTGGAAATCAACAACTAATTCTGCAATTGAGACCTTAATTCCCAATCACCCACTTATTCCTGACTTTAACATGTAGACTTCAATTTTGGAAGGGAATATTCCAAATTGCTTGTAGATAATTTCCTACATTGAGTTATATATATTTTAATAATTTGTAATTTATTGAGTATTTTCTATCAAGTTTATATTTATAAGTAAAATAATCAATCCCTATTGTTTCACATATATGTTTTGAATAACACTGATATAGACCTATGTGGCTAAGATTTTTTGCAATCAATATGCTATCATTCTTTCCATCTTAGCTATAAATCATAGTTGCAAGTTTTTGGTTAATATAAAAATTTTAGTTGTTTTAAAACAAAATCCATTTGTAAATATAATGAATTATACTCTAGTATATAATGTAATGCATTATAATTTACTATCCTCCAATAGTTTTTTTCCAATATGGGTATGAGTATTAATATTGATAAAATAAAGGTCAGGATAATCAAATCCAAAGATATCACATACACTACTTTCATATATAATCAAAATTGTATTATTATATTGTTTGATATCCATATTGATGTTTTTTAAGGTGGAAAAATTAGAGAAATCAACTTACAGGAGAAGTTTTAGTAGTAGGACCCAGTTTAAAGAATTGGGGTCAGAAACCTTAGTGGCTAGTTTGAGGCCTTAAATGATGTTTTTAGGAGGCTATTCAAACCTTTGAGGAAGTTAAATGAACATTGCTTGACATGCCAACCAGAAAGGCTATAGGTTTGGATGGATTCACCATCAATTTCTTACAAAATTGGTAGGTAATATAGGTAAGATATGTTTGGGAAATTATAGAAGGCACTAGACAATCCATAGGTATCCTTTGAGCTCTAAATTCCACTTTTCTCACCCTCATCCCAAAATAAGAATGGAAAATAACAATTGAAAAAATAAAAAACATAGCCAATAGACTAAGATAATATCACATTGTAGGAACAAGGTGGTTATGTAGAAGGGTAAAAAATATTGGATGGTATCATAATATCCCATGAGATTATTCTCTCACTAAAATCTAGCGAAAAACAAGGCATGGTGATTAATCTGGATATGCTTCAAGATTTTGATTTCCTAAATTGGAGATTTACAGAAAAAAAAACATTGAGATCCTTTATTTTTTTTAATGATTAGATCCATTGGGCAATGAATCTACTCTCATTGGCCATTTTTCAATCCCAATGGATGGTTTCTAGTGTCCACCATCCAATCACTCTGGAGGGGCCTTCTTTCTCCCTTATTATATGTACTTATAACAAAGGACCTTGGAAGAAGCCTTCACAAGGTAGTGGCAGAAGGGTATCTAAAAATCGTGTGTCTCCATTAGGGAGTAGATCCTTTATCTCACCTCTAATGTGTGGATGAAAGAATGCTCTTGGTGTCTCCCCAAAAATTATCAAATGATTCCTAGATACATTTCTAAAGGCTTCAGGAACTCTTATTAATCAAGGTAAATCCATTATTTTCTTTTTCAATATCCCCGTTAATATTCAAAGAAACATAACTTGTATTCTAGGTTTTCTAAGAGGATCTATGCCTTCAAAATATCTTTATTGTCCACTAGTTGAAAATTTAAATAGAAACATCTCTTGAAAATAACTATTATTCAAAATAGAACAAAAAATAAATAGTTGCACGTTCAAGCATCTTTCCCCACTGTTATCACTCTAGAAATTCTCAAGTTGTGAGATTTTGGTTTTTAGTTAAGAAAACTAGAGGTAACCATAGACCAACTTTTAAACTCTAGGATGTAGCCTTCCTAGGGTTCAGAGAGGGCTCTCTCTATAAAATTTAGCTTTTTTTATATGATAAGATATTAGGCTAGTTATGAATGTGCAATTTGGTTTTGGTTTGATTGATTTGGTGGGAAATATCACTTAAAGAGATGGATAGTGGGAAATCTATTTGTCCATTGGGCTAAGGAGTCAAAAGTCAAGCAGACAGAACTGGGATCAAGGCAAAAAAGTCAAATGTTTTCAGGGCGAGATAGATAACCCTTGAAGATCTTGGAAAGTTGTTTTGTGAGGTGATATGATCGGGATAGAGAGCAATGAAGGGTTTTTTGATCCAGAAAAGGGAAGTATTAGGTAGAGGTCAAATGAAAGAGGGAGAAATTAAGGGTTCCCAACTATGGAAATCAACAGAAAACATATAAATGACAAACAGTAAAGACATGGTGCTTTTAACAAATCCTAAAGTAATACTCTTGTTCATTCATTAAAATTTAGAACACATAATGGATTGCATGTAACAAAGAAAGATAAACAATGACAAGTAGAAAATACTTCACTTCAATAGCTCATCACATGAATCCTGAAATATGATGCTAATGGGTTCGATCCAGTGTGCTACTCGAAATTTGAAACACAAAAGCCTTCAAGTCCACAAAAATGACTATAGAAATATTCAACAATTTATTCCACAATACTACTTCAAAGATTGAAGTATTTATACATAGTTGTTTACAAAATATCTTAGAATGCTTCTAGGAATTATATAAGGAAAATAGAAATATCTTTACAAAAAAATAGAGACAACTGCTTAACAAATCAGCAAGCTATCCTATCTATCCAAATAAAATAGAAACTGATTATGGATTAGGTGCAGCTCGCTGCCTTGGTGTCTTCCTTGATGGCTTTAGATATTTCAAGTTGGTTTTGAAATTTGATCTGCTTTATCTTATACTCTTTCATTGATTCTCTTTAATCTCTGATACTCTTTTAAACTCAGATACTCTTTAACCACTGTAAAAACTATTTACTATTGTAATAAAAATATGTTTTGACTGAAAATCAGCAAAATGTTTTCTCTTTTATCTTTTTGCCTTTTTACCTTTCATAGTAAATCTGTTAATGATTGCCAATCTTCATTTTTTGGAATTTGTATCTTCTTAAGCTTCCTGAAGTTTTCATCTTCTTCAATATATTTGACAAAAGTTGGCTTTATGACAAATAAATGTCTTATCTCATGCAGTAGATAGAATAAATCTTCAAAGCTTCTATGTAAAACTTTTCCAGTGGGGATTCCTTGTCCATCTGTTTTGTTGAACTGTTCCTTTGCATATTCTCTGATATTTTTATTGTAGTCTTCCTGAGGCATAAGTTTATCATTGATTACCAAAATGTTAGACAGACTTCTTTGTTTCAAATTCTCAAATTTAACCATGAATCTGGTTATTGCCTTGTTCATATTCTCACATCTCTCCTCAAGTTGCTTCATTAGGTTTTTCTTGGTGATAAATTTCCTTATTTCAAGGATTGTTTCAGTCTTGTCAGTAATTTCAATCTCTTCTAACTCTTGCCTGTTTTTCCTATTGAGAAACTTTATCAGTTCTAAAGCTTTCTCAGGTTTGTTTCCTAGATCTTCTTTAGTCTTCTGGATTTATGCTTGGGATGCTATTAATAAATCTCTCTGATTAAAGATTACTTGAATTGAAGGCCACACATCATTGATGGATTCAATGCTCTTCTTCCATAATTGATTCTTTACATATGACATGGGTTCTTTTAAAGTTAAATCCTTTTGAAGCTTCTTCAATTCTTCATTTAGCCTATTAGCCCTTTTCTCGTGAGTTTTGGCATTGATTTGGGCTAATTTATTTTGATCTTCAAGATTTTCAATCATCTGTTTCAATCTATTAATCTCACTTGTCTGAAGTGACATTTCTTCCATAGCTTTTACTAATTTGTCGGCCTTATCTATAGGGTGAGCTGCTGTTGTAGATGACTCTGTAGCTGATGTTGTAGATGATGTCACTGACACTGCAGTAGCCAATGGAACTTTGGGTGCCAACTCTTCTGCTAGAGTTGAAGGCATAACTGTAGTAACTATAGGAATGACTGTAGGTGTTTCCTGTGCTTTTACTGTTTTTTTTTCATGGAAAATCTTGTCCATCTAAACTCCATTTCTTTTATTAGTGCTGTAAGCTAAAAGATTAAATTCATCATATCATCCTTCTGATTCTTTTCTTGTATAAGTTCTCTGGCTTGAAGATGTTCACTTGAAGGAAGTTTAAGTTGTTTCCTCAATGCTGCAATGTCCTCATTCTTTTTCTTTACTAATTGTTCTGCTGCCTTGATATTTGCAGGGTCATATCCCACCTGTATTACCAACTCTTATAAAGATTTGATTCAGATATTTTTAGCATATAATGATGTTTTTTCAAGTTTCATTTGATCTTTCATGTTTGTGATGGTGTTCTGAAGTTTCTGAACATTCATATATTTGGTTGTAACAGTAGAATACAACATTTCTGAACTCTATCTATGAAATTCTATTTGATCAAGTGCATGTACGCTTTCTGTTGGCACTTCTATATCAATTTTCTTATAATATACAACTATCTTTGGAGTCTTCACTGTAGGCTGTAATACTGACATGATCAACTTTTTATTTGAGTAATCAAAAGCAGATAAAACTCTTTTTTGAATACTAGGTGTTTGCTTGAGATATTGAGATTAAATTTCATTTTTAATCTCTTCGTTCTTTAACTTTATCTGTTTGTACTTTTCCCTGATATCTAGATCCTTTTCCTCTGCTGTCTGTGAGGATGAAGCTTCCATGTTCTGTTGTTTTTCTACCATTTGTGCATTTGAATTATCAACTTGTTCTTCATTCTGATTCTCAGTAACTGGCTCATTAGTGATGATTGTAGCAGGATTAGTATTTGTTACTGGGATATCTGCATCTTCTACTTCAATGGTCACTTTTACTTTACCCATTGGATTTAACTTAGGATTTTTATTGTATCTTAACTTGAACCTAGTTTCAGTAGTGGTTTTAGCAACATAGGTACCTTCTTCTCTTACTCTCTTGGTGGCTTTTTCTGTTTGATCTGCAATTTGTAAAGTGTGACTAGTATCACTTTTAATTACTGCATCTACTAAAGTGTTTTCTATCCACTTAGTCTGATTGGAATATTTCTCTATCTCTGGTCTTTTCTCATGAATGAAGGGTGTTAGTTTACACTTAACCCTCATTTTACTTAAAATTCGTTGAGGATCATAATTCCAGGAAAAAATCTCTTTAAATCTGTACTCCAATAACTGTTTTGCTGCTTCTGCCTCTGCATCTCTATGATTGCAAATGAATGGTCCTACTTGATTCTTCAATTTAAACTGTGTTTTCTTCTTTGCTGCTAGGAAATTGATAGAATCAGAGTTTAATATTTTCCTGATATACTCCAAGGCAAAAACCCTCATTGATACATGTTTGGGTAATTTGTAGGGAAACAAATTGGATCCAAAAACTCTAATTTGTAGTGCCCCACTTTGGTTGATGGAAACTTATCCTTCATAATTTATTCTTTGAGGACCTCAGGTTGAGGATCCAGACACATGACTCTTTTATTAGTGGATTTGATGGTTATGTATGTTCTTTATTGATACTGTGATGATGACATCATTGATGGATATGTATGTTCTCTATTGATATCATGATGATGATAGACTTGATGGATAGGTATGTTCTCTATTGATGTTAAAATGATGATGGCTTTGATGGATATGTTAATTTCCCATTGATGTTATGATTATGATAACCATGATGGATGTGTCCCCTATGGTAGCTACTTACATTAGTTCTGATTCAAAATGAACAACGATGTGAATGACGGTCATGTTGATGTTGCCATTATGATAATGACTAACAATGAGAAACTTTGTTACTGATGATTATTGAGTATGACAGGGAACCACCAGAGGCACTCGCATATGATGAGCTGACAATTCTGGTTTGATACAAATTTATATTTTGTCTTTTATAAGTTCAGTTTGAAACTTGATATATATATATACACACACACTCTGATGATATGTCAGTGGTTGCAGGAACATGTTAGTTGCTTGGCCGAATGACTCACATATGGGTGATGGGGTTGTACAATTGGATGGAACAACATGGGAGGGGTGGAACAGTGTTCATGATCTCACCCGCTAGCACTCCTGTCGTGACTTAGGCTGGAAAGGTCGAAATACCTTCGCCTTGAAGATCACGATGTCGTGAGGGCAGGTCCCAAATTTGGTTCGCTCACGAGGATTTCTGGGGGGCGCGCATCAAGGCAGATTCCTTGATCCCCAACACCATTAGTCTCACTATAGCAGGAAACATATGAGATGATAGGGGTCTCTGTCGTTGCACATATAATTTCCCCTCGTAACCACTGGATACTTGAAGGGCAAGTGGTGTGGCACCCTTGGAATTTCAAGAGAAATTCTTGAAGGGCACGACCGACTTGGCACCCTTGGCATCAAAAATAAATTCTTAGGCATGGCACCCTTGGAACTTCGAATGGAAGTTCTTGAAGGGCATGACCAACTTGACACCCTCGACACCATTAAATAAACTAATAAATATAATCAATATATGAAAATCCAACTAATTCATATCAAGTGACATATGATGTTAGAACCAAAGGAATTAAATCAAGAATAAAACTTAGGGTAAGGGAGGAATAGGAAGAGATAAAATATTTTACCATGATAACTCTACCCTTTCCATGTTAAAACAAAATATTAAATGCATAAGACTTAATTAGGCAAAAGGGGGAAAGAGGGACATAGAGTTAAGTATAAAGATTTATTAAAAACTTCATTAAGAGAAGAGGGTGGTGAAATAAAATAAGATTAATAAATTAAAATTTGAGAAATTTAGAGAACTTCCATGTGGCAAAAGCCAACATAAGAATATTCATCAAAAGGGAAAATTGAGGTAGTTAGGGGACCAAATATGAGAATCATCAATTAACTTCAGTAATAAACACAAATTAAGGAGTAAAAAGGGGGAATCAAGAGACAACTAGGAGAAGAAATAGGAAACCTTGTTGGGTTGAGGGAAATACTATTTTTAAATGAATAATTAAGTAAATTATTTTTTGAGAGTCTTGATGAGAGGGTGACACATGGGTGGGTGAATAATCAAATTTTGGGGTAATAAAAATAATAATTGTTTATGCATGAAATTCCAAGTGTCACCTATGAAACCTTCTATAAAAGAAAGGGAAAATGAGCTTTTGTTTACCCTATTGTTGAATGGAGGAGATTATGTCATTTTGAGTGGTTACGAGCTACAGTTGAGTTTGGTGAAATAGAGTATTATAGAGAGGAGACTCTTGAGCCAAGAGGGGCTCACCTCTATCAGCTAGCACATTCCTTCGTTGTACAACCCCATTACAACTCGAGGGTCCGCGGGGAAGGAGAGTACCCAAGGAGTAGGCTGGGAGGTCAACCAGTGGGTCATTACATTTGGATTAAGCACAACAACATTCAGGCTTGGAGGTAGACGACGACAAAGGAGCTCAAGTAGCGGCAAGTCAAGTTTGGTTCTCGTCTAAGGGTGAACGTACATGTGTTAGTTATATTGTTTTTAATTATGATGATTTCAATGTGCTTATAATCAACAAGTTACATATATGTATGTGTTTTGAAGTTAAATTTATGGACATTGATAGAAGTGATTTAAGTTTGCTGAGGTTCAAACTTGTATGATTATGGTTTCATCTCCTAGTTATTGGGTAAAAAAAAATTAAAAATTAAAAAGCTTAGCGCCCAACTAGTAAATTATAGGGTTGGTCCCTACACTTGGTATCAGAGCAAAGGTTCAACCTCTAGGACCTATAGGCCCATAAAGTATCAAGGTTTTCCTGGTATTATTTTTATGAGCCATGAGTTTTGTGGACTTAGAAACCTCTTGATTATGTTTGGTTCCATGACAAAATCAAACTCTGTTATACTGTTATGACTCCATCCATAACCATCATGATGAATTTCATTTACATTTGAAGGTGAAAAAAAAATAAAAAAATCTGGAACTGATCTGGAACTAAAATGTCTGAAATAAGAACCCAAAAAAATAAATAAATAAATAAGTAAAAATCAAAAGGTTCTGGAACTATTGTAAAGTTCGAAGTTAAAAAAAATTGTTGTGAACTAAAAGCTAAGTCACTGGAAACGTGTAAGCCAAATTACGGGAAATCTTTGAGAAAGGGCACGATATGTTGTTTTTTGTTTTGGAAATTGAAACAGGGGGATACAACTCGGAAATGAAACATAAATCTTCCAAAGTATTATCCAGAAAAATGAAATGCCTCCAATTTGTTTTCAAAATTATCCTGAAACGTTTCCTGATTTTCTAAATAACAGTCATGGCTCCAAAGAAACGATATGGTTTTTCTCTGGAGGAGGCTGGGCTCAACATTCCATCTTCTTCAGACTCACTAACTCTAAAGGGTAGGCATACCCTAATGCTCTTCTCAATCAGCAAAGCTTTGCTACCCACCAAAGGAGGAATATAAACAATTATTAGCTCACATACAGTGCGGTTAAGCTGGTGTACATACGCCGTACATACACTGTGTGGTTAAATTAATCACTGTGCATAATTGACTTATCACTACTTCGTAGACAAAATACACAACTACCCATCTTTCAAGTGGGGATCCTTCCAGTTTATTATTAATATGGGTGATCTCATTGTAATTGTATACAAATTTATAGATTTAATCTTTCTACTAGTTCCATTTTTACAAATGACGTTTTATTTGAGTATATGGAATTCAAGAAATATCAAAAAAATATGTAGAGGTAAAATGACAATATCTAGATCCTTACTCTATTAGGGGTAGATAACGCTAATCATAATTGAGAAAGGAAAATGAAAATCCCTTTCATTCACCTTTTTGTTCTATCAGTTTGGCTTATTGTTCATACACTACATAGGCGTGAGAATTTATAGCAGATCTAAAAACTGTCTACGGTGGTCACTCTGTGGAAGAATGCCTCAAGTCTTCGTGTTATCGACTGTGAAATCTTATAGGGATCTGCATCTTTTGCTGATATGGGGTACCTGGCTTGGCTGGCAATAAATTCCCTCTCTTATATGATGATAGATTTATGGTGCCTATCCAGTGTGCCGTGCAAAGTTTAAACTTTAAACATTCTCAAAAGTTTCAACTAGGAAAATAAGGAGAACACCACTAGATCGATTGTGGAGGAAATGATTGACAAATCAGAAAAATTAGGAGAATGGGCATATGTTGAGGAAGTAATGGACAAATCAAGAGCACGACATACTTTGATGGAGTAGTCCAAAGTGAGCCTAATATCGGTGGAGCAAGAGGGGTGCTATTCATTAATGAAGGATGTGATGAAATTTAAGGTCGGATTGCGGAGGGGCACAATCAATTATGCAGAGCTCAAGCCTTTGAAACTTACCCTTATGCTCACCATAGAAAAAGGGGTAAACAAGATTCAAATCTTTGGTAATTCCTAGCTGGTGATCATATGGATGTAGGGGAGTTTCCCTTTGTAGATCTTCTTTCTAACATCCAACTTTGAAGAGATTGAAACAGGGGGATACAACTCGGAAATGAAACATAAATATTCCAAAGTATTATCCAGAAAAATGAAATGCCTCCAAGTTGTTTTCAAAATTATCCTGAAACGTTTCCTGATTTTCTAAATAACAGTCATGGCTCCAAAGAAACGGTATGGTTTTTCTCTGGAGGAGGCTGGGCTCAACATTCCATCTTCTTCAGACTCACTAACTCTAAAGGGTAGGCATACCCTAATTCTCTTCTCAATCAGCAAAGCCTCGCTACCCACCAAAAGAGGAATATAAACAATTGTTAGCTCACATACAGTGCAGTTAAGCTGGTGTACATACACTGTACATACACTGTGTGGTTAAATTAATCACTGTGCATAATTGACTTATCACTACTTCGTAGACAGAACACACAACTACCCATCTGTCAGGTGGGGATCCTTCCAATTTATTATTAATATGGGTGATCTCATTGTAATTGTATACAAATTTATAGATTTAATCTTTCTACTAGTTCCATTTTTACAAATGACGTTTTATTTGAGTATATGAAATTCAAGAAATATCAAAAAAATCTGTAGAGGTAAAACGACAATATCTAGATCCTTACTCTATTAGGGGTAGATAACGCTAATCATAATTGGGAAAGGAAAAGGAAAATCCCTTTCATTCACATTTTTGTTCTATTAGTTTAGCTTATTGTTCATACACTACACAGGCGTGAGAATTTATAGCAGATCTAAAAACTGTCTACGGTGGTCACTCTTTGGAAGAATGCCTCAAGTCTTCATGTTATTGATAGTGAAATCTTATAGGGATCTGCATCTTTTGCTGATATGGGGTACCTGGCTTGGATGGTAATAAATTCCCTCTCTTATATGATGATAGATTTATGGTTCCTATCCAGTGTGCCGTGCAAAGTTTAAACTTTAAACATTCTCACAAGTTTCAACCAGGAAAATAAGGAGAACACCACTAGACCGATTGTGGAGGAAAAGATTGACAAATCAGAAAAATCAGGAGCATGGGCATATGTTGAGGAAGTAATGGAAAAATTAGGAGCACGTCATACTTTGATGGAGTAGTCCAAAGTGAGCCTAATATCGGTGGAGCAAGAGGGGTGCTATTCATTAATAACAGATGTGATGAAATTCAAGGTCGGATTGCGGAGGGGCATAATCAATTATACAGAGCTCAAGCCTTTGAAACTTACCCTTATACTTACAATAGAAAAAGGGGTAAACAAGATTCAAATCTTTGGTGATTCCTAGCTGGTGATCAGATGGATGCAGGGGAGTTTCCCTTTGTAGATCTTCTTTCTAACATCCAACTTTGAAGAGATTTCCTTAATCAAGGAAATTTTCCTGCTATCACTTTTCAACGTATTTATAGGAAAAGTAATCAATTGGCCAATGGTTTGAAATTTGTGGAAGGTTGGTCTCTCTCTTGATGCTCGCAGACTGTTTATCTGGGAGTCAGATAGACACTTAATCGGGATATTCCATATCCCATTCTTTTAGTTATTTCTCTTTTCCATTATTTCTAATGATTGATCTTTTGGGATTTTCAAACATTCTGGTTGGTAGACTCTTATTTTGATATATACATATGATCTGGACTGTGGGCTATCAATGTTGTTTTGTATTGTTTAAACTATAACTACATATTTTGTACCTTCTTGGGTTTTTTATGACTGAGATTATGATAGATAGCTTTAGAAGGGTTACAGTTTTTGCCTATCTTTAGACAGAGTAGTTATGCCTCAGGGCACAATGGCAAATGTAATTTCAATGTGGCTTGCACAATGAAATTATGATTTTTTTTTGTGCAGGGAGAAACGAAGAAAAATTGCAATAGAGTGGATACCTTACCCATCTGATTGTGAGAGGATGTAAACCATAGCATCTATGAAAACCAATAAGGTAAGGATTGAAAACCTTTTTAACACAAAACAAAATACGATTTCACTATGTTTGACGACAGTGATTAAGCTTGCAAAGTTAGCAGATAATGACTTCAGAATAATATTTCTCAAAACCAGTTTGCTCTGAAATTATCAAGATTATGGGAGAAGCAAATCATGTAGGAAGTGTACAAGCACAGATCTGAGGCACAATAAAATCAGTCTTATTAGAACAAGAATGGAAAAACCAATCGGTCCAACCAGTTCTGGGGCCATACTGACTCGGTTCATGGTTTCAAACCAGAAATAGCTAGTTTCGTACTGAACCGATCAGTTCTGTAGTAGAACATAGAACGAGCCTTAAAATTGTTGAACTGTTCAGCTCTATACAGTCACTCCAGGCCCCAGGGACCACTAAAAGTCAAATTAAAAAAAAATAAAATAATAAAAATGAAAGAAAAAAAACAAACAATAGTATTATTGTGATCCATAGATTAGATAAATGTCTTTTCGGATTAATCAATGGTAATACTAAATTCTTAATATAAAAGTTAATATTCTTCTTTATCTTTCCTTCTCTATTTTTATAGATAAAATTAAAATCTTAAAATTACCATTAACTTGTTTCAGGATGTTTGAAAGTAGTTAAAACCCAATATTAAGCTAAATTTTTTTAACACTAATCTTTGATAAAGGCAGATGGTCCTCAGAAGTAAGCACGTTATCTTCCCACCAATAACAATAAACCCTCTTATATTTCATGAATTGCAACAAAATAGCTGAAACTGCAATGCGTGTCAAAATATTTGATGTGTGTTATATGTAAATGGAAGTGAAATATACTTTGCTAGCCGATACAGAATAGCATCAGATGAAATATACAATATTCATACTTTCAAGATAAACTATTAACGCTCCCCAATGAATGTTACAGGTTTTGATGCAATGATATTAGCAACTTTATTCCTACAGTATTTATGAGGCATCTAGTTTGAATCTACTTTTCTTTTACACGAACTGCTGTTTTAATTCTCTGCAAAGACGTGACCTCCTAAAGATGTAACCTCCAAGTCGCATAGAACATTTGGCCTATAAAATCTGTTCTATTATCTTATATTCTTCTTTGGAAAGAAATCACAACCATGCAATCTAAACTGTGTAGAAAGATATACCATACTTGTGAGCTGACTTTATTTTCTTTGTTGCTGACAAGAAGGAAACATATGATTACAATATACCAAATACTCATTAGCTGACTTTCCTTTTTTGTTGCTGGCAAGAAGTAGACTTTATGATTACAAAAGCTATAAAATTTCATGTAACCATTTGTATCCAAGATCATTGGATAAAGAATTACACATTTTATTGAAGGCTGGGAAGTATCCATTAGTAGTTAAGTTGCAGGCTGTGCACCATTCCATGAACCCTCATGTTCATTTGTTTGTCTGTTAATCTTTATGTATGAAATTTGTTGACCAAACTCCCCTAAGAATTAAAATTGCAACAAAAACTATACTTCCAAGAGCGCACACCACCTAGGAACAAAGCACAAGTTAAAATACCAAATAAAGTGAATATCCAAAAGAACTTAAATATGTATAAAAGTTTTGTTTCTTGTTTAAAACAACAATATTTTCCGTTGAAGATAACAAACTTTCATAGGCACTGACTCATAAATTTTTAAATGACAAGGCCATAAGAATCTATAGCATTGGTATTCTATCATTCAATTTACAAATGTAGGAATTAGAACTACTCCATCAAGTTCTAGTGGACTCAATCTATAGAACCATTAGAAATTTCAAATAATGCATCCAATTAAGCTGGAAACCTCCACATATTTAACGTATTAATGTAACACTTCAGGTAGAACAGGAAAACAAACTTCATTTTAAGAACTAATTTATTTGTTTATTTATTTATATATTTTATTTTATTTTTAAATTTTTTTATTTAGTAAAAAAAAAAAAACATCCTTATGCAAATTAACAATATCACTTTTCGTTTCTCCAAGTTTCTGTCTGAGAGGAGGTACACACTAACTTCTAGTTATTGTAATGGTTGAAATTTATTGGGACACATTAATAAGTTTGTTTGGCAATGTTGGTGTTGGAAATTGTAACTAGGTTCAGTCTTCATAATGACCTATTTTGCAATCATGACATTGTATACTTTGTATAAGGAAAGAAAGAGAAAGAAAAAGAAATTTTTATTTTTATTATGAAGAGCATGGGTTTCATCATCATGTTCAAGTTTAGGTCAAATCATGTTCTTCACGTTTCTAGGTCTTTCTAGGACAAAGAAGAAATCATATCATGTATTATAGTCCCATTTGGACTCATTGTAACAAGAAAAATATTTATTTTATCCAAAAATAGCCATGTATTTCTCCAAGACCAAGTCGGCCTTAAGGGAGGGCTATTCGACTCCTCAAGGAGGCTATAAATACAAGGTGCTCAAACTCATTTGTCACTCTCATCCAAGCCAAGTTCGATTTGCAATAGCGAAGGAGAAGAAGGGCTATAACGACAAGGAAAGGAAGGAAGGAGCGAAGTTTCATGGGCATGGCAAGGTATTATCGTAGATTTGTCGAAGGGTTTTCGAGGGTAGCAAGCCCCATTACCGAGCTCCAAAGAAAGAACAAGAAATTCATTTGGGCTGAAAAATGTGAAGAGGCATTCCAAAGGTTGAAAGTATTGTTAACGACGGCGCCAATTTTAAAAGTGCCAGATATGGAACAAGAATTTTTGGTTTGCACTGATGCCTCCAAGCAAGGGTTGGGTTGTGTATTGATGCAGGAAGGAAGAGTAATAGCATATGCATCAAGAAAACTTAGAACCCACGAAGAGAACTACGCAACCCATGATCTAGAAATGGCAGCAATTGTTTATGCACTAAAGATTTGGAGGCGACTCCTTCTAGGATGAATCATCCACCTGGAATTAAACAAGAACTCTTGAGGGTTAGAGTTTCATTTCATATCTGGGACAAAATAATGACGAGAATAGTAACATGCGTGTTTCATCCTTTCATCTTGAGAAATCCTGGATGATAGTCTATCGCTTTTCTTATATTAGGTTTTTAGTATTTATATAGTTTTACCAAATACTTTGCCAAAGGAAGGCCATAAGTATGTGTTCATGTGCGTAGTTCTTCACCTAGTTAGTCAATCTCATATGATCATATCCCTTTACTATAAAATGATATGGTTCATGACATAGTGGTTTTTGGAATGCTTAGCCATCCCAAGTGATTTGGAACACCGAGGGACATGTTGATGGATCCAATAATGACTCAGAGATTACTTACATTATATATTCACACACACACACACACACACACACACACACATATATATACACACACACACACACACACACACACACACACACACACACATGTCAGGGAATAAATGTATGGGATTAAATTTTCATGTCGATTCCTTTATGGGAGAAGAAGAGGGAACATGCAATTGCTTATTATTCAACAATTGCACGGTAGATACGTGCCATGCATGTGATACATGAAGGAGTTTAGCTTAGGTGATTGTTGAAACAATGATGATTAGACACATTGAAATGATAATTACAATACTCTTAGGTTCAAATATGCGACAACTAAGAAATTCAAAAGGATTATTTCTAATTTGATATAGGTTGATTTTGAGTGCTAGTTTTTGGAGCCTATCATATACTTATATGGTTTTATTTATTTTTGTTGGAGCGTTATCATATAACGATATTAATGATATCATGTTAAAAGGATATCTACTATGTGACGATTCCTAGCCTAAAAGCCATTTTTTTAATTAAACCTAAGTGGTGTAAGTGATGTAGTTGAGATTAATTCACAAGAAGAATTGATGCACCTTGACGTAGGTTCATTACACATGTGGGTTGAGTTAATGGTCACTCACTAATTGTACATTCTCTTGTGAGATATTTCATGGTGATAGATGTTAAACATATATAACTATGATCATTTTAATTTCATAAGAAATAAATTGTGTTAATATATGAGAAATAAACATATATAAGTTGTAGATATTTTGTTAACTTACTTGGGGATGGTGTTTATACGAACTAATGGTTCCCAAGTAGTCCACATTTGTTACAAAATGAATATTGATGTAATGTATTAGGAATATCCATACACATATTATACATTGTTGAATGACGTTGTGTGCCCTAAAAGCATTGGCATCAAGAATGATAAAATATAATTGTGGGCCTGGATTGTCAATCATGCGACACATAATCACCCAAGACCATTTGAACACTATATAATGGAGGTAATCAAAGTTAACAAGTAAATATGATGTTTATATTACTTGCGTAAAGGGCACCATAAAGAAGATGGAAGATGTTTTAAGTATGACCCTCAAATATTTCGGGATTCCTTAATGGACAAAAATCAGGGAGAAATTGTTTGATTTAAAAAAAAAAAATTGAGGATACTTGTCACAATGAGGATAGCAAGATTTTAATAGAGGATATTAAGGATATGCATCCCTGTCTTAATTTACTTTCCTAATATAAGGACTTCGGGGCGAAGTCCATTATTAAGAGGGGGTGAGTGTAGTGCCCCACTTTGGTTGATGGACATTGATCCTTCATACTTTATTCTTTGAGGACCTCAGGTTGAGGATCCAGACACATGAATCTATTATTAGTGGATTTGATGGTTATGTATGTTCTTTATTGATACTTTGATGATGACATCATTGATGGATATGTATGTTCTCTATTGATATCATGATGATGATAGACTTGATGGATAGGTATATTTTCTATTGATGTTACAATGATGATGGCTTTGATGGATATGTTAATTTCCCATTGATGTTATGATTATAATAACCATGATGGATGTGTCCCCTATGGTAGCTACTTACATTAGTTCTGATTCAAAATGAACAACGATGTGAATGACAGTCATGTTGATGTTTCTATTATGATAATGACTATCAATGAGAAACTTTGTTACTGATGATTATTGAGTATGAAAGGAAACCACCAGAGGCACTCGCATATGATGAGCTGACAACATCTGGTTTGATAGAAATTAATATTTTGTCTTTGAAATTATAAGTTCAGTTTGAAACTTGATATATATATATATATATATATATATACACACACACACACTCTGATGATATGTCAGTGGTTGCAGAAACATGTTAGTTGCTTGGCCGAATGACTCACATATGGGTGATGGGGTTGTACAATTGGATGGAACAACATGGGAGGGGTGGAACAGTGTTCCTGATCTCACCCGCTAGCACTCCCGCCATGAATTAGGCTAGAAAGGTCGAGATACCTTCGCCTTGAAGATCACGATGTCGTGAGGGCAGGTCCCAAATTTGGTTCGCTCACGAGGATTTTTTGGGGGGCGCGCATCAAGGCGGCTTCCTTGATCCCCAACACCATTAGTCTCACTATAGCATGCAACATATGAGATGATAGGGGTCTCTATCATTGCACATATAATTTCCCCTCGTAACCACTGGATACTTGAAGGGAAAGTGGTGTGGCACCCTTGGTATCAGAAATAAATTCATAGGCATGGCACCCTTGGAACTTTGAATGGAAGTTCTTGAAGGGCATGACCAACTTGACACCCTTGAAATCATTAAAGAAACTAATAAATATAATCAATATATGAAAATCCAACCAATTCATATCAAGTGACATATGATGTTAGAACCAAATGAATTAAATCAAGAATAAAAGTTAGGGTAAGGGAGGAATAGGAAGAGATAAAATATTTTACCATGATAATTCTACCCTTTCCATGTTAAAACAAAATATTAAATACATAAGACTTAATTAGACAAAAGGGGGAAAGAGGGACATAGAGTTAAGTATAAAGATCTATTAAAAACTTCATCAAGAGAAGAGGGTGGTGAAATAAAATAAGATTAATAAATTAAAATTTGAGAAATTTAGAGAACTTCCATGTGGCAAAAGCTAACATAAGAATATTCATCAAAAGGGCGAATTGAGGTAGTTAGGGGACCAAATCTGAGAATCATCAATTAACATCAGTAATAAACAAAAATTAAGGAGTAAAAAGGGGGAATCAAGAGACAACTAGGAGAAGAAATAGGAAACCTTGTTGGGTTGAGGGAAATACTATTTTAAATGAATAATTAAGTAAATTGTTTTTGGAGAGTCTTAATGAGAGGGTGACACATGGGTGGGTGAATAATCAGATTTTGGGTAATAAAAAATAATTATTTATGCATGAAATTCCAAGTGTCACCTATAAAGTCTTCTATAAAAGAAAGGGAAATGGAAGGGAAAATGACCTTTTTGTTTGCCCTATGGTTAGATGGAGGAGATTATGTCATTTTGAGTGGTTACGAGCTATAGTTGAGTTTGGTGGGATAGAGTGTTATAGAGAGGGGAATCTTGAGCCAAGAGGGGCTCACCTCTGTCAGCTAGTACATTCCTTTGTTGTACAACCCCATTGCAGCTTGGGGGTCCGCGGGGACAGAGAGTACCCAAGGGGTAGGCTGGGAGGTCAACCGGTGGGTCATTACATTTGGTTCAAGCATGACAACCTTCAGGCTTGGAGGTAGACGACAACAAGGGAGCTCAAGTAGTGGCAAGTCAAGTTTGGTTCTAGTCCAAGGGTGAACAGTACATGTGTTAGTTAGATTGTTTTTAATTATGATGATTTCATTGTGCCTATATTCAAGTTAAATATATATATGTGTTAAGAAGTTAAATTGATGGACTTGATATACGTAATTAAATTTTACTGAGTTTCAACTTGTGTGATTATGGTTTCATTTCCTAGTTACTGTGTAAAAAAAAAAAATATTTAAAGCCTAGCGCTCATCTAGTACATTATAGGGTTGGTCTCTACATAATTTCAGTATGTTTTTCATACAAATACCAATCACCAGCCTTGGTTTGCTCTGATAACTATAAAATCTTCTTCATCTTATTGTTTATCCTTGACTATTCAGTAGTTGTTAACATTTTTATCAATGGATGGATGAAGAAATCTGAAAACTCTACATAGGTGAACTCTGTGGACACTTTTCTGATCAAAGAGGTCCAGAAAATAACTGAAAGAGGATTTCCTTCTATGTCAAGATTTTGAAGGGTTAATGGAAAATTATCTGCTTGAAAATACAAGAACATGTGGAAGAGGAAAGATGTGTATCTAAACACTCATTTAGTTTGTAATTTCACCAATTAGTCATGGATATTATTTGCAATATACCCAACATAATTGAAGATAACAGATGGAGGTTGTCCTGGTGTAAAAGTGGATAAGAAACCTAAAATGGATTCATCTGTATGCTCATCAGTGAAATACCCTAGAATGAATGAAAGCATTGAAATGATATGCCTTGAAACTTCTGGGAATTTTGAGGAAGAATATAGGGAATTAATTTGAGGATTTTCCACATGCATGGGAATGAATATTTGGAATATTTGGAATCTCTTAGGAAAATCAAGGCCAACGTATAGCTTGGTAAGTGCCTCTATGGACAAAGGGATTGCTTGAGGATCAGACTTGAGCTATAACATTTGATTAACAGATTCAACAATAATGGTAAAAAGTACTTCTTTGTTGGCATTGACTATTGCTCTTTTCTTAAGCATATAATAATGATGGCGTAACCTAATGACCTCTAGGCATGAATGAGTAACAAGAACAACATATTTGGGCAAGTGTGATTCCCAAATTTGAACTTATTCAACATTATCTAAAGATTTTTCAAAGCTCCAGTTATGAAGTTCAACAAATTGAATTCTACAATAGGGTCTGTTATCTTATATTCAACATTTGCTAATGGAGTGTGCTTAATGTCTACAACAAGAGGTTGTATAGGATTTATAATGATAACAGTTTTGGAAGATGTAGCTAGAGTAGTTTTGGGCATTTTTGAGGCTTTTTGGACTATCAAAACTCTTCTTTTAGGCTTTTCTGGCTACTTCTGCAAGATTAAACAGTTTGCAAAAGTATTTTTGACTCTGACGAGGGTTTCTTGGATTAAAACAGGCAGAATATGGTCTTTTATTTGATTCTTCCTTTCAATTTTGAAATCTTAACATGATTTACAGACCTTCACTGGTTAGAAAAGAAAAAACAGGGGTTTCTTGAGTTTTTTCAATGGATAACAGGGCTAAGAATATTTTGAAATTAGGCACAGAGGTTAGGCTACCTTCAGAGGATTTTTGGGCTTAATTTAGAGTTATAAATAGTTTAGAAAGACTATATAAACTCAAATTTTTCATTCAAAATAGTGTGCAACATAGAACAGGGTTTTTTCAGAAATTTTGACAGGGTTTGGCCTGTTTTTTGGATCTTTTTAATAGGCTTGTTTGGACGAATTTGAACTCTGAATGTAGTTGTTCTTTATTAAAGTCCTTTTTAAATCAATAACAGGCTCGATTTATTTGAGGAATACCTGTTATACGTAGGTATAGGTCTTTGAATATGGTTTCGAGGTTTTTGAACAGATTATGTGGTGTCTTTCTGGTCTCGGAGCAATTCAAAGCTTTTTAGCAATCTTGAATGGCTACATGCAGAAATTTGCAGGTTCTAGGCATGAAAATCATATACAAGTTTGTTCTCTGCATCGGAATAGAAAATAAAGTTGATACGCGTAGAAGGAAGGGATAAACAGTGCATTTCATAGTTTATTGGGAAAATTAGGGTTAAATTAACCTACAATAAATGGCGGTCAAATCGGGCGGAAGACAATTTTTGGGTTTCAAAGGCAAAAACCACTAGTGGTTATCGCGCACATATGAAGTGGTAAATGGTTTTGAACGGATCGAATGCAATCCAATGGAAATATGCCACGTCGAGGAGAGAGAAAAATGCAAAACTGCCCATTTCACATGGAAATGAAAAGGTTAAAGTCACGCAACTTTATTTGCGATATCGTTTATCCGTCGTTGGATCGTGGGAGGTTTTTGCGAACGGTTAGGATTTGATTCATAAGATGCATTGGGATTGGTGTGGGGTACAGGTTTTTATGTATGCAGAATGGATTTTAACTTTATAAATAAAATGTTTATTAAAGTCAAAAATTTAGGTTATAAAATTGGCAAGGGGGGGGGATAATGTCATATATGTTTTAATTAAAACATTATTTAACCAATGCATGGCCGTGGGTTTATATTATATGGTATAAAAACTTTTGACGAGTGTTTAATAACCATAAGGGATGGGGTATATTTGATTGATAAGTTTAAACCAATGGGAAATAAAAGGTGGGTTTTTACTTCATCACATGGGATAAACTAACATTGGTTTAAACATTAAATAGTGGGTTTTTGGGGTTATTTAATAAAAGGGGTTTAATAATATACGGGAAGGTGTAGTTTAGGGAATTAATATATAAGTTTAGAAATTAATATGAAAAAAGGGTAATATATGTAATGAATAAAAATACATAATTTAACACTAAGTAAAGTGTAAATAAAACATAGTTTGTACCTTTTGTATTTTTCACACTTTAACTTAGGATAAAATGCATTTTATGGGTTGTGAGTGATTTTGAAAGGAAATAAAATTAATTATTTAAGGTTTTTACTTTTACTAAGTGAAAATGGGTTTTTACTTAGAAAAAGTGATCATGATTATGGATGAAGGGTAAATGCTGATGAATATGGGTTTTGTGTAGGAATTCAATATTTTTTTAACCAATCAGTCATCGAGCCTTGGGTTTGGTCCCAACAGAAGTCAGAGAAATGCGTCGAGCCTTTTTAACTGATAGTTTAGAATATTGAATAATTGTAGGGGAGGGAAAATTAGTACTTTTTGCCTGATGATGCTTTATTACATGTCTTGCACAACTACTTTCTACCTACCCATAATTATTTTTAACAATTTTTTCTTCATTTTCATGGGTGCATTTAGGCTTGCAACCCTAAATCAATTTTCTTTCAAAGCATAAAACTATCTAAACCTAACCTTATTTCATCTGAGGGCTCAGATTAAACTGTTGAGCTCCTCATTTATTCTCTATCTTCTCTACTAATTTGTCAAGTTTATACTGTTTGACATATCTTTATTCTCTATATAAAACATGAAAAGTTAAGATTAAACTGTTTAACTGATCATGGATTATGGCATTTATTGACAATCTGCACATAATCATTATTCTTGCAGTAAAAGTAAATAGTAGTGGCATTTTTACTTGCTTACTTTCATATCTTATTCTTATCTCTTTTTTCTTTTGGGGTTTATTTTTTTCTAAGTCCTTTGATCTTTCTTTTAGGACCTTTACCCTCTTTTTTAATTATTTTTCATTTTTCAAAATATGGGAAAACAACTTGCAGATAGCAAGGTATGTACATATTTACAAGACTATCGTATTCAATTAAAAAATTATGAACCCTATTATTATAGGACCCTAACAATGGCTCCGTTTGGGGATGGCATTTGTTGGTGAAATGTCAAGAACTTTAAGACTAGTAGCCTTTGAAATTTGACTGTGATGACCCTGTAAGTATCTTCTGATATCTGCAATTATTCATACTTATGATATTTTACCTCTCAAAGTTTAGGGCCTTCTCTCCAGGCTTCAACTTTGTTAGGAAAACATCCAATCCAATCTAAAAACTTCAATGTATATGTACAATGATCAAAGTAAATGAAACTAACTATTTATTATCTCAGGGGAGTAGTAGTGCTTCAACATTCTGCCATTTACTGCTCCATCTGACATCTCTGACCCATTCATTTCTCTTAGAAAGAAAGCATTGTTACCTCTGTAACCATAAATAACATAAGGTCCTCTCCATAGAAAATCAAATTTTCCATGTTTACCTTTGTCTTCCATTCTTGAATCCCATTTTAACACTTTATCTCCAATGTAGAAATCATCTTCTTTATTCTTTTTGTCAAAAAAATTCTTTGTTTTATCCTGGATAACTTGAGACTTGATATAAACTTCTTCCCTTTTTTGTTGTAAGTGAATAGTTTGATTGATCCTTCTTTGAATGTCATTTGTTTCAACTTGTAACTCTTGGATAATCTTCATCACTGGTACTCCTAAGGAAGATGGAAAAAAAGCATCCATTCCATAGACAAGCTGGTAAGGGGAGGTACCAATGGATTTTTTGGTAGTAAGTCTATCTGCCCATAAGGAATTGACTAACTTCTTATTCCAAGTCTTTTTATTATCTTCTAGTAACTTTTTGATGATGTTTACAAGGCTCTTATTTGAAGATTCAGCTAGACCATTACCTTGAGGGTAATATGCAGTAGAGTGGCCTAGGGTAATATGGTATTTATGGCAAAAGTCAATCATATTTTTCGATTTGAATGCTGCTGCATTGTCAGTAATTATCTTTTGGGGACATCCAAATCTTGAAAGGATGTTACTTTATAAGAAGGAGATAATGACAGTACCTGTGGCTTGCCTAGAGGGTATGGCTTCAATCCACTTGGTAAAATAGTCAGTGGCTGTCAGAATCCACTTGTGTTGGGCTGATGATGGGGGGTGAATTTCTCCAATGAAGTCAAGACCCCATTGTTGAAATGGAATTTCTGTAAAGATGGGTTTTAAGGGCAGGGGTAACAACTTTTTCTTACCCTCAAATATTTGGCACTTGTGACAGGAGGTCACATACCTTTTTACATCTGAAAACAAAGTAGGCTAGTAAAAACCAGCTCTGAGGATCTTGTCTGCAGTAGTCTTCCAGTAGAGATGTCCTCCACAGTCACCTGCATGAAATTCTTCTAGTATTTTGTCAGCTTCTTCTTTTAACAAACAATTTAATAAAATACCACTATGATCTCTTCAAAATAGTACATTGTCTAAAATACAAAATCTTACTGCCTTTAGCTTTAAGAATCTAGCTTTGGTTCTTGACAATCTAGGAGGAGCTTGTAAGTTTAGTAATACAAATATGATATCTGCATACCATGGTGAGTCTGAAAAGGCTTCACTGATCTCTAGAGTCGCCATCTATTCCTGATCATCTACTTGGGCAATAAAATTTATGTCTAGGGCATTACAATTTGATTAAGTCATGAGTCTGGTTAAACCTTGACCTTTTATCAACTTTGTGGGTTTTATAACTATGTCATATTCTAAGATTGTGGCAATCCACTTGTCTCTTCTTCCATCGGGACCATCCTGAGTAAGAATGTCTTTTACTACAACATTTGGGACATAAGCAATGATGTGAGAATAGAGAATGTAAACTCTGAAGTCTTTAATGGCCTTTACCAAAGCTAAAGCTTGTTTCTCCATGATTTTGTACTTCAAAGATGCATCTCTAAGTGTTCTGCTAAAGAAAGCTATGGGTTTTTCATAACCCTGGTCATTTTTCAACAGTAAAACTGCAACAATGGTGTGCTCTGAAGCAAATGAAAAAATGATGAAATCCTTTTTAAAGTCAAGACTTATAAGGACTGGAGTTTTGGTTAAGGCCTGTTTTATGGATTCAAATGTTTGTTTGGCCTCAATATTCCATTTAAGAACTGAATATTTTTTGAGCATGTTATTTAGTTCTCTAATTATCTTAGCTAAATTAGATATGAATCTTCTTAAAAAGTTAATCTTACCTAGAAAGGCTTGTAACTCTTTTATGTTTCTTGGTGGATTGATGTTAAGAATTGCTTATATCCTAGCAGGGTCTATTCTGATTCCTTCCTTAGATATTATGTGTCATAGTAACTTGCATTTTTCTAATCCAAATAAGGTTTTATTAAGATTTAATGAGATGCCAAACTTTCTACATTTTATAAAAACTTGTCTAAGATGATCCAAGTGTTCATAATCAGTTTTAGAAAATACAGTTATGTCATCTAAGTAAATTACTAAGAACTCATGAATTTGTTTTGAAAATGCTATATCCATAGCTCTTTGAAAGGTTGCCCCTGCATTCATTAAACCAAAAAGAATTTTTAAGTACATAAAAGTGCCCCAAGGAGTAGTAAAAGTTGTTTTGGGTTGATCCTCTGGTTGGACTAAAATATGGTTGTACCCTGCAAAACCATCTAAAAGTGAAATCCTAGAAGAGCCAACTACCTTTGTAATATGTGATCCATCTTTGGTAAAGGGTAATTGTCTTTTAAGGATATTTTGTTTAGATTTATAAAGTTGACACATAATCTAATTTATCCTGTCTTTTTTCTTGTTGTAACTAGGTAAGAAACCCAATCAGAGTATCTGATTGGTGCAATTATCTGTGCATCATACATTCTTTTCACTTCTTTTTCTATCAAAGGCATCAAAACAGGGTTGATCCTTCTTAACTTTTGTTTAAAGGGCTTTTGATCTTCTTTTATAGGGATTTTATGTTGAATTATGTTGGTGTCATAGGATTTAATGTCCTCATAACTCCAAGCAAAAACATCTTGAAATTCCTTGAAAAGAGCAATATATTTTTTCTTTTCTTGTTGAGATAAGGCTTTGGAAAGTTTGATAATTTTGGGTTTTAACTCTGTACCAATATTGCATTCCTCTATATCAAATCTAACTAGCTCCATTTTAGGTTTTCTAGCAACATCATTTGAGTCAAATAGATCTTCTAAAGGAGTTAAACCTTTTGGTAAGAAATTGTCTTTGAGATTTAACATATCCGATTCTTCATCAATTATCTCATCAATTTATACTCTCTCTAATTTATCTATATCTGATTGACTGAATCTAGTAGGCATAGCAAACTTTACTTTATTTACATCTACATTATTCACATCAATTTCAATATCTAAATCTTGATCTATGGTACAATCAATGTATATTTTATAGTTCTGAAATTCACTTTCATTATTCAGAAAATGGAAAATTTGTTGGTCTTGTGAGAAAATTTGCCAATATTTGAGGTTGTCTAGAATTATTGGTCTATGTTTTACTTCTGCAATATACATGTGATTAGGCTAAAAAGGTAAATTACAAGTACTAGCAAAAGTTGCTAACGAGTGTGCTTGTAAATTTTGCTTTCTTGGTATTGCAGAAAAATTACATTCCAACAAATCATCAATTAAATATAATACAATCTCTCTGTATTAGCCTAGTCTAGGATTGTAAACTGAATATTCTCCATTAATTTGTTTTACAATACACTCAGGATCTCCCATTATTGCTATTCTTTTACCTCCTAAGTTTCTGATTATCTGAAGTCCTAAAATGAGGGCTTCATACTCAGTTATATTGTTGGTACATTTGAAATTCAATCTGAAAGCATGGCCTTCATCATGATTTTTCTCTATATTAGTTATCCATACTCCTGCTCCTGCTCCTAACTTGTTTACTAAACCATAAAAGTCTAAATGCCATAAAGATCCATGAAATATATTATCATTGTCTGGTGTTTTCTTTTCTTCTCTTAGTTCAGTTTTGATTTCATTATCAGTTTCAGCATTACATAGGACGGATGAATCTAGGTCAGTAGGTGTAGTGTAAATTGGGTAATTTATTGACCTTTCAACACTACTCAACATATATTTCATCAAGGTTTCCCTATATAATTTCTTTGGTTGACCAAAAACTGATATAGTAGCATAAGACATATCCAATTGTAGAGATCCCTATAACTTTTCTCCCCATGAGCGAGATAATAACATTCCATATTTGGGTGGGATATCAGCTACTACAATGTCCATTAGTATACTCTTACCAGGATCTTGAACTAGTGTTACACATAAATCTTTGATTAAACCTAGGCATTTTACTTTGCTTGAGTCAAATGAAAATAAATCCTTATAGGGCCTTGTGATGTCTAATTTTAGGGTTTCCATTATAGCTTTGAGCATTAGATTATGTGAAGATATTGAATCTAGCATTGCATTGTGTAGGATTTGATCATGAATAGTTAAACTATTGTAAAATGGAGGAACTGCTCCATCTAAAAGCTTTCCATTCACATCTGGACCAAAAATCAATTATGACTGATCATTATTCAAGTTTATGGAATCTTCTCCATCGTTTATGTTTAATGTTTCAGTGATAATTGATTTATACAAGTCATGTTTTACCAATTTTGTCAGGGGAATTGGTATTTTTAGCTTTGCAATTTCAGATTTTATGTTGAATGAAGGTTGTGATTTACTGATTTGAATCAATTCTTATTTGGTAATTGTAGTTTGGGTTGGTTTATCTTGTCTTTCTACAATTATCTTTTCACTTTCAGTTTGAGTTTCTTGTGTCTTACTACTCTTTGTTTTCTTTTCAAGAATGGCTTGTGAAGCATTAGATGTTTTTTCAGATTTGGAATTTTCAGAAGTTGTTTTTGCAGTGGTAGCTTTTGGATATACTGATTTAGGATCAACATTGGGTATTTTAGGATCTAAATTTGCTGTTTTATCAGAATTAGGTGTTTTAGGAGCAGCAGATTTTTGGGAATCTTTTGCAGCTTGAGCAACTTCATCAGTGATGCCAACGATCTTAGGGCTTGGTGAAATCTTAGGGCTGGAAACATTTTGGGAAGAACTGGAGTTTTGCTTATTTTCCCTAGGGAGAATTTGCAAAACTTTGTTTTTGGGAGCTTCTACTGTTTTCTTGTTCTGTGTTTGGGAAGTTTTCTTAGTAGAAGACTTGTTGTTTTTCTTACTTCTTAGGTTATACCGACTGTGTACTTCGTTAATGGAAAATTCATAACCTTGTTTGTAATCGAAGGATTCCCCTGAATCTAATTGGATTTTTTGGAGTTCAAATAACTCTTGATCTTCCTGTGTGAGAAAGATAGTGTTATTATCATCTATTCCCATTAAATTTATGGTATCCTCATCTTCATCATTGTTTTGAGAACTCTCAACATAGTTCTCTTTTAAGGGAGGTCTTATTGTTTGATCTGGGGCTGATTCTTTTGTTTTTCCTGAATTTGTATTTTTTCCAAAATTGAGATTTCTGATTTGCTGTTGATTATCAATTGAGGTCTTCTTTCTATGTTATCTAATCTATCCATCATCCTCTCTAAATTTTTAGCTAACATATCTATTTTTTTTTCTGAACTAGAGGCTTCTTCTTTCATGGTTACTCTCCTCTCATTTCTTAATCTAGCCTTTTTAGCTAGAATATTTACTTCTACACCTACAACATCTGTTTGCATTCATTCCAATGTTTCTGCATTTCTCTCTCTTAACTCATATGCCATGTCAGTGTCAAATCCATCTAGGAATTTAAGTAAGACAAAGTCAGGAGTGGGTTTGAGATTTACAGGAATTGACTTGTAAAAACTGTTATATCTAGTGTAGTAGTCTTGTACAAATTCAGACAATATTTGAAGTGGATTTTTCTTCTTTTCCCATTTGTTTAAAAATAATCTATGAAAAACAACTAAATCAGCTACACTAACAGCTGCAAGACCTTTAAATCATTTCTTGACTTCCCCTATTAATGTTTGTGCAAAGAGCCTCATTTGTACATCATATTCATCTATCTCATGGAGTTCAAAGTAATATGTCCTTTTATTAATGTGTTGTTGAGCTGTGTAATGAGTAGTAGCATTAAACTGTGGTATTTTACTTTGGTAATCTTGAGGCATATCATGAAGCTGTACTAGAAGAACAACGGGAGCATACCTAGCAGCCATAGCTTGAATTCTAGCTTGGTTAGGAGGTAAAGTAAAAGTGCTTGGGGTTGAACTGGAAGTGGTGGCTGATGAAACTGGATTATATGGTGCTGAACTAGAAAAAGCAGTAGAAGAACTAAAAGCTAAAGTTGAGGTACTAGGAAGTGAAACTGGAATATATATGGAACTACTAGGAAATAAGAATGATGTGTTTGAAAAAGCAGTAAGTGAACTAGTGGATGAAGTGGATGTATGGGATGAAGGAAATAAAATTCTAGGCTGTAAGGGTAATCTAGGACTAAATGGATTTGTGGATTAGATGGTAGTAGAAACTATAGATGATGTAGTGGTTTCTAAATGAGGAATAGAAGGTTTAGATGTATATGCTAACAATTGAGCTAATTCAATTGCCTCATCAATTTCCTTAAGAATAGTAGCATTAATCTCTTCAAGTCTGTCTTGATTTTTAACTTTCTTTAATTCAGAATCTGCTGTAATATTTTTCTGTTTTGTTTCAAAAAATGAAATAAAAACATGGTCTAAAACAACAATACTGAAATTACTTTTAGATTTGGTCCTGAATAAAGAATGTTCAAATTCTAAATCAAACTCTATATCCTGTAAACTTACTAATTATTGGGGTAATGAATTGACTCTTATTAATGAAACTTTAACATCTAAATCTCCTATCTATTTTTTCTTTTTCCCAATTCTATCTGGGTTGTCCACTATAACAGCAGGTTTAGGATCTGGGTTAGACCTGGTATAGTAAACTTTCCTAGAAGCCACAATTACAGTTTTTTATACTCACAACTAGTCAAACAATCTTAAAGGCAAAAAGATGATAAAAATGATTTCCTTTAAGATCTATTTAACAACTAAGGATTGGTTAAGTTCCCTAGTGGATTCGCTAGTATGTTATCACTCTAGTAATTCTTAAGTTGTGAGATTTTGGTTTTTAGTTAAGAAAACTATAGGTAACCATAGACCAACTTTTAAACTCTAGGATGTAGCCTTCCTAGGATTCAGAGAGGGCTCTCTATATAAAATTTAGCTTTTTTATTATTATAAGATATTAGGCTAGTTATGAATGTGTAATTTGGTTTTGGTTTTATTGATTTGGTGGGAAAAATCACTTAAAGAGATGGATAGTAGGAAATCTAATTGTTTATGGGCTAAGGAGTCAAAAGTCAAGTAGACATAACTGGGACCAAGGCCAAAAAGTCAAATGTTTTCAGGGCAATATAGATAACCCTTGAAGATCTTGAAAAATTGTTTTGTGAGGTGATATGATCGAGATAAAGAGCAATGAAGGGTTCTTTGATCTGGAAAAGGGAAGTATTAGGTAGAGGTCAAACGAAAGAGGGACCAATTAAGGGTTCCCTACTCTGGAAATTAGCAGAAAACATAGAAATCGAAAATAGTAAAGACATGGTGCTTTTAACAAATCCTGAATTAATACTCTTGTTCATTCATTCAAATTTAGAACACATAATGGATTGCATGTAATTTAAACAATGACAAGTAGAAAATAATTCACTTCAATAGCTCATCACATGAATCCTGAAATATGATGCAAATTGGTTCGATCCAGTCTGCTACTCGAAATTTGAAACACAAAAGCCTTAAAGTCCACAAAAATGACTATAGAAATCTTCAACAATTTATTCCACAATAATACTTTAAAGAGTGAAGTATTTATACATAATTGTTTACAAAATATCCTAGAATGCTTCTAGGAATTATCTAAGGAAAATAGAAATATATTTACAAAAAAATAGAGACAACTGCTTAACAAATCAGCAAGCTGTCCTATCTATCCAAATAAAATAGAAACTGATTATGGATTAGGTGCAGCTGGCTGCCTTGGTGTCTTCCTTGCTGACTTTAGATATTTCAAGTTGGTTTTGAAATCTGATCTGCTTTATCTTATACTCTTTCACTGACTCTCTTTAATCTCTGATACTCTTTTAAACTCGGACACTCTTTAACCACTGTAAAAACTATTTACTGTTGTAATAAAAATCTGTTTTGACTGAAAATCAGCAAACTGTTTTCTCTTTTATCTTTCTGCCTTTTTACCTTTCATAGTAAACCTGTTAATGATTGCCAATCTTCATTTTTTGGAATTTGTATTTTCTTAACCTTCCTGAAGTTTTCATCTGCTTCAGTATATTTGAGAAAAGTTGGCTTTATGACAAATAAATGTCTTATTTCATGCTGCAGATAGAATAAATCTTCAAAGCTTCTATGTAAAACTTTTCCAGTGGGGATTCCTTGTCCATCTGTTTTGTTGACCCATTCCTTTGCATATTCTCTGATCTTTTTATTGTAGTCTTCCCGAGGCATAAGTTTATCATTGATGACCAAAATGTTAGGCAGACTTTTTTGTCTCAAATTCTCAAATTTAACCATGAATCTAGTTATTTCTATGTTCATATTCTCACATTTCTCCTCAAGCTGCTTCATTAGGTTTTTCTTGGTGATAAATTTCTTTATTTCAATGATTGTTTCAGTCCTGTCAATAATTTCAATCTCTTCTAACTCTTTCCTGTTTTTGCTGTTGAGAAACTTTATCAGTTCTAAATCTTGTTGAGGTTTGTTGCCTAGCTCTTCTTTAGTCTTCTGGATTTTTGCTTGGGTTACTATTAATAAATCTATCTATTCAAAGATTACTTGAATTGAAGGCCACATATCATTGATGGCTTCAATGATCTTGTTACATAATTGATTATTTACATATGACATGGGTTCTTTTAAAGTTAAATCCTTTTGAAGCTTCTTAAATTCTTCACTTAGCCTATTAGCCCTTTGCTCATGAGTTTTGGCATTGATTTGGGCTAATTTCTTTTGATCTTCAAGATTTTCAATCATATGTTTCAATCTATTAATCTCTCTTGTCTGAAGTGACATTTCTTCCATAGATTTTACTAATTTCCTGGCCTCATCTGTAGGGTGAGCCACTGTTGTAGATGACTCTGTAGCTGATGTTGTAAATAATGTCTCTGGCACTGCAGTAGCTAGTGGAACTTTGGTTGCCAACTCTTCTAATAGATTTGAAGGCACAACTGTAGTAACCATAGGAATGACTGTAGGTGTTTCTTGTGCTTTTACTGTTTCTTTTTCATGGAAAAGCTTGTCCATCTGAATCTCCATTTATTTTATCTATGCTGTAAGCTGAAAGATTAAATTCATCATATCATCCTTCTGAGTCTGTTCTTGTATAATTTCTTTGGCTTGTGGATGTTCACTTGAAGGAAGTTTAAGCTGTTTCCTCAATGCTACAATGTCCTCATTTTTTTTTCTTTACTAACAGTTCTGTTGCCTTGACATTTGTAGGGTCATATCCCACCTGTATTACCAACTCTTCTAAAGATTTGATTCTGAGATATTTAGCATATAATGAGGCTTTTTCAAGTTTCATTTGATCTTTCATGTTTGTGATGGTATTCTGAAGTTTCTAAACACTCATAGCTTTGGTTGTAGCAGTAGAATACAATATTTCTGAACTCTGTCTATGAAATTCTATTTGATCAAGTGCATGTATGCTTTTGGTTGACACTTCTATATCAATTTTCTTATAATCTGCAACTGTCTTTGGAGTCTTCACTATAAGCTGTAATACTGACATGATCAACTTTTTATTTGAGTAATCAAAAGCAGATAAAAGTATGTTTTGAATACTAGGTTTTTGCTTGAGATATTGAGAGTAAATTTCATTTTTAATCTCTTCATTATTTAACTTTATCCGTTTGTAATTTTCCCTGATATCTAGATCCTTTTCCTCTGCTGTCTGTGAGGATAAAGCTTCCATGTTCTGTTGTTTTTCTACCGTGCATTTGAATTATCAACTCGTTTTTCATTCTGATTCTCAGTAACTGGCTCATTAGTGATGACTGTGGCAGGCTTAGTATTTGTTACTGAGATATCTGCATCTTCTACTTCAATGGTCACTTTTTTTTTACCCAATGGATTTAACTTAGGCTTTTTATTGTATCTTAACTTGAAACTAGTTTCAGTAGTGGTTTTAGCAACATAGGTACCTTATTCTCTTACGCTCTTGGTGGCTTTTTTCTGTTTGATCTGTAGTTTGTAAAGTGTGACTAGTATCACTTTTCTTTACTACATCTACTAAAGTGATTTTTGTCCACTCAGTACGATAGGCATATTTCTCTATCTCTTGTCTTTTCTCATAAATGAAGGGTGTTAGTTTACACTTAACCCTCATTTTACTTAAAATTTCTCGGGGATCATAATTCTAGGAAAAAAATCTCTTCAAATATGTACTCCAATAACTCTTTTGCTGCTTCTGCCTCTGCATCTCTATGATTGCAAATGAATGATCCTACTTTATTCTTCAATTTAAATTGTGTTTTCTTCTTTGTTGCTAGGAAATTGATAGAATCAGAGTTTAATATTTGCCTGATATACTCCAAGGCAAAAACCCTCATTGATACATGTTTGGTTTTTTTGTAGGGAAACAAATTGGATTCAAAAAATCTAATCTCAGTATGTTTTTCATACAAATACCAATCACTAGTCTTGGTTTGCTCTGATAACTATAAAATCTTCTTCATCTCATCATTTATTCTTGGTTGTTCAGTATTTGTTAACATTTTTATCAATAGAAGGATGAAGAAATCTGAAAACTCTGCATAGGTGAACTCTGTGGACTCTTTTCTGATCAAAGGGGTCCATAAAATAACTGAAAGATGATTTCCTTCTATGTTAAGCTTTTGAAGGGTTAATGGAAAATTATCTGCTTGAAAATACAAGAACATGTGGAAGAGGAAATATGTGTATCTAAACACTCCTTTAGTTGGTAATTTCACCAATTGGTCATGGATATTGTCTGTAATATACCCAACATAATTGAAGATAACAGATGGAGGTTTTCCTGGTGTAAAAGTGGATAAGAAACCTAAAATGGATTTATCTGTATGCTCATCAGTGAAATACCCTACAATGAATGAAAGCATTGAAATGATATGCCTTGAACCTTCTGGGAATTTTGAGGAAGAATATGGGGGATTAATTTGAGGAATTTCCACATGCATGGGCATGAATATTTGGAATATTTGGAATCTCTTAGGAAAATCAAGGCCAATGTACAGCTTGGTAAGTGCTTCTATGGACAAAGGGACTGCTTGAGGGTCAGGCTTGAGCTGTAACATTTGATTAATGGACTCAACAATAATGGTAAAAATTACTTCTTTGTTGGCATTGACTATTTCTCTTTGCTTAGGCATATAATAATGATGGCATAACCTAATGAACTCTGGGCATGAATGAGTAACTGAAACAACATATTTGGGCAAGTGTGATTCCCAAATTTGAACTTCTTCAACACTATCTAAAGATTTTTCAAAGCTCCAATTATGAAGTTCCAACAAATTGAATTCTACAATAGGGCCTGTTATCTTATAGTCAACATCTGCTAATGGAGTGTGCTCAATGTATACAATAGGTGGTTGTAGAGGATTTATAATGATAACAATTTTGGAAGATGCATCTGGAGTAGGTTTAGGCATTTTTGAGGCTTTTTGGACTATCAAAACTCTGCTTTTAGGCTTTTCTGGCTACTTCTGCAAGATTAAACAGTTTGCAGAAGTATTTTTGACTTTGACAGGGGTTTCTTGGATTAAAATAGGCAGAATGTGGTCTTTTCTTGGATTCTTCCTTTAAATTTTTGACTCTTAACATGATTTACTGACCTTCACTGGTTAGAAAACAAAAAACAGGGGTTTTTGGAGTTTTTTCAATGGTTAATAGGGCTAAGAATCTTTTGAAATTAGGCGCAGAGGTTAGGCTACCTTCAGAGGATTTCTGGGCTTAATTTAGAGTTTTAAATAGTTTAGAAAGACTATATAAACTCAAATTTTTCATTCAAAACAGTGCACAACATAGAATAGGGTTTTTTTCAGAAATTTTGACAGGGTTTGGCCTGTTTTTTGGATCTTTTTAATAAGCTTGTTTGGACGAATTTGAACTCTGAATGTAGTTGTTCTTTATTAAAGTCCTTTTAAAATCAATAACATGCTTGATTTATTTGAGGAATACCTGTTATATGCGGGTATAGGTCTTTGAATATGGTTCTGAGGTTTTTGAATAGATTTTGTGGTGTCTTTCTGGTTTCTGGAGCAATTCAAAGCTTTTCGGCAATCTTGAATGGCTAAAAGCAGAAATTTGCAGGTTCTGGGCACGAAAATCATATACAAGTTTGATCTCTGCGTTAGAATAGAAAATACAGTTGATACGCGTAGAAGGAAGGGATAAATAGTGCATTTCATAGTTTATTGGGCAAATTAGGGTTAACTTAACTTGCAATAAATGGCAGTCAAATCGAGCGGAAGGTGGTTTTCGGGTTTCAAAGGCGAAAAACCACTGGTGGTTATCGCACGCATCTGAAGTGGTAAATGGTTTTGAATGGATTGAATGCGATCTAATGGAAATATGCCATGTCGAGGAGAGAGAAAAATGCAAAACTCCCCATTTTGCGTGGAAATGAAAAGGTTAAAGTCACACAGCTTTATTTGCGATATCGTATTTTCGCTATTGGATCATGGAAGGCTTATGCGAATGGTTAGGATTTGATTCATAAGATGCATCGGGACTGGAGTGGGGTCCAGGTTTTTATATATGTAGAATGGATTTTAACTTTATAAATAAAACATTTATTAAAGTCAAAACTTTAGGTTATAAAATAGGCGCCGGGGGAGGGGGGGTGTGGGGGAATAATGTCATATATGTTTTAATTAAAACATTCAACCAATGCATGGGCACGGGTTTATATTATATGGTATAAAAACCTTTAACGAGTGTTTAATAACCATAGGGGGCAGGGTATATTTTATTGATAAGTTTAAACCAACAGGAAATAAAAGGTGGGTTTTTATTTCATCACATGAGATAAAATAACATTGGTTTAAACATTAAATAGTGGGTTTTTGGGGTTATTTAATAAAAGGGTTTAATAATATACGAGAATGTGTAGTTTAGGGAATTAATATATAAGTTTAGAAATTAATATAAAAAAAGGGTAATGTATGTAATGAATAAAAATACATAATTTAACACTAAGTAAAGTGTAAATAAAGCATAGTTTGTACTTTTTGTATTTTTCACACTTTAACTTAGGATAAAATGCATTTTATGGGTTTTGAGTGATTTTGAAAGGAAATGAAATTAATTATTTAGTGTTTTTACTTTTACTAGGTGAAAATGGGTTTTTACTTAGAAAAATGGATCATGATTATTGATGAAGGGTAAATGATGATGAATATGGGTTTTGTGTAGGAATTCAATATTTTTTTAACCAATCAGTCATCGAGCCTTGGGTTTGGTCCCAACAGAAGTCAGAGAAATGCTTTGAGCCTTTTTAACTGATAGTTTGGAATACTGAATAATTGTAGCGGAGAGAAAATTATTAATTTTTTCCCGATGACGCTTTATTACATGTCTTGCACAGCTGCTTTCTACCTACCCATCATTATTTCTAACATTTTTTACTTCATTTTCATGGGTCATTTAGGCTTGCAACCCTAAATCAATTTTCTTTCAAAGCATAAAACTATCTAAATCTAACCTTATTTCATCCAAGGGCTCATATCAAACTGTTGAGCTCCTCATTTATTCTCTATCTTATCCACTGATTTGTCAAGTTTATACTGTTTGATGTATATTTATTCTCTATCTAAAACATGAAATTCAAAGCATGAAAAGTTAATATTAAACTATTAAACTGATAATGGATTATGGCATTTATTGACAATCTGCACATAATCATTATTCTTGCAGTAAAAGTAAATAGTAGTGGCATTTTGACTTGCTCACTTTCATGTCTTATTCTTATTTCTTTTTTCTTTTGGGGTTTATCTTTTTCTAAGTCCTTTGATCTTTCTTTTAGGACTCTTACCCTCTTTTTTCATTTTTTTTTATTATTTTTCACTTTTCAAAATATGGGAAAACAACTTGCAGAAAGCAAGGTATGTACATATTTACAAGAATATCGTAGTCAATTCAAAAATTACGAACCCTATTATTATAGGACCCTAACACCACCAAGGAAGATCATTCTCATCAAATTAGTGCTACAATTGATGCTCTTGTATCTATTCTCATTGATGGAAACCCCTCCAAAAATAATTAAGGCTATCAACAGGTTACATAGGCCTTTCCATGGGGAGGTTCAAAGAAGGGAAACAAAAAAATGGGACTTGGTTCATGGGAAAAAGTCTAAAAACCTACCCTTGAATTGGGTGCTAGTGAGGATTTTGGGAATCAATCTAGCAATGTGACAAGTGGAGGCTAATATAGGATGGATGGTGGCTTTACATGCTTTTTTGAACCTATGATGGGACATTCACACTCATGAATTTGAGTGGGAGGGGTACTACAAGAATGTTCCAGGTGCAGAAATGGGACAAGGCTAGTATTAGAGAAACAACAAACCCTAATCGTGGTGGTTATAATATGCATCATCTTATAGGCACATCCAGGAGTGTAATGGCTCGCGCCAAGGCAATAATGAATATGTGTGGGGAGGTTCATTTTAGCTGGGACTACACTAAGAAATTTCAACCTCAACGTAATTCCTATGGTCTTTCCCCTTCCACTGGCGTGTAGTTAACCGATGTTTTTCGCCCTCTAGGCATCCTAGTTCTTCTATTTGTTGGTTAGTGGGTAAATAAAGGCTAGCCTACTCATTTTTCTTCCACTTGGGTGGATACATTTTCCATTGGGTTTACTATATTAAGTATTGTCTTCTAGTTGGTTGTTGGCACCTAGCTATTGACTCTTTGTGGCATCTATACTATGCTCATCTCTTCATGACACTAGGGATTATTTGGAGTGATGTTAGATTATATAGGGCTCTTTATTGGAGTGTTTTTTCCAACCTATAGACTCAGTTTTGTCGTAGTGATGATTAATTTGAATGCACCTAAATCCAACAACATGGGAGCCATTCCAAAGAATAAAGGATTTGCATCCTTGGAGATTGTTGGGCCTCAAATATGCCCATGTTTTTGTCATGCAATATTACCATTCATGCCCTAAAACCCTAGGTTTTTAGCCCATTCTGTAACCTAATTCTATAACTTGCCGTCAAATACACTCTATGGTTGGTTATCATTAGGTTTCTTAGATTTTCTATGATTAAAGATGATTATGCTATGATTTACTGATAACAATTTTTTTAAGGACATTTATCACACGGTTCCATTGCCGAAATCCTTCACAAGCCAGTTTAGTACGAAAATGCCTAATCTAGGGCTCTGACACTTTCGGCATGTTACGGAGAAACTGAGAGAGGTTATTTTCAAAAGGAAATTAGAAGGAAATTAGCAGATTTACCCAAATCTGCAATAAATTTCAAACTGCCAACTTCCGCCTCGATTTCCATGCAATTGAAGGAGAATGAAGAAATTCTGGAACATGGGTTTTGGTCCTAGTATAGCAAATCTATTACATGGTTTTTTTATTTTATTTAATAAATTCCTTATAGTTTGGGAGATATGAAGAGTTCTTTGGGGCCAATTTATATAATAATTCAGAAAATCCGAATTTGTAAAAATCTTCCAAACAACCTTGTTTTGGATTTTTGGGTCAAATATAGTTGGAAATGTTCCAGAACAGCGTGAAGCCAGAGCATCCTAATGCTAGTGCTTAGTTGGGAGTAGTTATGCCAAGAAGAGAAGGATTGTTATGGCAATCAAATTGTGAATCTTGGATTAGTTATGGTTTTCTGAGTTTTCCATGTAAAGAGATCCATTGCTATTTTATGTATGATATTTCTACCTATAAAGGCCAACGTTGTAAAAAGCGTAGGGAGAGATTAGCATTGGGAGCTATCAATGGTTGAAATGTGAGCTTCAAGCTGTTGTAAGACATTTTATTTTATAATTGAAGACTTTTGTTCCAGTGACACAACATGAACATGTTTAGACTCAGATTTTTGCGAGTATGGTTGCAGTAAGTTCTTGATTTTAATTCCTTAGATTTCCTTTCCTCTGCAAGTTCTTTAGTTCACCCAGGTGTGGCAAAGCCTACCAAAATCTGGGATTGAGCTCTTTTTATTTCACAGGTAGATCAAATATATTACTGTGTTTTCATTAGCCAACAATGGATTTGATTTAATGTGTACAGTGTGATCGCTATGACAAATATTGTCCTCTGCGTATAACCTTGATCTATTCCTTTGGAATTAAAACCATCTTATAAATTCACATATCAGAGCCATCATTAATTAACCAAGCATTCATATCAAACTGAGGTCTGATCTTGCGAATCCCCTGTCCATATTTTCGAATTCCAGCAGTAGAACTAATTGTCGTGAATGGTATGATTGTAGGTTTCCAATATATATATATATATATATATATATATATATATATATATATATATATATATATATATATATATATATATCTTTAGACAAAATCAATTTTTGCATATGTCATTTGACTGTTGTGAACAACATTTGGGTTTATGAATGATTTGATTATCGAAATCACTTCTTGCGTCTTTAAAATATTTGAATGTAGTGAGTGAGTTTCTGAGCGATTAAATCAATAATCAGTGTGAATGTATTAAAGCTCAGTCATAGAATTATTGTAAGAGAGTGAACTAGCTGGCCTAGATTTCTGTGTGAATTGGCATTTGTAGTTCATCTTTTCAAGTGGCTTCATATGCAATATGCAATGTGATTTAATTTAAGTCATTGAAATGCCATAGAGTAATTGCCAGAGCAATGGAATTAGTTTTATTTCCATTCCAAGTACATTAGCATAGGAATTGATTTCATAAGCAGTGTGACATCAATTTAATTTTGTTATAAACTCAGATCATTTCATTTTCCTCTAAACCTCAATAGATCGATTTTCATTATCAGTGTTTGCAGTAGCTAAAGTGTGGTTTTGAATGCATTTTATTTCTGAGCAAAGAGTAGATTGGTTAGATTGAATGGATATGACAGTTTAAGAGATTCATTGTATTTTTATTTCTCATGAATTAGATTTTGTTAAAGATAGATGGTTGTTTGATTCTTCCTTTTCCACAGTTAGAATTTGAATTTCCTGCTTTAAAAGTGAAGAGGTTGATTCTTGTTTAAGATTTAGTGCTCAGATTGAATTCCATTAAGCCTTTTATTCTAGTAGGGCTTCCCTTTTAACTGCCAATATGTTTGCAGTAAATTAGAGTAGAAAGCAGAGTATTATGCTTTTAATGGATTGAGTAGACTGATTTCCTTTGGATTTCTTCCGTTAAATGAAGTATTTATTTTACATCAAATGAGTGGTAAATTAGAGTTTCCTTCCAAAAAATGAATGGTGTGTTCTTTTACAACGAGTCTCGAGTGTGTTCTTTCATAGAAAAAACGATTATGGACTTATGAATTAAGTTTATTTTCATACTCTTGTTTGGGTTAGATGCCCTGATCCTGCATTAATTGCAATTGTGCCTTGAAGCTTACGAATTCTGGATTGATAATTTAATGTTGGAAACTATAACACATTTAATTTAACCAACATTTTTGGTGTCGTTTCAGGGGAGGTGCTAAAGGGATTAAAGCCTAGTTTCTTTCACAAGTTTTTTGTGTGATCTTAGCTGCAGGACAACCAATGGTCAAAGAGTATATGATAAGACGTGAGTGAAGAGCCACAAATTCACTATGGTAGGCTTGCTCCAAAGTTTGGTTGTCAAAGTGAGCAAGTTTGGTGAGTTTTATTGCAATTAGTAGTTTTAATTCATTTAGATTAAAATTTCAAACTCTTTAAAGATAAAACACTTTTGGGGTGCTGTAAGAACCCTTATGTACTAATCCATGTGATGACAGGATATACCAGTTGGCTTGTCGAGAACAAGAAAATTGTATTTTGAGGAATCATTTAATGAGGAGTTTTGATGCTGCTATAGAGACCTATAAGTCATCCAATGAAGAATTCACAAGTGCATAATTTATTATTTTTCTTGAACATAAATTTGATATTATTAAATTTTTGATTTTGAAATTGGATGATTTGCAGGAACAAGAGAAGGATGAAGAACCACTGCTCATCCTTTGTGCCAACTTGCAAAATAAACACTTCCTTGGAAAGTGTCCACTTAGCGGCCTGAAAGTTTGCAAAATTTGCGAGCATGGTCATGCAATCGAACGTTGCCCATCACTGCCACGATTATGAAAGGTACTCAAGGAATAAAGTAAGGAATCAAATCAACTACCAAGTATAACTCAAAACCCTTATCATTTGATACTTGGAATAATGCTTATTTTCATGAGCAAGTTCCTCAACATGGTTATAATCCTGCAACTTCATGGCAAACTTTTAATCCTCCTTCAATTGAATATCCTATTTCATGGCCACAGTGGACCTATCCTTGGCCCTCATCCTTGAGCCAGATATCTCTATGGCCTCAAGAATATTTGGATATTTCTTTCTAGGGAAATCTCCCAAGCGAATCCAATCATATGAGCACCAACAACAACTACAATATCTTTCCAATACACCATTATGTCATCTTCCTCCATGGTCCCAGCTGCATGTGCAACCTTACCCTAGCCTTAATCCATACCCTATTCCTCATCCATACCCTAACCCTAATCCACACCCTAGAACTAACCGTAGTCCTAATCTAAAACCTAGACCTAACCTTAATCCATACCTTAGCCCTTATCATAATCCATACCCTAGCATTAATCCTAACCTTAGTCCACACTCTAATTCAAACCCTAGACTCAACCCTAGTGCAAACCTTAGTTCAAACCCTTATCCAAACTAGTAGGTTGCACAAAAATTTAAAACACTATTGTTTTCACTGATTCCCCTATTGAACAGAATGTTACATCTTCCACATTGTGGAAGGGTGTAAATTTGGAAACTCCCCCCATCACCAAAGAACCTTTACCTTGGGAAGAAGCCTTGATTGAAAGACCATTAAAGAATAAATCTATATTTAGAACCTATTCTAAAACTGTTGTTGAATCTCAAAACCCTAGAATTCCCCTTGTCCAGTCTTGTCAGTTTGAAAAGCAGATATTTGAGATTGAACTTGACGAATTTGTATTTTTCCTTTCACCAGATCCTTTATGCCTCCAAGAGAGTGGTTATCAAACTGTGGAAGAATTTCATAAGTTGGAAAATCATAAATATGTGGATATCATTGAATCTTGGTTTCAAGTAGTCCTTAACACACCCTATTCCCTCATCATTCAACAACTCTTGGTACCATATCAATTAAAGAAACTAGTTTCTCATACTCTTGCATGTGTTGAAGTTTATTCTTTAAAACTGAGTGTGAGTATATTTAGCAAACTGTTACGCACATTGATGCATTGGAAGTACTCCAACACTTGAAGGAGATCTTATTCTCTCTAAATTAGGGTAGGGTAGTATAAGAGAAATGAATCGTATTGTCATTTGAAATAAAATTGTTACAGCAACACTCTTTAAACTGAAATTCCTAAGGCACATCCATTGAAATTTTTGTCATTATGCACTCTTGTGGTAAGAATTTTCAGAAGCAATTCACTCTTAATGCCTCATATTTTATAATGTGACTTTGATTATTGACCGAGGTGATTTACTGGGACAGTTAGGGAAATTTTTATTACTATACTTTCCATTCATAAGCTTAACATACTATCATCCAAGAAACCTTTTCAAGTTTCTCTTTGAATGTATTGATGAAAAGCCTCCTATGGTGGACCACTCCTATAAAACCATAATGAAATCTCATAAGAACCCTAGCATGACCAACTTGAAGAATCTTCAGTCATTATCTGGGATGTTTTTTTGAGTCTTTAGGGTAGCAGGATCAACCAGTAAATAGTAGTGGTTAAAAAATTTTCACGCCATCCTACGCTCTTAAGTAGTAGATCTATCTCCCCACTTATTAAGTAACCTATAAGGTTAATCGTAATTAGAGTATATAAAAAGATGTAGGGGAGGATAGGAGGTTTCGTAATGAGCTGACCTACCACGATCATGAGACCTAACATGACATTACTGCTCCTGGTCACCAAGCCAGAGTAATGGATTTCAACCCAAAAGCTGGAAGACAGGAGGTCTCATCACGAGTTGACTTGTTCATCCATGTTACTTCTTGTGAGTGGCACTGCCATCAGCTGGTTACCTAGCTAGGACAATGGCCTTCATCTAAAAGTCAAATAAGCTAACTCTGAATCTATATCTAGTAAGTAGGACACATAAATTTCGCTGGGTTAAAAGACATCCTTGCCGAGGTTATAGACAAATGTTGGCAGCAGGGCCATGCCCGTGGTATTAAAGTTAATTTTACACTATGATTTACTTGGTTTTTTTTGTCTTTCCTTGAACTCATTATCATATCTCTCTAAGAAAGGCTTTAAGATTATTTCAGTAATGTGCTTTGGAGTTCTTTTTTTAAGAAATAATTTGGTTTTTATGTATGTGAGACCCTTAGTGCAGGTGAATCACTTTGCTGAATAAGAGGAGCTTCACCTATAAAATTGGGTAACGGTAAGACAATTATCCTCGAAAGGTATCATTTTGTAATATTTATTTTTCCCTATTTCCCATCCATTTTAATGCCTTGGCTTTTAAAATAAAGTCACTTCTATTTATAATTATGAGGCTATTGAAAGTGAATACCTACTGCTTTGAACTAATCTTGAGATGCTTTGTGGAAAATTTTATGGTTAAACATTTTAGGATGACATTATCCCTGCAGTAACAACATTGTTAGTATTCCTTCAGTAGCCCTAGCATTAGTTACTCTTTTGGAATAATAAAGGTTAGTCTTAATTAATTTTTGTCTCTATTAGAGGTTCTGCTTGCATGCGGACATGCAAGTTGATAGGCATGGGGGGAGAGAGAGATGTTAGGAGAGAAATGATCATAATTGTCGGGTTTAATTCACATTTTCACCTTATGCTTACTCATGGTTTTCACTATCATTTTTCACAATTATTGGGCTTGGAGCATGATCAGGTAATTATTCTTTAATTTAACCTATTTCCTTTATTTCAATAAAGAGGATTATTGATGATGGTGCTTTTGTTGTCTCAGGAAGCCACGATAAAAAAAATACACATGCCTCAAAATTATCGGGATAATGAGGATGTTGAGACCTTTTTCCTTCTTCAACAGGTTTTATCAATAGTCGCATCAACTCCATCCATTCCATCATTTACTTCATCTTGCAGTGCTGAGGACATCAACAACAAGGGTAAAAATTGAGATAGAGGTGGCTTAATATTCTTTAATTGATTAGAGATTTAAGAAAAAATTGATGATTAAGAACTACATATTCCGTATATCTAGTTTTCCATATACCCTCCATTTGCATGCTACTGCAATAACATCATAATCATATTGGTTCATGTAAACAAAAGTAGTAACTATAATGCCTTCCCCTCCTACATTCACACATATTGTCAATCCAATAGAGGGTGAATTCATTGCTGCCTTTGAGGAAGGAACCGTCCATAAGAATTGGCCTCGAAAAATTAGAACATGCAAGCACCCATTTTACCATCACCACCTCATCTCATCCACCATTCCCATTGTCACCTATCATCCTATTCATCATTTTCCTCCTGCCATATCTATTATTTTTACCATCACCACCTCATCTCATCCACCATTCCCATTGTCACCTATCATCCTATTCATCATTTTCCTCCTGCCATATCTATTTTTTCTCTTCAATTTGTATCGCTCTTAAATCAAATCTATGGTAATAAAATCTTCATGCAGCGTTGCTCCACAAGAACTAACCCTACCTAAAGTTATGATGCCATAAAAACCTACATATGAGAAAAGTATTTGTTTGCACGAGGGCATGCAAAACCTCAGGCATGGGGGGATGTTGGGCCTTGAATATGCCCATGTTTTCGTCATGCAATATCACCATTCATGCCCTAAATCCCTATGTTTTTAGCCCATTCTGTACCCTAATTCTGTAACTTGCCGTCAAATACACTCTATGTTTGGTTATCATTAGGTTTCTTAGATTTATATGATTAAATATGATTATGCTATGATTTACTGATGACGATTTTTTTAAGTACATTTATCACAGGGTTCCATCGCTGAAATCCTTCACAAGCCAGTTGAGTACAAAAACGCCTAATTTAGGGCTTCGACACTTTAGGCATGATTCTGGAGAAACTGAGAGAGGTTATTGTCAAACATAATGTTATAATACCTTTCCATAACTTGGATTTCATCCAAGTCACTCATGTCGGTCTCTAGAAGTAAATTAGCATATTTTCCCAAATTTGCAATAAATTTCAAACTTCCAACTTCTACCTCTATTTATGTGCAGATGAAGGAGAATGAAGAAATTATGGAACATGGGTTTTTGTCCTAGTATGGAAAATATATTACACTTAAAAGAGTTTTCTAAAATTCCTTATGATTTGGGAGATATGTAGAGTTCTTTGGGGACAATTTATATAAAATTCGAAAAATTCAGATTTGTAAAAATCTTCCAAACAACCTTGTTTTGGATTTTTGGTTCAAATATAGTTGGCAATGTTCCATATCAGTGTGAAGTCAGCACATCCTAATGCTAGTGCTCAGTTGGGAGTAGTTATTACAAGAAGAGAAAGATTGTTATGACAATTAGATTGTGAATCTTGGATTAGTTATGGTTTTCTGAGTTTTCCATGTAAAGAGATCCATTGCTATTTTATGTATGATATTGCTCCCTATAAAGGCTAGCGTTGTAAAAAGCGTAGGGAGGGTTTAGCATTGGGAATTATCAATGGTTGAAATGTGAGCTTCGAGTTGTTTTCAGACATTTTATTTTATAATTGAAGACTTTTGTTCCAGTGAAACAACATGAGCATGTTTGACTCATATCGTTGCGAGTATGGTTGCAATAATTTATTGATTTGAATTCCTTAGATTTAATTTCCTCTACAAGTTCTTTAATTCACCCAGGGGAGGCAATGCCCACCACAATATGGGATTGAGCCCTTTGTACTTCTGAGGTAGATCAACTATATTACTGTTCTTTCATTAGCCAACAATGGATTTGATTTAATGTGTACAATGTGAACGCTATGAAAAATAATGTCCTCTGCGTATAACCTTGCTCTGTTCCGTGGTATTAAAACCATCCTATAAATTCACATATTAGAGCCATTGTTAATTGACCAAGCATTCATATCAAACCGAGGTCCGATCTTGCGAATCCCCTGTCCACATTTTCGAATGCCAACAATAGAAATAATTGTCGTGAATGGTATGACTGTAGGTTGCGAATTTTATATATATACAGAATCAATTTTTGCATATTCCATTTGACTGTTGTGAACAAAATTTGGGTTTATGAATTATTTGATTCTGGAAATTACTTCTTGAGTATTTAAAATAGTTGAATGCAGTGAGTGAGTTTCTGAGCAACTAAATAAAAAAGAACTGCGAATGTATTAAAGCTCAGTCATAGAAGTATTGTAAGGGAGTGAAACAACTGGCATATATTTATGTGTGAATTGGCATTTGTAGTTCATCATCTGAAGTGGCTTCATTTGCAGTAAGCAGTGTGATTTAATTTAAGTCATTGAAATGTCATAGAATAATTTCCAGAACGATGGAATTAGTTTAATTTCCATTCCAAGTACATTAGCATAGGAATTGATTTCATAAGCAATGTGACATCAATTTAATTTTGTTAAAAACATAGATCATTTCATTAAGATTTTGTTTTCCTCTAAACCTCAATAGATAGATTTTCATTATCAGTGTTTGTAATAGCTAAAGTGTGGTTTTGAATGCATTTTATTTCTGAGCAAAGAGTAGATTGGTTAGATTCAATGGATATGACAGTTTAAGAGATTGATTGTATTTTTATTTCTCAGGAATTAGATTTTATTAAAGATAGATGGTTGTTTGATTCTTCCTTTTCCATAGTTAGAATTTGAATTTCCTGCTTTAAGAGTGAAGAGGTTGATTCTTGTTTAAGATTTAGTGCTAAGATTGAATTCCATTAAGTCTTTTATTCTAGTAGGGCTGCCCTTTTAATTTCCAATATGTTTGCAGTAAATTAGAGTAGAAAGCAGAGTATTATGATTTTAATGGATTGAGTAGACTAATTTCCTTTGGATTGCTTCCGTTAAATGAAGAATTTATTTTACGTCAAATGAGTGGTAAATTAGAGTTTCCTTCCGACAAATGAATGGTGTGTTCTTTTACAGCAAGTCTCCAGTGTGTTCTTTCATAGAAACAATGATTCTGTACTTAGGAATTAAGTTGATTTTCATACTCTAGTTTAGGTTATATGCCCTAATCCTGCGTTACCCGCGCTTGCGCCTCGAAGCTTATGAGTCCTGAATTGATAATTTAATGTTGGAAACTATAACACATATAATTTAACCAAAATTTTTGGCGTCTTTGCTAGGGAGGTGCTAAAGGGATTAGAGCCTAGTTTCTTTCACAAGTATTTTGTGTGATCTTAGTTGTAGGACAACCAAAGGGCGGAGAGTGTACGGTAAGACGTGAGTGAAGAGCCACGCATCCACTATGGTGGGGTTTCTCCAAATTTTGGTTGTTCAAGTAAGCAAGTTTGGTGAGTTTAATTGCAATTAGCAGTTTTAATTCATTTAGATTAAAATTTCAAACTCTTTAAGGATAAAACATTTTTGGGGTGTTGTAAGAACCCTTGTGTACTAATCCATGTGATGACATGATATACCAGTTGGCTTGTCCAGAACAAGAAAATGGTATTTTGAGGAATCATTTAATGAGGAGTTTTGATGCTGCTACAAAGACGTATAAGTCATCCAATGAAGAATTCACAAGTGAAAAATTTAATATTTTTCTTGAACATAAATTTGATATTATTAAATCTTTGATTTCGAAATTGGATGATTTGCAGGAACACGAGAAGGATGAAGAACCACTGTTCATCCTTTGTGCCAACTGTCGAAAGAAACACTCCCTTGGAAAGTGTCCACTTAGTGGCCTGCAAGTTTACAAAATTTGCGAGGATGGTCATGCAACCGAACATTTCCCATAACTACCACGATTATGAAAGGTACTCAGGGAATCAAGTAAGGAATCAAATCAACTACCAAGTATAGCTCAAAACTCATTATCATTTGATACTTGGAATAATGCTTATTTTCCTGAGCAAGTTCCTCAACATGGTTATAATCCTACAACTTCATGGAAAATTTTTAATCCTCCTTCAATTGAATATCCTATTTCATGGCCACATTGGCCCTCTCCTTAGCCCTCATCCTCGAGCCAGATATCTCCATGGCCTCAAGAATCATTTGGATCTTTCTCTCTAGGGCAATCTCCCAAGCGAATCCAATCATATAAGCACCAACAACAACTATAATCTATTTCCAATACACCATTATGTCATCTTCCTCTATGGTCCTAGCTGCATGTGCAACCTTACCCTAGCCTTAATCCATACCGTAGTCCTCATCCACACCCTAGACCTAACCCTAGTCCTAATCCAAAACCTAGACCTAGTCTTAATCCATACCTTAACCTTATCCTAATCCATGCCCTAGCATTAATCCTAACCTTAGTCCACACTCTAATTCAAACCCTAGACTTAACCCTAGTGAAAACCTTAGTTCAAATCCTAATGCAATCCAGCAGGCTGCATAACAATTTAAAAAACCTATTGTTTCCACTGATTCCATTATTGAATGGAATGTTACATCTTCCATATTGGGGAAGGGTGTAAATTTGGAAACTTCCCCCATCACCACAAAATATTTACCCCAAGAAGAAGCCTTGATTCAAAGACCATTAAAGGAGAAATCTATAATAAGAACCTATTCTAAAACTGTTGTTGAAGCTCAAAACCCTAGAATTCCCTTTGACCATATTGTCAATTTGAAAAACATATATTTGAGCCTGAACTCGAGGGATTTATCTTTTGTCTTTCACCAGATCCTTTATGCCTCCAAGAGGGTGATTATCAAATTGTGGAAGACTTGCATAAGTTGGAAAATCATAAATATGTGGATCTCATCGAATCTTGGTTTCAAGTAGTCATTAACACACCCTATTCGCTCATCATTCAACAACTCTTAATACCATATCAATTAAAGCAACTAGCTTCTCATACTCTTGTATGTGTTGTAGTTTATTCTTCAAAACAAAGTGTGAGTATATTTAGCAAACTGTTACCCACATCGCTGCATTTTAAGTACTCCTACACTTGAAGGAGATCTTCCTCTCTCTAAATTAGGCTAGGGTAGTGTAAGATAAATGAATAGTATTGTCATTTGAAATAAAATTGTTACAACAACACTCTTGAAACTGGAATTCCTAAGGCACAACCATTGAAAGTTTTGTCATTATGATCTCTTTTGGTAAAACTTGTCAGAAGCAATTCGCTCTTAATGCCTCATATTTTATAATGTGACTTTGATTACTGGCCGAGATTATTTACTAGGACAGTTACGAAAATTGTTATTACTATACTTTCCATTCATAAGCTTAACATACTATCATCCAATAACCTTTTCAAGTTTCTCTTTGAATGTATTGATGAAAAGCTTCCTATGGTGCACCACTCCTATAAAACCATAATGAGATCTCATAAGAACCATAGCATGACCAACTCGAGGAATCTTTCAGTCATTATCTGGGATATTTTCTTGAGTATTTAGGGTAGCAGGATCAACCAGTAAAGATTAGTAATTAAAAACTTTTCGCGCCATCTTGCACTCTTAAGGAGTAGATCTGTCTCCCCACTTATTAAGTAACCTCTAAGATTAATCGTAATCAGAGTCTATAAAAAGATGTAGGGGAGGATATGAGGTCTCGTAATGAGACGACCTACCACAATCATGAGACCTAACATGCATGACATTGCTGCTCTTGGTCACCAAGCCAGAGTAATGGGTTTCAACCCAAAAGATGGAAGACAAGAGGTCTCATCACGAGTCAGTCTGTTCATATATGTTACTTCTTGTGAGTGGAACTACCATCAGCGGGTTACCAAGCTAGGACAGCAGCCTTAATATAAAAGTAAAATAAGCTAACTCTGAATCTATATCTAGTAAGTGGGACACAGAAATTTCACTGGGTTAAAAGACGTCCCTACCGAGGTTATAGAGAGGATGGACAGGTCCCAACAAGTTTTCTTTGTGTAGATAGGAAGTTGAATCTATAGGCCATATTTTTATCTCTTGTTCTTTTGCAGGCCAGGTCTGGTGCCTTTTGGCAAACAAATTTAGCCCAAAAGATGTAGGGAACTTCTAAATTTCCACTTCTAACTTCTAACATCTTAGCTCAATATAAGCTGATACTTGTTACAATTATACACCCACTGCAGTCAAAATAATCACAATTTCCCACATGTGTGAGGTGATGTGATACGAGATTCCCGAATTAACTAACTTTTAAGAAGGGTCAGCAGGTACCACTTGCAGAGCCTTCCTTGCTTGTGAACAAATTAGGAATCTTCTTCTGCATGGAGGGAAAGACAGGTTAATTTTCATCTCACTTCAATGTTTTGATGCAATCAAATATAATACAATGCGAACAACTTGAAACTGAATACAATTGCAATGAAATGATCCTTATTTTGGTTTGGAGGCATGACTCATACATTGTAGGGAGTGGGTTGCATATACCACGATTGTCGGATTTCCAGTTTTTTCATTCCATCAACATCAATATCAACATCAACATCAACCTCATATATGTAAACTCACGGTGGCAACACTTAAATATAAGGCAACCGAGAAAGAAAGATGGCAATTGATTCAAAGTTTTTGAATATGGGTTGGGTAATAATTCTGTGTTTTGATTTGGTAGCGTAGTATACAAAGGTTTCTTTTTATTCTATGCATGCCATGTTATAAGGCCACCCTTGTTGTTTCCTTTGGGTGGCAATGCACATGGGAGGAAATAAAGAAAAAAAGAAAGTATTTTTAATGTCTATGAGGCTAAAAATAGCCTATGGGACAGATTGTTTTTGCATCTTGCTTTTACATTCGGTTCTTTTCCTGTGAAGTTTTACAATAACCGTTCCCAACTTCTCGACAAACTCTTCGCTGAATAGATTATCCCAAGAACTAGTTGTTAGAATACCTGCATAATTTTCCTTGCTCTCTTTGAAGGGCTCGCATTCTAAAATGAAATGTTTTTTCTGTTTCCACTTTTCCGTAAGAGCAAAAAATACATACTCTTTCCTCTCACATTTCTTTTGGCATTTTCCAGCCCCTTGTTTCACAACGGATTTGATGACAATTAGTCCTTAATTGAGAAATAAGAATTTTATATCTCCAAGAAATATTTGCCCCTATGTATGCCTTTTGCCGATGGTTATGAGTGGGGTTAAACTCTTCAATGTAGTACTTCTTTCTCCCTAGTTCTTTCTCCCAAGTACGTTTGTGGAACTTATCCATAACAAAAGTTTTTATCTCTTTACTATTTGTAGGCCACATGCTCAAGCAAATACCCCATTTACTAAACCATTTTTTATTTTTCCGCATCCAAGTCTTCTTTCTTTTTTCACAATCTATCACTAAACACAACTTTAGGCCATCTACCCTCTTCCATTTGCTCAATTTTTTTCAAATACCTTATGACTCGCACCATAGCAATTGCTTCAATAGGAGCAGACCCTGTTTCACTTAACAAGATAGCATAAGGAACTACACTTTTAATTTTGAATTTGTTTATAATCAGATGCTTCTGGAATTTCTCAATTTGTTTCCACTGCATCTCGGTTGTGCTGCTGGCCCACAATTCACAACCTTAGAGAATAACCGGAATCACTAGAAGCCCAAAAGGAGTTAGAGTGGTTTTCCAGTCCCGCAACTTTGCCTCTCTACACCTGTTTTGCAGAGCATAAATTGCTTTCCAACCCCCTAAAGTCCTTTTCTTTCTACAACCATCCCAACTTAAATTTCTGTTGAAGTCAATTCCGAGGTATTTGTAGTCTGCAACTTCTTCCATAATGTTGCCTTCAAAGTAGAACTTATGTTGGTTATGCTTTCTTTTGTTTGAGAGAACCACTACTTTCGTTTTGCTAATATTGACTTGCATCCCCACCCTTCTACAAAAATGCTTAACGAAACGTAAGTGCTTTTGCAAACCAAGAGTCGATTCAACAATCAATATAAGGTCATCTGCCTACAAAAGAAGCCTTATAACGAACTTGCCCAAATGTATACCGTTATTAATGTTGACAGGGGAGGTTTAAGAAATAATTCAAATGTATTTTTTTTTTTAAATCGTTTTGATTTATTAATGAAAAATTGAATATGTTTTTATTATTATGAGTTTTTAAATAGATTTTATTAAAAAAAAAGTTAATAATTGAAATATCAGCTTTTTGAAATTTTAATTTAGTATATTATTATAATAATATTTTATTTAATTACTTATTTTTTATTTATTTTTATGAGGAAAGCATTGGTTTATTTTAACATTTTTATTTAAAAAAATAAAAGTGTATTCATGTCTAGATTTAATAATTTGTTAATGTAATGTTGAGATTTTCTCGAAAACTGTGTATATTTCTCTTTGAGCTCATACATAGTTTTTAGGGTTCAACGAGAAATACACACAGTTTTCCAGAATCTCTCAACATTATGTTTATAACTCTGGAAATATCCATTCTCTAATTTTTTAATATTTTTTTTAGAATTTTGGCTTCTGTGCTCCATCGTAATATTTAAAACTCTTTCTGTAATAATCACATGCAATAGAACATTGTCGACGAGTTTCAAACCAACCAGTGTGGTTTATCATCAAGACTAGATGAGAGATCATACGTTGAGTTTAAATAGATATAGAAATGGCTAAACTAGCTGAGTTTAAATAGATATAGAAATGGCTAAACTAACTTGAATATAAAATTAAATTAAATTAATAAAATAATTAATTTTATTAAAATAATAATTTAAAAATAAATTTTTATATAATTTTCTAATATTTTAATTTAAAACATTTGTTTTGTTAATTTTTAGTGAATTTGGATTAAGTTTTTATAATATTATTAGATTAAAATATTTTATTTATTTATGACTCTATTTATTTTATTTATTTAATAATTAATTTATTATTATTATTTTTAACAACAATTAGGAATATAAGGCAAGGATCCAACACCTACTGATATTCCAGGCGTCATCTCTATTGAGATTAATGGGTCTTTTTTCAATCTCTAAGGCCTCTCTTAACTTACGATAATAAAAATAGTCAATCCTAGCAATAATATTAGCCTCTTCGATGCAAATATGATGGTTAGTCTTTTTTTGCATGCTCAACGAAGGTAGAGGAGCGAGATCTTCCATGTTTAATGTCAGCAACATGCTCACAAATCCTTTGATTTATAGATCGACCAGTTTCACCAATAATAATGTAGACACATTTCCCATCCCTAGGGTCTACTGGATCTTTAACATATTTGAGAGAGTTGTGAATAGTGTTAAGGGGTTTGAAATACAAAGAAACCCTATGCTTCTTAAGGATCCTAGCAATCCTATCAATGGTTCCCTGAATGAAAGGAAAGAGCACACTGCAGGACCATTCACTAGGCTCTTTTTTATTTTTAACTAAAGGAACTTTTTCCGCTTTAAGGCCCTGCAACTTACTATAACCATATTTAAAAAAGACATTCAGGAGGTGGGTCTTTTCTCCTGCAAGGTGTGACTCATCAGAGATTCTCAACGCCTTCGTGGCTAAGGTGTTGAGGACGCCTAATTTATGAGCAGTGAAATGATGAGAACTAGCATGAAGATATTGCTAAGTATGAGTTTTCTTTCGAAAAACTTGATGGGAGAAAGAACCATCATCCTTTCTTGAAATAAGAACATCGAGGAAAGGTAGGCTACCATCCACCTCATATTTCATGGTGAATTTTATGGAGCAAGATTGACTATTAAGATGAAGGAAAAAGAGATCTAAATTTTCCTTGCTATGAGGCTAGACGACACAAGTATCATCTACAAACATTTTCCAAAGCTTTGGCTGGTAAAGAGTTGAGGAAAGAGCCTTGGATTCAAAGTCCTCCATAAAAATATTGGAAACAATCGAGGATAGGGGAGAACCCAAGGCGACACTGTAGGTTTGCTCATAGAATTCACCTTCAAAACTAAATATATTAGAGGTTAAGCAGATCCCAACTAAATGGGTCGTATCTGGATTAGTAATGTGATTAATGACATCAATGGCCTCATTAATGGGGATATTGGTGTAAAGAAAAACCAACATAAAAATTGACAATTCCATCATCAAGATCTATTCTAATGTCCTTTAAATCCTTAACAAAAGAGGAAGAATCTTTGAAAAAGGAGTTGGTATGACCTACGAGAGGCTTAAGCTTATGGGCTAAATACTTGGTGAGAAGATAAGTCAGACCACCTATGGTATTAACAATGGGTTGAAGGGGGGCACCATCCTTATGGATTTTAGAAAGACCATAGATTCTAGGAGTAAGAGGGTTGCTTTCAATCAACTTCTTACTTAGGGAGCTCACCGAGCTGTTGGATTTAATGGCATCAACGACAACTTTGGAGACCCTTTTTAAGGGATTTTTAGTAAGTTTCTTGTAGCTCCCACTATTATCCAAATGATCTAACATTTTACTCCTGTAATCATCTTTATTAAGAATGACAGTTGCACCTCCTTTGTCAGTCTTACGAACAACAATATCCTTATTATTATTTAAGGATTTTAGAGCCTCAAACTCAGGCTTACTCAAGCTGATCTTGGGGGTTTGGCTTTCCTCAAGATGACCTCACAATCTTGTCTAATGATGTCCTTGGAGGAATCCGGTAAGTCCCTAATTCCAAATTCTATTTCACATATATACCTTGAATAGGGATATTTTTAGGAGCTAAAGCAAAATTAAAGCCTTTCTCTAGAAGATTATAAATAGACTGGTCAAAAGAGAATCTTTAAAGATTGACTATATTACTGGAAGGACACGGAAAATTATTATTATTAGAATTATTATTATTGTTATTATTATTATTAATATTATTATTGATATTATTATTTTTAATATTAAGTTTACTTTCAAAATTAGTATTATCATTGTTGTTAATAAAATAGTTATATATGTTGTTATAATCATTATAATGGTTAATATTATTGTTATTTTTACTATTTTTACTAATCTCATCATTCCTAGTAATGTTATCTATATTATTGTTATTTCCATAATTACTATTCTTGTTACTAAAAATATTTTTCTTATTCATATGCCCTTCATTTTTAATGTTGTCACAATGTTTTTTAATAATTAAATATTTCTTCCCCTAGATGCGGGTGACACGCCCCGATCGTGCGAAGATAGATCTTCCCATGCTCAGGCTGACGACACCCTGCAACACCAGCTTTAATTTGATGTGGAAACTCATTTCATTAATAATTTATAACAGTGTTATGTTGTACATGATCTCTTTCCATACTCCGAATCACATGCAATCTCACTTGAACTGTCTCTCATCGCATCTGCGAGCGTGCCACAACCCCTGACTGCATCTGCCCTCATGCCACAGGTCTTCAAAAGGCACTGAAGCTCCTCATTCCTCCACCTCTCTGTTGCTCAAGCCTGTCTCCAGAGAAATTATTATTATTCCCCTCGCCATCACGCTGCTACTTCAGCTTCCCTACGCGCTCCCCCTGCTTTGTGCTCCCCCTGACGCGTGCCCCCTGTCATGCACCCTCCTTCAGCGCACTCCTCCCTCTGCTTCCCTCCTTGCTGCGTGCCCCCTGCTGCGTGCCCCCCGTCTATGCGCCTACCTGTGGAAAGCCCCTCCTATTTTACCTCTCCTTGCTGTGCGCTATCTGAGGCGGGATACATTGCTGCGTGCCCCCTGGCTGAGCATCACAACTGCGCACCTCTTTGCTTTGTGCCCGACTTCACCTCCTCTGCACTTATACTTTCCCATGGCCTCGCGTTAACACAAAAAGACCATTATGGGTAGCGAAAGAGGTGCACTCTCGGGGCGCTATCATCGCGGTCAAGATCAACACTTGGAATCTATTGAAGGTTCGTCTTCAGGAAACCACGACAGGGAGGCTACTCATTGGCTTGTTTGCACCTAGGAAGAAATAGTCTTTACTCCGAAGAATCCGAGGGGCAGAAGAGGCCCCAGGAAGTCTACCATTGTGCACTCTGATTTTCCCACAACTCGGAAAACTGAGCCACTCCCTGTTCATGAGCCAACGGAGGAGGAGACTAACGTTTGGAGCATGGATTCAGATGGAGTCTGGACCAGAGTTCCTGATGCTGAGTACCTCGTTGCTCTTATCATCAGCGCAACACGCCCGAAGCCCCCGCACGTGCCAACAACTGAGGAGGAGGCCATTGCGCATGAATATGGCAGCCTAATCGAGGAGGAGGACCCCACACTAGAGGATGATGAAGGAACACCATGACTGCATGGTTGCTCAGTTCTTCTCTGTTTTTTGTCTCTTCAAGACCTATTATAGCTACTATGTTTTTATTTGTGTTACGAAATTTTTTGTAAATCATGACTGTTTGCTGCTATTAAGGGGTTGGTTTCCTCCTCGAAGGCATCCCCAAACCTGTTTATTTTGAAAGATTTTAAGGGTGGGATTGGCTAAGCATCGCTTGCCATCTCAGCCTAATGCCTATGTAAAGTTTCTTTTATGATATAATATAGATTAGCCTAACTTACAAAAAAAATAAAATTAAATATTTCTTATCAATGTTACTAAGGTTAAGATTGTTCTTATTAGCCTCATTACTATCAATATTTAGTGCACGAAATCAAGAGTTTCCAAAAAGATTTTTTTTTTTTTCAAAATGTATTCTATGTGTTTGTCGCCTCCATTCTATGCTAGTGTAACAAATTATTATTTTTTTTATATTTTTTTTATGACACATACTTGTTTTACTCAACTTAATATTGAATAAATTAAAAAACAGAATTAGTTGGTATATAAATTCTTTTAATTTTAAATTTAGGATATAATTTATACAAGATTACCCTCCATAATATGAAGTTGGCGTGGAAGATGATATTAAATAAATTAAATGACACCAAATTGTTTGCGGGTTATACACATTAACATAATATTAAATAAATTAAAAAACATGATTAGTTGGTATATAAATTCTTTTAATTTTAATAATATTAAATAAATTAAAAAACAAAATTGGTTGGTATGTAAATTCAGCCAAGGACAAAAATGACCTTATGTTAGGTCTCTGAATCTATGAGATCCCCTGCTCCTGTAGAAAGTCTTACATAGGTCAAACTGAAAAATCCTTTAAAACTTGGTTGAAAGAACATATGGCTGACACTAACCACAACCACATCGAAAAATCATCCATTGTTGAGCACTCCCATTCTACCAAACACCTTATATGTTTCGATAAATCCAAAATCTTAGCTTCTGCCCCCTTTCATTCTAACCAGATCATTCGGGAAGCCCTCGAAATTGAAAAGCATCCTAATAACTTTAATCGCCATAATGGTTATCAATTAAATATTTCCTAGAACCCCATTGTCCACTTCCTATCATCTAAATGCCATTCCTCCATTCCCAATTCTAACCCTTCCTAGTCCCCCCCTTTCAATTTCAATCATTTTAACCCATTTCCCTTAAATTAATTTTATTTCATGCATCTTTTATGTCCCTATTGGTTTTGATTCCTAACCTATTTAAATTTACCTTATTATCCTAAGATTTCCTAATTTGATTAATTCACGCGTTTATATCTTCTTCAAATTCTGTCCCCTCCCCTTTCTATCTATCCATTAACTCATCCTTTAAATTTTAAATTTGATTTTAAAACTCAATCCTAATAATTCTTTCATCATATAAATCTCAATATCCTTATTCTATTTTAAATTTTAAATTTGGTTTTAAAACTCAATCCTAATAATTATTTCATCATATAAATCCCCATATCCTTATTCTATTTAATAAATTATTTACTTTAATTATACTTTTAATCGTAAACCCCCTTCCTCTCCTTAACGACTAGTTCATTTATTATCATTTTATATCTAATCATTTATTTAATTAATTTAAATAGATGAATTCTTGTTTTAATTAGCTCATCCATTAAAATTAAAATTTATTTTTTTAAAATTTAATCCTAGTATTCCTATCCTTATTCTATTTAATAAATTATTTTAATTCTTATCCCTAATAACTAGATCACTTATTACTTTCTATTTAATAATTTATTTAATTATTTAAATAGATCAATTCTTAATTCCATTACCCTAATACTCTAAGTGTTAATAAATAATTAATATTTAAAATTTTGAGTCATATTTTTAGTTGACCTTCTCCAACGGCTAGAATTTTTCCATATATATATATATATATATATATATATATATATATATATTCCTGACTTGCATTCTTCTTATCTTACGCTAAGCTTCTTTTTCCTGAAGATTGGTGAAGTGTTCACCCGAAAATTCGATATTGAAGGGCTCTTCAATCATAATACACAGGTCACCACAAGTTCTCAACAACATTATGTATCTGATTGTGGAAACATTCATGCCTCAATAACATTATATAAATTTTTTAATTTTAAATTTAAGATATAGTTTATACAAGATTACCCTCCATAATTTGAAGGTGGTGTGGAAGTGGAAGATGATATTAAATAAATTATTATATAAAGCATTACAAAATATCTTTTTTACATAAATTAAAATGACCCATAACTGTTTTGTGTGCATTAAGATAATATTGAATAACTCAAGAAGCAGAGTTTTTAGTATATAAATTCTATTAATTTTAAATTTAAGATATAATTTATGCAAGATTACCCTCCATGGTATGAAAGTGGTGTGTATGTGTGTAGAGTCTCATTTTCATTAAATTCATCAAATAATAAATTGAAACAACATATTCAAACAATGATAATTTCATATAATAAATTGAAACAACATATTCAGACAGAGATAATTTTAAGAAAACGATTTACCAACTAAACACATAGTACATACCTGGCTTCCGCAGTTGAAGTGGATCTCGAGGTTCTAAATTTGCTCCCGCAGTTACCAAAATACCAAAACCACCTAGCCAAACTGGGTACAATTTCGGTACCCAGCTCTAAAGTACTCCAGTAATTGAAGTAATTTGGCCCCCGTGCCCAAAAGTTTCAAGAAAAATTGCTCAATTCTCAATTTCAAGAATAACTACTCAGCTCCGAGCTCACAAATTCTCATTGATCGCCTTCCTCAGTGCTTCCCTTCGTTCTTATATAGAGTTTGTCTTCTATCTCCTCTCCCCCCAGCCCCCCCCAACAGTGGCCACCCTTCTCTCCATTCAATTAAAAGCAGATAGATATAAGACAATTGGTTTAGGCCTGTATTAGTGACATGTTCTTACCATTGACAGCAGAGCCATACATGAATTGTTTAGAGGTGTTAAGTATTTTATTTTAAAGTTTTGTTAAAATGAATATAAAGAAATAAAGTATTTTTAATGTCCATGACGCGAAAAATAGCCTATGGGACAGATTGCTTCTCCATCTGGCTCTTGTATTTAGCCCTTTTCTTGTGAAGTTTTACAATAACCGCTCCTAGCTTATCGACAAACTCTTCACTGAATAGATTATCCCAAGAATTAGTTGCCATAATACCTGCATAATTTTCCCTAGTGTCTTTGAAGGCCTCTCATTCTAAAATGAAATGTTTTTCTGTTTCCACTTTTCCAGAGGAGCAAAAAATACATACCCTTTCCTCCCACATTTCTTTTGGCCTTTTCCAACGCCTTGTTTCACAACGGAGTTAATGAGAATTAGTTCTTAATTGAGAAATAAGAATTTTAGATCTCCAATAAATATTAGCCCCTATGTACGCCTTTTGTTGATGGTTATGCATGGGGTTAAACTCTTTAATGTACTACTTCATATTTCTCCCTAGCTCTTTCTCCCAAGTACGTTTGTGGAACTTATCCATAATAAAAGTTTTTATCTCTTCACTGCTTGAAGGACACATGCTCAAGCAAATGCCCCATTTACTAAACCATTTGTTATTTTGCCACTTCCAAGTCTTCTTTCTTTTGCACAATCTTTCACTAAACACGACCTTAGGCCATCTACCCTCTTCCATTTGCTCAATTTTTTTTTTCCAGATACCTTATGACTCACACCATAGCAATTGCTTCAATAGGAGCAACCATTGTTTCACTTAACAGGATAGCATAAGGAACTGCACTTTTAATTTTGAATTTGTTTGTAATCAAACGCTTCTGAATTTTCTCAATTTGTTTATACTGCATCTCAGTTGTGCTGCTAGCCCATAGTTCATAACTGTAGAGAATCATCAGAATCACTAGAAACCCAAAAAGAGTTAGAATATCTAATTATACCAATAAACCTTCTTTTTTCTCCTCTGCATTTGACATGTTTACATCATACCATAACATTTATGCATGAAATCTGTATACCACAATTATGCCCTAGTATAAGAAATACACGATTTTATTTTTGGGTCATTGAACCCACATCCTTCCTAGGACAATTCTGGTTGGGTCGTTGAACGCAAGTCTGCCTTGGGACAACCAGCAACAAAATTTCTTGATGGGTCGTTGAATGCACGTCCTTCCTGTGATAGAGAATTTATAAATAATAATCATGGCCGCGAATGTTTCCAGTTGTGTCAATAGTGGTGAAGGTGTTGGAATCTGGAGCTTTGGAAGGGTATGACCATTCTCAACTAACTGTGTTGGCCATGAAAATGGAGGAGCTTGAAGGGTACTACAGTCTTCTGAAACAATCTTCTACTACACTTGCCAATGCATATAGCTGTGAGGGATTCCCATATGCACCCTAGAGAGTGAAGACGCTCTTCATAGAATCTTTGGTTTCTCAACAGGTGGCAACTTCCCAGGCTACCCGATTTCGATCTGTCAATGAGGCATGTTCATAATTAGTTCTGATATCAAGCTTAAAGCCATAGAACAACTTGCTCTATTTTTGTTTGTCCATTCACTATTTTATTTCTCTCTCTTTATCCAGGATGAAGAGACGGTACAATAGGATGCTCTGCTTCAAGCAAAGGGCTTCCTTCCTTGTTATTAATTCATTGACAGAGTCATCACATTCATTGGATCTATCATCGCCCTTCAGGTTTCACCTCCCATATTTTCTAGCCATTTACTTCGTTCCAACCTTCAAGTAAATACCTAAACTTTTTCTCTATGCTCTCAGCTCTGAATGGCGACAGATATTGGGACCGTAATCGTCCAACAGCTGGATGAAGTTAGTAAGTTAGAAGGAAAACAACAAGTTATCAATAATGATTTTACCAGTATGAAAGGTTTGTTAACCCTTATTAAAAACCAGTTCCAATCTCGGCAAAGGAGGCTCCCCGAGCCTGTGGAAAGATGTTTGGAAAGGATCAGGGATGCCCTTGCAGATCCTAAGACTTTGTTCGATTCCGCCAAGAAACATCAAGAGCGAGGGTGTGGCCTTATTTTCTACAATTCTGACCTCCCCTTGAAAATTAGAATTTGGAAAGTAAGATTCGATGCCCTGTCGCAAGAGCTTGAAATGGGTTTTTCAATATCCTCCAATGCAGAGCAGATTGTGTCCTCAGTGGCTCCTCGAGCACAATGCCTTCTTCAACCTGTGCCTGACTCCGTATTCGTAGGGGTGGGCTTTAAATCTGCCCGGGAGAAGCTACAGGGATGGCTGGGCGAACCTCATTGCGAAACTCGTGTAATCGTTTTATATGGTAAAGGGGCTGTGGGCAAGACATCCTTGATCAAAAACATCTACAATACCTACAAGAAAGAAGTCAATCATTTCTTTGATCTCGTCATTTGGTTTAAAGTTTGTGGGAAATTTGAAATTGAACAGTTGCAGGCTTCCATTGCGGAGGCTCTGAATGAAGAAAATGCTAATGCTGAGAAGAAAAAGATGAAATTGAGTGCATCTGTAGAAAGAAAGAAATTACTTCTTATATTAGACAACAATTGGAAGGAAATAGATCTTAGTGAAGTGGGCGTCAGAATTGGGGATGATACTGGTAGCAAACTCTTAATCTCCAGTCGCAGCAAATAAGTGATTGAAAAGATGGGAGCAAAGGATTGCTTCCTGGAGATTAAACCCTTTTCGTCAGATGAAGGCTGGGACTTATTTAGAAATGTAGCTTTTAAAAATGGTATTGTACCTGAGAATGATATTATAAAGGCTAGAGCTAGAGAAATTGCGTCGGATTGTAGAGGCTTGCCGTTGGCCATAAATGCAGTTGCTAGAGCGATGAGGTTTAAAAACACTGAGAATTAGTGGAGCCATGCTTTAATTCGATGAGAAGGAGAGATGCTTCCGTCCCAAAAAATCTCAAAGCCGTTGATGCAGAGCTTTATCCGGTGTTAAGATGGAGTTATAATGATTTGTCAGAATCCCATCTAAAGATTTTTTTTCTAAATTGTGCAGCATTTCTAGAAGATAAAGAAATTGTTGTGGAGACGCTGGTGCAGATGTGGGATGCGGAAGGCTTCCTCAACAAGGAAGGACACCTTATTTTATGGATGCTGGGCGACAATGCATAAATGAACTGGTAAGAAGGTGATTTGTGGAGCGTGTGGAGTATATTGTTGATGATGACTATCACAGTGTGGAGTATTTAAAAATTCATGAAGTTTTCCGTGACATGGAAATTGACATAGGCCAAAAGGAGGAAAAATGTTTATTTGCAGTAGGTTAACAGTTGCAGAGCTTTCCGATTAAAAAAGTTTCCAGGGATTGCAGATGAATATCGGTGGGCTATAATACTATTCGTGATCTGCCAAATGATTTGAGATGTTAAGAACTGAGGAGCTTGGTATTAGCCTCCAATATTCGTTTGGAAAAGGTTCCAAAATAAATTTTCTACAATGCCTGGTCTCTTCAGGTTTTGGATTTGTCATCCAGTTCAATAATGCCAAACTTGAAGCAACTTCAACAGCTTCAGTTCTCAACTTGTTTAGTTGCTCCAAGCTAGCTGATCTACTTGACAGCCTCTGTAGTGTCCAGTCACTTAAAGGTTTGGATTTTTCATACACTCCAATAAAATCATTGCCTGGGAAATTTTGTAATCTATCTAGTCTTCAAAATTTGAATCTTAATTCTTGTTTAGAGCTGCATGAACTACCGATTAATATAGAAGATCTTCAAAATCTAAAGCATTTCAAACTGGATGCATGTTTAAGTCTCGAGAAGATTCCAGAAAATCTTTCTCAGCTCACTTCATTGAACACTCTCATTTTTCCATTAATGGAGTCTACTTGTGCAATGAGTGTGGAAGATATCTCAAAGCTCTCCAATCTCATGGAGCTGACAACGGTGGTGAAATCAGAAACTGCATTGTGCACAATGGATGAGATGAGATGCTTAACATTAAAATGTGACAATGATGTTGATGCAGGTGCAGATAGAGATGGGGCAGTGCTTGAGCATTGTATTCTAAAAAACATAGGGAATATGAAGAAATTGTCGTATTTGCATCTCATTAATTATCACCGGAGAACTCTACCCAACAATATTTCTAAGTTACAAAATATCAATGTTACTTTTGCGCTCATGTTACCAATTGTAGGCTCTTCCTACCTTGGAGGAGACCAAAAGTGAAAGTGCAGGTGCCTCTGCTTTGGAGGAGACCATAAGTGAAAGTGCAGGTGAATCTTTTCCCGTGTTAGAAAAATTAGTTTAAGGAAACTTGCTCCGGTTAAATTCCATAATTACAAGGTCATCTGGGGAGTGGAATGAAGGAACAATGTCCAAACTCCAATTATTGGTGATTGTCAATTGTCCATTATTGGAAAGATTTCCAAGGGGAATGACGCTGCCTAAATTAAAATAAATACAAATTACTATGTGCAATCTGTTGATGGAGCTGGACATTGGTAGTGGAAGTTATCCATTGTTAGAGTCATTAACATTGGATGAAATAAACACGTTAGAGAGCATAGCAGGATCTCCTAGTGGGTGGAATGGGAGGAATGAAAGTACACTATCTGAAATCCACATCGTGGAATTTGTTGATTGTCCTTTATTGAAGAAATTACCGAAGGGAATGGAGAAACTATCTTGCTTGAAGCAAATTAATGGAGAGTTTGAGTGGTGGCAAAGACTCACTTGGGAGAACAATGAGATGAAAACAAGTCTCTCGCTTGTTTATGATCATATAACTAGCATTTTCACCGAGAGGTGCAAAGTAACGTTGAGAGCATTTTCACCGAGAGGTGCAAAGTAACGTTGAGAGGTGCAAAAATTTTAAGCTTTAAAAAATTTAAAAGATGTCAAAATTTGAAGGTTAATTTTTTATTTGGTTTTGAAAGACCACAAAGGTAGATGAATATGTCTAGGCTGTTCCACATTCAACAATGACTCACACCACTGAGCATGACAACAGATACAAACATTCCTTGCCAGAAAGCAAAATTGCAGAGATAGTGACTATATACCAGCAAATGTAAACATGGAGGAAGATTATCAGCCCAGCTATGAATTTCATCAGGTAACATAATTGTGACATTGTTGTGGGTGATCTATCCATGACATCTGATAACTGTTCTAAAAGAATCATGTCAGTGAGCGCTAGGAGGGTCAGTGTTATCTCCAGGCAAACAAAAACGCACGTGGGAAACTTGCATCTGAGGCAGACAAGAATGTGACAAGGAGATGAGGAAGCGTAGCAAACATCCAAAAAGGCAGTGTGGATACTCGATACTGGTGTAGACAGGCAACGTGGACAAATTGTTGACATCAATGAATTTATGCAGATTGTCTCCAAGGTTTAAAACTTAGGGAAAATAGAGTAGAAAGTTGAAACTATAGCAACATCATACAGTGAAGCAGGCACGTATGAATTAATACAAATAGACCATAATTTTGTGGTAGTTGTTACAGGCGGACCACAATCTGGGTAATTCTGTTGGAGTTTACATAGGACTGCAAAAACATCGAGATCAAACCATGAGAGTAGATAGAAAGTCATTGTTGCTCCTAAATAGAGGCATATGTTAAAAAGTCAGATTCAAGAATTCACTAAAAGTACATCATTGATCCTCTCCAGGAAAGGAACAATAGTCACAAAATTAAATTCCATAAGTTGCATGGCACAGTATACGGCTTGACTTAAGGAATGAAATACAAGGTTAAAAATTCGCCATGATTTGCCACTCTGGAGAGGAACCTAGGAACAAAGAAACTGGCTTTCTAACATGAAACGGTATCCATGTTGTGCAATTTTTTTCCAATAAATTCTTGATAAGATGGAATAAACATTTACCAAAACCGAAAATGTGTATTAAACACTTATATCAAAGACGGACAGACACAAAATTCCAATGAATGAGATTCCAAGGTCCAAGGTTTGCATGATAATATCTCTAGCACTATTGGCAAGGGACATTTCCATCATCTTCGTGATGTGTTTAGTCAAATATATGTAAAAGAAATTTTTATTCTTGCAATGCTTGAGTTGAGTCAGTGCCATCACATTTGTGCCGATAAACTCTGTACATATACTTTTATTTTACCACTTTTTCCCGGGGTCATTACCAACCTCCATACCTTGTATATTCCACATGTGTAATATTATACTTCATGTTTACCACTTCATCCAGACCATTTCCGCTCCTTCCGTGCCTGTATTTATACAGGTAACAATTTCACATTTACAAATTTTGGCCAAGGCCGTTCCAAACTCCTCTACACCTTGGCCAACGCTATAAGCAAAATTGTAAATGGATAAACTGTGCTCAATGAAAGTATGTGTCAGTGGTTGGTGCAAACCTCCAAAGTCATGGTGAGGGCATTTGGGTGAGGAAGTGAATCCCTAATAATAACGGAGTTAAGTTTAATTGAAAACACGGTTTGGGTGAGGAAGTGGATACCTAAGAAGAACATAGTTACAAAGTTACATATAAGTGAGAAGGAAAGTGCCTAATATAACTTCAACCACTCAGAAATCAAAATATAAACACTCGGTATAGGACTGAGTGTCGCATTGGAAACTTCATCCACTATTAGGCTGCCCTTAATAAGATCGTCCATCAAATCCAGCACATCACGACAATGGAAACAAATTGCAAAATATCTAAATTATCAGATATCCACTCTGTATGGCGGCAAAGGCTGATATCTGAACTTAATCTGCATAAATGTAGTATTTAATATATTAACATCAGCTACAGAATACATTATGCTGCATACTTTTGCATAGCATGGACTGTCTGGCAATGCAAACATGCCATTCTACACAGTTCGACAAAGTACGAGTCCTGGTCAGATTCGACAAGTAAACACCCACTTCAGAGAGTTGTAAGCCGACGACATTCCATCGTAATACTTCCAGAACGACTTAAGACGAATTTGCAACAAAGTAAGCAACTTGTAATAATAAAAATGAAAACAAATTGAAGTAAAATTATATTATAAACCTCAAATTTACTATTCCGAGTAATATAAACAACAAAACAAAACTGAGGATTATCTTCTTTCAATTCACCTGCCAAATAGAAAAGGCCCTGAACTGTTATCTACCAGTGTGAAGTGGCCCCAGAAATAAATTTACTCAAATCTACCAATATACTCAAAACTAACAACTTTACTTGGGCAGCGAGCTCCTGGTCCTCTCTGTTCGTATCCAAAAGTGAATTCTTCGCCTTCAGGATTTCTTCAAAAGAAGCACTCTCTGCAACATCTAGAAGGTTCAATCGATCAGGATTTCTTCAAAAGAAGCACTCTCTGCAACATCCAGAAGGTTCAATCGATCTCCTTTTATAGCACTTAATCCCAATTCAAAATAAAAGGGAAAAATCAAACGAAACCACTCATACATTTTATCGCAACCAGAAGCTTCAGTTCTACTTATAAGCAAAAATAACCTGATACAATTCTGTCAAAATGCCACTCGGCTCTACATTTAAAAATCTAGCAATAATAAGATTGATATATAAATAGAAGACTAAAACCTTTAACAATGTATGTCGAGTGAAGAAATTAAATCATTAAAGAAAAATGAAGTGAGATGAACCTGGAGACTGTTAGCTTTGATGTATTCCCAGATCTTTTTCACTGCTTCTGAGCAGGGAACCTCAGAAACGCCGAGGAACTGCTTCATTTCTAGAGAAACCGGCACAGGAATATTAAGCCTTGACACCTTCGTGGCCTTTGCAGGACTTTCTCCGGCCGTTGTTGCCGTCTTTTTCGCTATGGCCATGGCAGTGCCGCTCGGTTGCTGAGCTTTGGAAGCCACTATTGCCAGCCTGTTCGCTTTGTAAACCATCGCCAATGCCTCTGGAGATAACAGAGGGCCGATTGTTTGCAGAGTGCGGTTAACCCTATGGAAATGCTCCACAAACTCTGCCTCCATCTCGTAGAAGGTGTTGGCGATGATCCTCCAACTCTGTTTGTTCCCACGCCTCTGCCAGAGCTAGAATTGGTGCGTGCCGTCGTTGGTGGTGACCTCAGGGTGCTCCCGCAGCATTTGAAGGCGAGTGAGAAGAACTTCCTTGGAAGCCGTGGGACAACCTAACGACCAGAGTTTGTGCCAATGCGTCAAGACTTCATTGGATAGATGACTAACCAAATGTAAAATTTTAATTGGTTCCACGGGCGATAGGGAAAGCTTTAAACTTTTCATTGAGTAATCAAATGTAAAATTTTAATTGGTTCGACGGGCGATAAGCAAAGCTTTTCATTCGCTGGACTGAGCAGAGTTTGCTCACCTCAAGACAACAAAGAAAACACCTCCAGCTTAAAAATAAAATCGTTTACAATGATGTAAAAATCATTTTTTATGATGATATAAAAATAAAATCCTTTATAATAATGTAAAAAATATTGTTTATGATGATATAAAAATAGAATCTTTTATCATGATATAAAAAACATTGTTTTATTATCTTATATAAAGATTAATGGTATTTTGATATCATATTGAAATGTCGTTATATTATTAGTTTTGTTTTGCTTTTTTTTTAATATAACATTTTTCAAATTTATAAATGTGAAATGGACTTTTGTTTTAATGGTTATTATCATTATAATTTTCATCAACGTTTTAATTATTGTACAATATAATCTTTCATTTTTTTGTCTTATGTTTTCTATATTATTTGCTTTACTCCTTAATTAGTGTGGAAATAGAAAAACATTTCATTCAAAGACAACACCGAAAATTACGTAGGTATCCTTGCAGCGAGCTCTTAGGATAATCTATTCAGTGAAACTTTTGCATGTGCCATTGTTATTTCTCCTCAACATTAATTTTGGGGTCCTATTTCATCCCTCAAATCATTTAGGTTCACAAAATCCTTTTTAAGTGTCATTACATTTAAGGTTGGTATATTTCCTATTAATTTGAAATCCTAATTGACTAGCAATTCTTTTTTAATAACCGAAATCTATAAACTATAAACAATTTTCATCTAGTTCGGCTGATTGGATCACTCCCGCAAGCGGTATTATGTTTTTTTTTATTTTGATACATAGCCTATAGAATTGGGCATATGGTCTGAGTGCCTTTTATGCTCTTAGATTTTTGTCTGAATTATGAATGTTGGACATTTTTTTTTTTTTTTTAACAGAAACGGTTAGAGTGATGTATTAATATCTGGCCAAATTGCCTCAAAACTGATTACAAAATGCTAAGCTAAGTCCAAATGTCTCCGTGACTAGGGCCAAGCATCTTTTTCTTTTCTACTCCAGAGATTTTTACAAACCATTTTCCTGGCAACCGCCTCTATCTTCCCCTCTTTAAATATGCAGACAAACTGCTCCAATAACAGGCTGTAAACATATTCGCCAGTCAATTAAGGAATGGGATCCCAGCCTTCTACACCATCTCTGAGGATGGCTCCGAGGGGGAGGAGAACAACTTTATTGGCTTCAGCATCAACATCTTTATTATTGTCTCTCTTGACATGGAAGAATTTCAAGCTCTGGAAGGAATACGACAGGGTTCTTATTCTGCTGATCAGTCTGGACAATCTTAGATCTGAAGGGGAAGAGCAGTCAACAATGGTTTTTATGATAGATTGGGAATCTCCCATCACAATTGCATCGCAGATACCAAGAGAATTAAGTTGCTTAAGGCCTTGGAGAAGGGCCAGGACTTCAGCTTGGATGCTGGTATTGAATCCCACTCCCCAGGCATATCTTAGAACAGTGCTGCCATCCGCTTTTTTAACTACTCCACCAGCTCCGGAGTTGCCCAGATTCCCTTTCGCTGCCCCGTCGAAGAAAAGAATGATATGCGCCTGCTTTGAGCAAAGAGCCAAGAAATCAGATGCGTTAAGTCTAATCTGCCATTCTTTGAGAGGAGCGGGAGGTCTGTTAATTTCTATGAAGTGGAGATCAAGGGAATCGCTCTAAGCAGCGTCGTGATCTCTCAAGCCTGCCCCGTCCAGCTGATCCCCAAGACATTCCTTTAACTGGCTTTTAATATTAACCCAGGCAATCTTGTGATCTCTCTTATTATCTCTGAAGATCCTTTGATTTCTTTCCAACCAGGTATGCCAGCAAATAAGTTTAGGGAGAATGCACCAGGCGGCTTTGATATGAACATTCTGCGGAGAGCCTCCAGGGTACAAACTCAGCCAGCTCGAGAACAGATCGGGAATGCTAGTTGGGAGAACGAAATCCAAACTCCAAGGGCCTAAGGCCTCATTCCAAAGATCTATCACAAAATTACAATTGAGCATCAGGTGCGCAGCAGACTCTGCGTTTTCACCACACATCGAGCAACGAGAGGGGCCTAGATAACCTCTTCTCTGCAATCTATCATCGGTCAAAATTCTCTGATGGCATAGGAGCCAACAAAAGGAGTCGATTTTAGGCAGCGAAGACTGGGACCAAATCCCTTTCCATGGTTTCGGGTCTACAGGAACGTGGGGGATTGATAAGATCTGCCTGTAACCCTTAGATAATGTATAGCGCCCAGGAGTCGGACCCCAACCCCGGGCATCCAATTTTCTACTGTTCAAGGGAGCATTGTCGTTTAAAAAGTCTAAGAAGGTTGCAAACTCTTTGGACAGAATCTGGGGCACCTCGATATTAATCCAGATATGCCATTTCCCATTTTCCCAATTAGAAATATCCCACAGAGTAATGTAACCTGCTCTATACATCCAGTCCTTCAGCAAATCCAAAGATCGATCATCAACCAGAGGATCACAACCCATTATACGGTCCTCCCAAATTCTAATTTGCTTACCATTGCCAGGGATCCAATGAGCATGTTGGCTTATTAAGAAGGAAGATTTAGCACAGAGCTTTTGAATTATCGAGCCTGAGTTTGCCATGGGCTGGTCCAAACACCTTTTCCTCTGACCACGGAAGTATTTCTTCCACAAGGCGAGCTGCGCCCACCCCGGATTAGGGGCAATTATCCTCCAACTCAGCTTTGCTCCCAACGCAATGTTCTGCGTGCAGATATTCTTGAAGTTCAATCCGCCTTCTAATTTGGGCATGGAGATTTTGGCCCAGCTTATTAAGGGGATTTTCTTGTTGTTAGCTTTCCCGCCTTTCCAAAATAATTTTCTAATTTGGTCCTCCATTTTCTTCATCACTCCAACTGGAGCCAGCATCACAGCAAACTGATAGATGGGGAGGCTGTTTAGGACTGCTTTAATAAGTACAGACTTACCAGCTAGATTAAGCCAATTGTATCCCCATGAATGGATCTTAGATTCGAACCTTTCCAGCAGGGGTAACCAGTCTCTGCTGACAATATATTTTTGGAAAATTGGGAGACCCAAATACTTGAAGGATGTCCAAGATGAGGAGGCTGCGAAGCCAAAACAACCGGATATGGCTTGCAGCGTGATGGCAGGGGTATTCCAGCAGTAGATATTGCATTTTCCTTTATTGAGACTGCTTCCTGAGTCTTGGCAATAATCATCAATCACTTCTTTAAATCTTTTGGAAGAGGACACTGAGGCAGCACCCAGTAAGAGGGAGTCATCCGCGAATAAGGCATGGTTTATATTGTTAACTCCTCTCGCAATATTCAGGCCCATTAAATCTTGATCCTGTTGCTTTTTGTTCAAAAGGAAGCTGAGGACAGAGGCTTGGAGGACAAAGAGCATAGGGGAAAGAGGACACCCTTGCCTCAATCCACGAGATGCTTTGAAGAAATCTGTGGCCCTCCCATTCACCAGAGGGGCAATCCAAGGCTCACTAATACAAGCCTTAATCCAGTTGATGAATTTGGGACCAAACCCAAATTTGCGCAGGACATCCAGCAGAAATCTATTTCTCACTCTGTCAAAGGCGTTTTCAAGATCTAACTTGACAACCATTCCTTTCTCTTTGCGAGCCACACTGGAGTGATTCGCCTCTTGGACCAGGATAAAGTTATCCACAATCTGTCTTCCCTGAATAAAGCCTCCCTGATTCTTAGGAATGATGCCTAGGAGAATGATTTTTAATCTGTTGGCAATAACTTTCGTAATCAGCTTGTAGCCTATATTACAGAGGGAGATTGGGCGAAACCTGCTGAAGGTGTTGGCGCCTTTCTCTTTGGGAATGAGGGCCAGAAAGGCCGAATTGGTGCTTCCCCCAATTTTCTGACACTCTTGAGATTTCCGAATCATTCTGCATAACTCTTTATCCACAATCTGCCAACAGGACTGCAGGAATCTGGCAGTGAATCCGTTAGGACCCGGGGCCTTATCCGGTTCCATTGCAAAGAGGGCGCTTTTTATTTCATTGTTAGAGATCTCAGCTTCCAGGAATTGGTTATGTCTGGCGAAAATCAGGGAGGGTACCTCATTCACAAGATTAGAACCATGACCCAAGTCCTCCTCTTCACTATAGAGATTTTTGAAGTGGGAGAAGGCCGCATTTTTTATGCTTCGGATTTCTCGATACGTGACGTTCTCAACTTTAATTTCAGAGATGGAGTTGCGGCAATTTCGGGCCTGAGCTTGCTTATGAAAGAAGGATGAGTTTCTATCTCCTGCCTTGAGCCAGAGACTGCGGGATTTCAGTCTCCAATATTCTTCCTCTGCCAAGCTAGCTTTCAGGAGCATTTGCTGAAGATTAGCCTCCTTATCAAGAATTTCTTTGGTGGTCTCTACATTTTCCGAAACCAGATGATGCATCTCAAGATGTTGCTGTAACATTTTCCTTTCCACAGCAGGATTAGGTAAGGTTTTGACCCAGGATTTTAGGGCAACTTTTACTCTCCTAAGTTTCTCCTCCCAAACAAAGAAGGCAGAGCCTTTGACTGGGATCTTCCAGCTTTCTTTTATCAGAGGCAAGAATGACTGTTCCTTGACCCAATGAGAGTTGAATTTAAATGGAATGGGACCTTGGTTCAAATGTGCCAGCAGATCAAGTTTAATGGGGCGATGATCGGAAACACTACAGGGAAGAATAAGCATTCTAAACTCTAGACCAAGAAGAAGAAAAGAACTTTGAACAAAGAATCTGTCTAACCTTGCAGCGATATGTCCCGAGCCGATTCTTTTGTTTGTCCAAGTGTACTTCTCGGACAGAGGCTTAATATCTATCATGTCCCAGTCTTGGAGCAGCTCCTCAACCCATTCCCGCGCCGGGTCCCTAACAATGCTTCCTCCACGTTTTTCTGACAGTGATAAGGTGAGATTTAGATCCTCGGCTATTATTATGTTTTCCAAGTATTCAACTTCTGCCAGACCTCTGATAGAGTCCTAACAGTTCTTTTTCTCTCCTACGCTTACAGGAGCGTACACATTAAAGAGGGAGAGAATCACATCTGTTTCTACATGCTGCAGCTTTGAGAACAACCAATGGGTGTTATTAACTTCTTTGATCTTTATGAATTTTTTAGCGTCCCAAATAGTGCCCAGTCCACCTGAAGCACCTCGAGCTGAAGCGGCTTGTCCTTCACTTTTCTTCCACAATTTCTTACCTATCTGGAGGAAGGCATAGTCCTCCATTTTAGTCTCCTGGATAAGGAGCAGATCGAGAGATTCTGATCTAATCAAACTTCTTATGGCTTCTTCTTTTATTCTGTTCCCCATGCCCCTACAGTTCCAGGAGACGATCTTCATCACTTTTTTTTAGGATGGTGAGCTCCTCTGGAGCTCTGAGACTGATTTCTATTCTTCTTCGGAGTATTTTCCAAGAGTTTCTCGAGGGTAGGTTGGCTTCCCTGAAGTTTGTCTTTGTAAGTCTCTTGCTCTCTTTTTTCCCGAGCAGATTTCCGTCCTCTCAATGATCTTCTAGCCGAGGTTTGCGAAGCCCCTATTTCTCCTTCTTCTTCTGAATCCTCCGAACCTTGCCCTTCCTCTGTCTCTTCTATGAGAATCTCTTTTGATCTGTCTTCATTACTATCCACTTGCTTTGGTCCCGAGGGGGACTCTTTGAGGGTCGATCCTTCCTTCTGAATCTCCGATTCTTGGGAGCCTTCTACTGCAGAGCTTAACTGAGAAAATTTGTTACCTTGCTCTTCCATGGTAGGGGTTTGGATTCTAGGGGCTGCCTGAGAAACATTTCCATTTGAATTACCAGCTCGAGCGGCTTTATGGGAAATTTTAGTTCTTTTAACCTGAGTCCATCCTTCATCCTTGCCTTTCTCCACTTCACTATTCTTTGGACAGTTTCGAGCAAAATGGCCATAGACCTGGCATTTCCGGCACCTGAACGGAAGCTGCTCATAATCCAACTTTTGCAGATGAGTCCAACTTCCAACCCTGATCTTTACTACCTCGGGAAAACCCACCTCCAGGTCGACTTCAACACAGATTCTAGCACAGTCGTATTGGTCTTTGTTATTTGCTCGATCAATGAATTTGCCCAAGGTGTTACCGATATGCTTTAGAGACTCCCAGTTCCAACAGTGCACTGGCAGATTGGGCAGCCTAACCCACACAGGGACCACATTGGGCACATCAACTGCTGGGTCAAAATCGGGCGTCCACTTGTTGAGATACAGCCCCTGAGGACCCATGAAATAGGGACCATTCCGGAAGATCAGATCCTTGTCATCCTTATCGGAGAACTCAAACAGAAAGAAACCCTTTCCTAGGAAATACGAGGTGACTCCATTTTTAATCAGAGGTGCCCAGTTTCTAGCAACCCAACTTTCCGTGGTTTTGGGGGAGGGCCAGAGGCCTGTGAACTGTCCGACCAAAGCTCGCTCAGCCAAAGAAAGGGCTACCTGAATCGGACCTTCAGGAGGGAGCGAAATCTCAGGAATGTCATCCAAACGTTTCACAAACTTCACGGCCTCCGAGACTTTCTTCTTCGGCAGGGATTCCAAGAGCTTGAGAAATGCTTCAGCATCAGAGGGGGGAGGCGGAGGGGGCAGCTCCATTGTTGCAGCGACCACAGATCCCAACGAACAGGACCAATCCCCTCAAGCCATCGCAGAAGGAACGAGCAGAGGGGAAAAGGACCCCAACAATCCAAGACCAGAAGATAAGGATCAAAACGCCACGCAGAGAGACCAAAGCGCCGCGCAGGGGTGATGCGCACCACCAAAACAGCACAGGGAGCCCGACTCTATGCGTCGCGCCAACCCAAAGCGACGCTGCACCCAAATAGCTCACCGCGCGGGGACAGCACCGGAAGAACAAACGCAGCCCACAGAAGGAGGACTGCAGGGCCCGCCGAGGCAGCCGGAGGGCCGAGCCAAAGGCTTCAAGCGCAGGGGAAGAGCAGAGCGGCGGCTAGCTCTTCAACCTATAATCCCCAGTAAAGAATGTTGGAAATAATTATACTGAATATGTAAGTCCTCTTTAAATTTCAATAAAGGACATCAATTTTTTCGATTTGAAAAAAAAATCCACTTTTAAAGTGATGTCATAGTTATTGTTGGGATGGTGTAATTTGTAACAAGGCAACACTACTAAAATTTATTTGATTTATTTATTTGTTGTTGTGTTGCATTAACTCGTCACTCACTTATTATTTGAAATTTTTCCCCATAAACCTTTTGGTTCGACATGTTCCATTCAAGATTATAAGTTTTGTTCTGGGTTGGCAGGAGCAGGAGCGTTGTTGCAAAGACTCAAAGGAACAACTAGAATAGAGTTCGTCTGGGGAATAGGGATGAAAACAAATAATCAGGATGAAGCAATGGATCTCTGGAAAGGGCTAGATCTATCTCTAAGGAACAACATTAGAGACCTCCACGTCATTGGAGACTCAGTTTGGGAAATTAGGAATGTTCTAGCCCTGAAAAAAGGCACAATGAAGCACAAGCCTAGAATCTGGTGCTGTATTGAGATTATTCTCCTCCATTTCGAAATTCTGACTCCCTGGCATGTGAAGCGGGATTTAAACAACATGGCAGTCAAACACGCAAATCAGGGAGTGGGGCTTCCCCCAAGTCACCTCAAACTAGGGGAAGCAATTGAGATCCACAACCTCCCCTAGAGACAATGAAAAATAACCCCAATAGGATCAAGGGCAACCGCCGCAAGTTACAAGAGCTTTAAAACGCCCATGGCACATGTCGTAGCTCCCACTCCCCTGTCGCCGCTCAGAGCGAGTCGTCTCAGCATGATATATGGTGGAGCTGGCTCAACCCAACTGTAACCTCCCATCACATAGCTAACGGTGTTGTAGGTCCCATATACTAGTGGAGGGTGGAATTATAGGCACCATGGATACAAAGAACGTCATAAGTAAGAATCAGTTCCAAACGCAAGCATTCGAGAGGGATACGACATGCAGATAAATGAATTTTCTAGGGAGAATGTACGACTAAGGCAGGCCAAGATATTACCCAATGCTGATCCTGTGACACAAGATAACGGATGGCCTCCCCCACCAGCAAAATCATTCCTCCAGCATGCAGTCGGGCGACTCAGACAAAGCCTCATTCGGGAGTGGGAGATACCAGGTCGGGAAACGCTTCTGCGTGGTGCTCAGGAGAGAAACTGGTAAAGAGATCCTGCTTTGTGTTCAGGAGGGGAACGCCAACACGGTCATAGGGGACTCGACCACAGGGAAATTTGGAAGTCGTCGTCTCAATAGCAGGAATGAAATGGACCCTTGGAATCAGACTTTAAACTCCCCCTCAAACCCGCCTCCAACAATGGAAGAGATCTGCAGTCAGCAGGAGGCCCAACTGGCCCACCTGCACATCAATCTAAACATCTTGCTATTCAATATAAGAGACAAAGACAAAGCTATGACAGATAGGATGATGCTGCAGGAGAGCAGGCTCGCAGAGCAGGAAAATTGGATGACCTGTCTAAGGAGCGAGGTTTGAAGGCTCTGCCAGCAGGTGGAGCAAGAGGACAAAGGCAAGCAGACTGGAACAACAATTGACCTTCTGGAAACAATGGAATCGCGCCCCCAAACTGGAGTGGACTTGTACACCGGAGAGCCCAGCAGCCAGTCTCAGCGTCGCACAAAAAAAATAGACGGGAACTGCCCGATGTTCCGGGTTATAACCATTTCCGCTAATTTGCTTTGATGTAGTGTTTTACAATTTTTATTTTAGGGGTATACCATAAAGTCTACAGTATATATAAGAATCTTATAACTCAAGGAGTAGCTAGCAAATGCAATTCTAAAGCAATTGTGGGCATCATTTTTGTAATAAGCTCTATATCTGAAAGGCTCAAAAGATACGTAAGATTTTGCAGCTGGATAGGAATCCAACAACTTTGAATTTTAATATAAAAACCATACCCATTCTTGTTAAAAAAATGATAAGTTTTATTCTTAAAAATATATAAAAATCTCTATTATCCTTCATATTGTTTTTTCCATGTTTGTTGTATAAATTATGCATCAAGATCATCTTGGGTCACAACTGTTGATGAAATTTAATATCTTTATATTTAGAAGAGAGAAAGTCAAGACTAATGAAGTATATTTTTCATACAATGTGATACATTTATTGTCTATATCTAATCATGCATTAAAGCTCATGCAACAAACCTATTGATGAGAGACGGACCCAAAATTGCTACATAGTTGCAATAAAACAAAATATATTGTAGCATATTTCTAGAAGTACAATAGGCAACTTTAGTCCCCTCAAAAGAAGACTTTTGCCTCCCCAAGTTCAATGCAACTAGATTAAAATACTTGTTGTATATGAAAAAATTGGTGTTTGGGGCCAAGTTCTCCACCAAACATCCTTCTTATGGTATCAAGTCCACAATTATAATTGTAGATTGAGAGGTCGGAAATTGCTCCACAGTACAAACATTAATTATAATTGTAGGTAATGCTTCTACAAACATGTTCACACCTCCATCATCACTAAACTAATGGCAGGCAATTAGCCAAGGCTTGGGCTAGACCAAATCTCAATGATGTGATTAATCTAAAAGAGAATCTCATATATTTGTTTTTCTTATAGACTCCATTTTTTGCTTCCTCATAGGGTTGTTTGCATGGCAATACAAATAGAAACATCAAACATACTACCAATTTCTTGACCTTTTGAGAGAAATATATGGGAGTACAACTAGTTTCTGCTAATTCAAACATGTAATAATGTTGTTCAAGTATATGTGGAATATATCTCTTTAATTTCCCAATAAAATGATATGATTTTTTTCCAAGGGAAAAAAAATAACATTTGCTAGCCTTAAAGTATTGAGATATACTCAAAGTTTCACTGCATTTTTCCACATAAGGAAAATTTGTATAGAACAAATTTAGTTCTGATTTTCTTATAACGAGGAAGTAGCAAGAAAACAATATATTGTACTCAATCCAAACTCTGTGCCTAACATATCTAGTGATGAAATGAACAGTTGCTGAAAAAAGAACTCAACAAACCGAATTCTTCGAAGAAGTCCAGACACGAGCAAATGGGTAAGAATGTGTAACAATATTTTACAACTTATGGTTGAGCAAATAAAATAAGCATTTATATCAATCTCTTGGATCCGAAATTCCTAAAAAATGGCGATTGAATCAACAATTATAATAGTTACGTGAGAAGCACTAAGAATATCAGATACAAGGTAGCTCAAAGTAATGTTTTGCAAATGAAACTAAAAAAGATAAACACCAAGCCACTTTTTAAGGAAAGGCAACTCAACCATTCTAAATGCAGAGAATGCAAATATTTAAGGAGCATATTCAAGAACAATAAAATAACCTGATTTAAAATATTGGTTGGATGAGAGGAATTATGCGAGTGTCTAATAAAGCATGGAGGTATGTTCAAGCGTTGAGTGGCACATAAAATAAAAAAAAATAAAAAACTAAGTATGATATACTGGATTTGAGTATAAAACCATGGTTAGACCTGCATTGTTCATGAGAATTGAAATAACATGCACGTCAGGTCCTCTAATCAATGCAGATGGTAGTCACATTCCATAAAGTCTCACAGCAAGAAACGGTGACATTGTATATCTACATATATAGGAGAAACATAATGCATATTAATATTAAGTGCAAAGTTGCAAACTCTAATGATAACGAAGTAAAATTGAAAAACCAAAAAACCATCAAAGGATAGGCACATTACTGTGAATTTGAAGGGCTTTGACTGTGGATTGTCGAAATTGTTGGTGTTTATAACACGCCCATAAGTAAAATTCCTCTCATCACCACGCCTATGAAAACAATTATACAATATCCTCTCATGCTCTTTAAGAAACTCATTGACCACAACCAAATCTGAATCGATAAACACGATAACAGAGCCTCTGGAATATGAGAAGCCCATATTTATTTCCCTAGCTGCACCTCCATGTTCTGGTTGGAGGAATTTAACATGAGGAAAATGTTTACTAGATAGAACATCAGGTCCATGTGGGTTCCCTCCATAATTCTACTTATAAGTACAATTTTCACCAGGACCTCCTTCAGAATCCAATAGAAATTGGACTGTACCATCTGTAAACCCGTAATCTACGACAATAATCTCATAGTTCCTTATACCAGAGACCCAGTAATCCTTCTGTTCCTCTAATGCCTTCAGACACTTTGTTAAAATGGGCAGTCAATTGTAGGTGGGGATTATAACACTCCATAACCCTTCCTCTCCTTTGTTGAATTCATCAATGAATGGGCTTAATCGCTATGGATTCTTCTTCTAAAGTGTCCTCACAATATGTTTTCCGGCAAGCAGAGGTATAAAACTACGAAAGGGATTCTCGCTAAATTTATCCATGAATTCTTCTATGGTTTTCTGTGTTTTCATTACCATATTTTTTGAAAAAGACTGGACCAAGGATACATTATTGTTCCGGGAAACAAGGAAGCACCCACTTCCACTACCAAAGATGACATCAAAATTTATGCTTACAAATCCATGGGTTGTTGGGCAAGATATGAATTGCAAAGAAAATGCAGAGTCTCATCTACACAACATTTGGGTGAATAGTCTGGATAAAAGCGATCTAACTGACCACGTGAAGTCCATGTGATCGGCAAGTGTAAGGGAGTAGAGGTAAAGGCGTTAAGTTTTGGTATTCATTGTGGTTCAGAAAAGGTGCACGGTAAATGAAATCAAGTGGGACATATGGGAATTTTCTATTGGTTGGAGGGAAAAACAGGTGCCAAAATTTAATTGGTTAGAAGGGCGAAATTCAAGCTCTCCCATTGGTTGGGGTGAACAGTGCTTGCCTACACCAAGCCAACAAAGAAAACACTTTCATCGTAATGAAATGGTCAATATGCAAATTGTGTTGTTGCTCGAAATAATTTTCGTCCAACTGTACAATGGTGTAGTTGAAAAAAGCACATTTGTTGCACGTTAAGTTACCGAGAACCCATGCGGTCATGGAAAATGATACAACTCTATTGCAAACTCATGTTAAAGAGCGGCAATACAAATTGGATATGTTTCCAAACGAGACATAAAGCTTAAAATTTGTTAGAGATTGTGGTAATGCTGATATTATAGGAATGGTACATTTACTATGATAAGATAATATTGGAGATGATGTAAAGGAAAATGATATGATAAGATGGTATTGGAGATGATGTAAAGGAAAATGACGTGAGGGTCATAAGAATTGAGAATAGGAATAGGTATGGACAATGGTCCATCAAAATTTTCAACTAAATTTATTGTGGTCTCATTAATTTTAAAAGTTAAATTCATTACTTTTTATATATGCTCATTTGGTGTCATTAATTTTAAAGGCTACATCCAATTAAAGTATCTAGTATTTTAATAAAAATACTATTTTCTTGTATATGTGGCATTGTTTGGTTTCTTATTGGAAGAACTTTGTAACTTGGAGTCACCATGCTCTCAAATACCTCCAAAAGTTGAAACAATATTAAAAATATATTGTTTTTCTATCTATAACCCTTGAGATGTACAAAGAGTACTTCATTGTTTGGTTTCCAACTTTGTAAATTGAATCACCACATTCTCTAACACCTCTAAAAGTTGAAACAAAATTATGTGGCATTGTTTGGTTTCCAACTGTGTAAATTGGAATCACCACGTTCTCTGACACCTCTAAAAGTTGAAACAAAATTAACAATATATTGTTTCTTTATCTATAACCCTTGAGATTTAATGATATGATTTGGATTTGTAAAGTACCATTGTAGATTTCTAGAATGCACGTAACAAAGAAAAAGTGGATATTTTCTTATGTAGAACCTCATTTTCCCAAAAGGGCAGTGATGATGATGTGCATATTTTAACTTTTCAATGTAGATTTGAGATAAGGAGGCCTCGAGGAAAGAAATATTAAGGAATTCATCATTGCCATGTCAAATAGCTTGGAAAGGGGGGAATATTTATTCTTTATAAAAAATGACATAATTTTTTTTTTGGTTTTTTGGGTCATGGGCTATGTTTTTTCGTTTACTATTAAATAATGGTGAAAATATAAAACCTAGGTAAACGATTTTCAAATGTTGCCCATTCATAATTGTAAACAATAAGGGTATCTTTGCTTATGAGTGGAAATATGTTCCACTTACCTTTAAAGTGACAATTTTTTTTGTTGGTAGTGTAAAAAATAGTGACTACCATACTAGATAGCTCATACAAAAGCTCCGTTCATTTGCTAAATGTTTTTCATATCCCAATTCCAATAAAAAAACACTCTTTCATTTGTGGTAAGGATTTCTCAAAAGTATTTAATTTGGGTTAAAAAAATAGGTTGTGGGTGTTTTTTGGTTGAATACTAAAAATATTTAATTTGTTTTTTTGGGTCATGGTCTATGTTTTTTGGTTTACTATTAAATAATGATGAAAATATAAATCTAGTTAAATGATTTCCAAATGATGCCTATCAACGTTGCCTATCCATAATTGTAAAAAATAAGGGTGTCTTTGCTTGTGTGTGGAAATATGTTCCCTATCCATGATTGTAAAAAATAAGGGTGTCTTTGCTTATGAGTAGAAATATGTTCCGCTTACCTTTGTAGTGACAAATTATTTTGTTGATAGTATAAAACATTAGGTGAATACCATACTAGAGAGTTCATACAAAAGCTCCATGCATTTGTGGGTCCATTAAATGATTTAGAATTATAAATTTTTCCATTGCTTGCAATATAAGAACCATCCTTTGAATCATTGCCACATCTTATATTGTAGGTGACAAGAAGATCTCATTTCGCATTGCTAAGAAAAGTGTGCATATGACACCATAACCTATTTAATATGTATAGACAAACTGTGGGACTTTCATCATCTCAATACTTCAAATATTATTTTAATTGTGTATTACTAACTTAACACAAACACACTAAACAACCTCAATCTAATACAACAATTATTATTTCAAACCAAAGTACAAATTTTCCAATTCAACAATTCCAATATCAATATTAGTTCAGATCTATGACATGCAATGGGTCGTGTTAGGTGCTTAAAGATCCTGAAACGTTTTTAAAGTCAATGGATCAAGTGCTTAAAGAGTTTTAAAGACATTGGTTCAATAGATTAAAGATTCTCCAAGAGAAAATGAATCATATCCAAGACATGTTCCGCATTGTCTCCCATCCTTTTCCCGCATTGTCTCCCATCTTTCTTCCAATCCCATTTCTTGGAATTTATCCTCTCATCCTTTTTCCAATCCCATTTCTTGGAATTTTTCCTCCCATCATTTTTCCAATCCAGTTTGTTGGAATCTATCCACACCAAAGTCGAAGGACGTGCAATATATCATGGCCCAACAATAAACTGTACTCATCTGACTTGTAGCTAAGCATTTCATGGTTTAAGGTAGTTCATGGCTTTAAGATAAGACTTCATGTTTTTAGGCACCTACCTATAGATAAGGGTTGAATAACCCTAGCCAAGTCATAGGCTCATAGCCCCAACGAGAATGATATAGATTCAAATGAATTCAATAAAAGAGACTAAGGATGATGGGATTTGGTCATGGGATAGAAGAAATGGAGATGGGACTCAAACTAAGGTAGGTTAATAGGATTCTGAATAAACCTCGCTAATAGATGTAGACTGATGAGACATAGAGCACACGAGACAAAGTGGATACTCAGAGCCAAAAAGACTCGCAATTGACCTACACGAATTAAAGAAAACATAGAATAACTCATAACCTAAAGCTATAAGGGACATACCTGGCTACATCTCATCATTGATAGTTGGTTACCTCTCATCAGAAAAATTTTCTCCTCCAACCCATCTTCCCAGGTATAGTATCTCAGGTAGAATTCCCTTCCCCCCCCCTACTTTTTATTAGGGTTTAATCAATAATTAAGATAATATTAAGGATAAAGAATACAAAATGCACATTAAAGTCTCACTATATTATTAATTTATTTGGTTCTTAACATGATTCTAATTATTAATAGCCTAAATATCATTTATAAATAAATATTAATAATAAGATTAATTATTAATTTTAACCAATAGTCATTATTGCGTAAAAATAATAAGTATTTGTTTTAATATTTATTTATAAGTTAATTAAGTAATTAATAATATAAAAATTTTAATAAAACAAAATAAAATTAAGTTAGTAAAAATGATTGAAATTAATAATTAATTTATAATCAAAATTTTTATGAATAATTATTATTGTTAAAATTATTAATATTAATTAATAGAATTATTAATTATTAGTAATATTTAATAACACTATAGATCCACGCATATTGATTAAAATTTCATCGAAAACTAGATCGATCACTTTCGCACTGGAGATCGAAGCCCCGACTGTGCGCACCATCATACCTAGCAGAGGCCCCAACAGTCATGGCCGCAGGAGGGGGATCCGACCCCCTTCCTCCACCTCCCGATGTCTCAGTGTTCAGGAAACTAGTAGCAGGAGGCATCAAATGTCCCTTATCCGATTAGCAGCAGAATTTTGTTAAAAAAATGGACAACATTCATATGGTGGCGCTCCCAGTCAAGGAAACCTGCAGGTCTGCTTTGAATCTTGCTAAAAGAGGGCTCATAGTGCAGTTCACTTGTCTTTGGCCATCTCCCAAAGCTGTGGAGGATTGGGTGCAAAGAAACTAGACACCTATTGTCTCAGAGGAGGCATCAAAAGCCACTTCGTTGGAAAAGGATTCTTCGTTTTTGTGTTTGAGAATGCGGAAGATAAAAGCATCATATTAAAAAATGGGAAATATTTCATGGAGCCTCAAGGGATATATTTAAACAAATGGATGCCCGATTTTGACCCTGCCCAAGACGTGCCTTCAGTTGTCCCAGTGTGGGTACGCCTCCCCCACCGTCCTCTGCACTGTTGGAACCAAAAGTCCCTCCAAACCATCAACAACACCCTTGGAAGATATATCGATCAAGTAGTAAGAAAATATCAATACTCCCATGCAAGCATATGTGTAGAGGTAGACCTGGAAGTAGGGTTGTCAGAAGCCATAAAAATAATTGTATCAGATTGGACCCATATCCAGGAGTTGGATTACAAACAAATCCATTTCAAATGTAGGCATTGTCATGGCTATGACCAATTTGCAAGGCATTGTAAGAAAAAGGGTGAAGAAGAAAGTGAGAACTCGAAAGCGGAGTAATGGACCATAGTACAGAAAGTTGGCCCATAAAAATCTAGAGGAAAAGGGGAAACATAAGGGATCAAAGCCCCAACAAAAGGGCAGGAGCTCAGGGTAGGGAGCTCCACCCCCTTATCGACAACAATAATCCTATTTAAGAGGATAATATCTCAGCAGACCCACCAGAAACAATCTTGAACCACAAGGAATAGCCCACTCCCCCCTCCACAGATAAAGATAAAGAAGAAGCAGTCCTCCCCGGAGAAACCCTTGACATCTCCTCCTCCCCCTCATATGCAGATATTACTAGAAAGAAGTCAATGGACTCCCCCTGCTCCTCGAAGGATGATACCTTTGAGAGGCCCTTGAAAAGAGTCGAAAGAAAATCCCATAAAGAAGCAAGGGAGGAAGAGGCAGAAAGGAAAAAAACACAAGGAAGCCAACCCACAATCGAGATGTCCATTGGGAGGAACACCAAAAAAAGGCCTCCCAAGGGAGGAGCTCCAAACCCCTCCATTAGTAAATAATGTGTTTAGTCTCTTGGAATTGCAAAGGCTTGGGTAACCTATCAAAAGCTGAAGCCGTCAAAGATCTACTGAAAATGTAACCTTCAGAAATCCTCATGCTCCAAGAGACTAAAATTGAAGGGGACACCCTTCTCGATATCAGCAAGAATAAATGGAAGAATAATGAAGGAAAGGCAGTAAGATCAAGGGGCTCCTTAGGAGGAATTTCTACCTTGTGGAAGGAGGACCAATTTTAGCTGGAAAACTCCTTCGAGACCCAACACTAGATATTTACCGAGCTAAGGAATTGCACAAGTAAGTTAACCTTTGCTATTTTCAATCTTTACGTTCCTGTACTTTATGCTGAGAAGAGAGAATGTTGGCAAACTATTTATGCCTTTTTAGATCTCCATTCTCCTAAGAATATCATCATAGCTGAAGATTTAAACATAGTGCTGGATTGAAAAGAAAAGAGAGGAGGCAGCAGTAGCAGAGACCAAATGCTCCCTTTGGTCGAAGACCTTGCTCATCAATGGGACCTCATGGATTTCAAACCTAGGAGAGGTCTCTACACATGGTCTAATAACAGAGTTGGGGAGGAACATATTTCTGCCAGATTGGATAGGTTCCTAGTTCAAAGGTCAATGCTGTTGGAAAAGAGATTCATCTCCTCCAAATTCCTCCCCAAGCTGACCTCAGACCATAAGCCTATTCTTCTTAAGTTGGAAGAAGAATAAAACTTGGGACCAATTAATTTTAGGTTCAGTCCTCTATGGAGTGATAGAGAAGGGTTCAAAGACACTATTCGCATGGCATGGTCCATTTCAGTCACTGGCTCCCCAAGCTACGTATGGAAGAAGAAGTTAAATGCCACAAAACACAATTTGAAAGAGTGGATCAAAAAGCCTACTATCACCCCAAACAGTCAGAGAATGGAGAAATTCGAGCTGTTGGAGGACCTGCAAATGGAATTGGAAATAAAAGACATCACCTCTGCAGATCTTTCTAAGGAACAAACATCTCAAATCCACTCCTACCGATCCTTCCGCATTGAAGAGGAATACTGGAGAATTAAGTCTCGAAGCCTATGGTTGAAATCATGAGATAAAAATGCTTCCTACTTCCATCGTCAATTTAGAGCTCGCCTCTCCCACAATAATATTTCAGAAATTACAACCACTGATGAGGTGGTTTGCAAAGAATTTGAACAAATCAAATTTGTTGTTGTTTCTCACTTCTAGAACCTTTATAGCAAAGGGTGTGATGGCAACGAAGAGGAAATTTTGGACTTCCTCTCCCACATCCCCTCACTAGTTAATAGAGATGACAACTCAGCCTTCACAAAGCCTTTCACTGATGATGAAATATGCAACGTCATATGGTATATGGAACCAGACAAGGCTCCTAGTCCCGACGGGTTCTCAATCCATTTCTACAGGACCTGCTGGGATATCATCAAAGTGGATTTGTTGAGAATTATCAAAGGGTTTCTGAAAAAAGCCAAGGTAGGGGGAGGCACTAACTCCACCTTCAGGCCTATCTCCCTCTGTAATGCCTCATACAAAATCATAGCCAAGCTTGTCGCCAACATAATCAAACCACTTGTCGGAAACCTCATCTCCATCTCTCAAGGAGGGTTTGTCAAAGGAAAACATATTCCGGATAATGTCATCCAGGTGCAAGAAGTTATGCATTCAAGCAATCAAAGGAAGGAGAAAGGAATGTTGATCAAACTGGATATGGCAAACACATTCGACAGGGTCAACTTGTCCTTCCTCTACAGGGTCCTCCTCTCCTTTGGTTTCTCCCCTGCATTTTTCAACCTAATCAAAGCTTGTACATACAAACCATGGATTGCTCCGCTCGTCAATGGGAGACCAACCAGCTATTTCCAAGCCATGAGCAGACTAAGGAAAGGTTGTCGTCTCTCTCCTTTCCTATATATCCTAATGGCAGACTCTCTGAGCAGGATGTTTTCAATAGAAAAATCTGCAGGGACTACTCCTGGTCTAAGAATATCGAACGGGCTGGAGCCCATCAACCATGAATTCTTCGCCGATGACTCACTTTTTCTGGGCGGAGTCACCTCCAGGATCGCTAACACATTTAAAGCCACACTTCAAAGATATTTCAGTGTCTCTAGCACTCTAATAAAGGATAGCAAGAGAGATGTGTATGGATGGAATGAAAAAGAGCACGAAATTTAGAGAATCGCACAAACCCTGGGCTTTACAGGCTATGCACGTTGGGACTAAATCAAATATTTGAGGCTGCCTCTAATTCTCAAATTCAACAAGAGATATCTGTGGGCTGAAGTAATCAGTAAAATCAAATTCTGGGGAGGCCAATGGCTCACGAATGGTGGAAAACTCACCCTCATAAAATTTGTGTTCTCTGCCTTACCCATATATCAATCCTCATTCCTATTGGCGCCCAAGTCCATCACCGATCAAATCTCCAAACTTCTTTGTGATTTCCTTTTGGCAAGGTGGTAAAGGAAACCAGAGGAAATATCGATTGGTTAATTAGGACACGACGAAACGATCAATTCGAGACAGTGGCCTACAGATCAGAGACCCTGCCCATGCCAACATGTCACTTGGTTGTAAAATCCTATGGAAATTACATGCTGAGCCCAACCATTTGGTAAGTCAGATCCTCATAATTAAATATGTAAAAGGTGCCTCCCTCACGAATTTGCAGGCAGACAACAACATGAAAGGTTCGTTGATATGGAACCTCTGTAGGAGAGGATTTGAATTCTTCCAAAAACATCTTTATCGAATCCCTGGAAATGGAAAGAAAATCAATTTATGGAAAGACAACATAATGAGTCACTCACCCCTCTCCAGCTCTGAAGCAATTAATGAGATCCGGGAATGGCTATCTCAGCACATCATCTGCAGACTAGAGGAAATTTCTGAGTGGGATGAGATTGGTAACTGGAAATCTTGGGCCTTTCCCAGAACTCTGGAGAATCTGCAACAACAACAAAATATACTCATAGCACAGTTAAGAGATCTTTCCCCAGTCCACAAGCTAGCTCTCTATTCTTGGGGCTGGGGTACCTCTGGAACCTACACTGCTGCGCATGGCTTTCTACTTCTTCAATCACAGCGAGAGATGAATCAACCAGCAAGATTTTGGAGTCTGGTGTGGGATCCCATGGGCCTCCCCAAAATCAAATTTTCTTTTGGGTCCTTATGCATAATAAGATCTTGAAAAGGGAAAATCTGCTAAAAATAAGCATTGTAGGCCCTCATATGTGCGCTCTCTGCAGGAACTCTCTTGAAACCTTGGATCATCTCTTTGTGGACTGCTCCTTCGGCAAAGAAGTTTGGACCTTCACCCTTCAAGGACTCAATGTCACATATCCTTTTCAAATCTATGTTATGGACATATTTTCGACATGGAAGCAGCGTTATCCTCAGCCCATCTCCAGCAAGGCTCTTTGGTTTCGTGTTTGGCACACCATCCCCAAGTATGTTTGCTGGAAAATCTGGCTAGCTAGAAATGAACAAATCTTCACTAACACATCCTAGTCTCCCCCATCGGTAGCTGCCAAAGCCAAAGCCCTTCTCTTTGAAACCATGAGAAACCAATCCCATAAATCTGATAGCTCTTTCCTCCCATAAGAAAAGAAATGGATGGGGACATTTGTTTTTCGAGAAAGATACCAAACCACAACTAGACCCTAAGCCAATCCAGGATGGTGCTTAAGGGACTCGGATGAAATATTTCAAGTTTGGTGGAGGAAGCAGGGTAAAGCAACGATCTTCTTCGATGGAGCCTCCAAAGGAAACCCCAGGACAACAGGAACTCGAGGTGTGCTTTACTCTCAGGACGGTACAAGAAGAAACAATTTCAGCGAGGGCCTCGGGCAGCGAACAAAAAACCGAGAAAAAATTCTTGGCTTGTTAAAAGCTTGCCAAATTTCTGGCGAGAAAGACATTAAAGACTTTCAAGCCTTTGGGGATTCTGAAATCTTGATAAAAAAGTTACACTCGAAAGATCAATTCAAAGATGCAGTCCTAAACAAGATCCTCCGAAGACTGAAGTTCACCTTGCTTGACTGCTCCTCTTTCCAATTCTTCCACATCCTCAGAGACTCAAACAAAGAAGTTGATCACAATGCAAACAAAGGTTTCCTTCTCCCGCAAGGTGACCTTAGCATAAAGGACGGAAATCCTTCACAAATCTGCATTCCTTGATATGTTGATCATCATGTAACGAGATGCTGGATAGTTCTCTTGTATCTATGGTTGATTTGGCCTCGACCCAACCATATTTTCTATTAAATAAAAAATAATCGCTTCAGTTATATATATATATATAATAACACTATAATCATTAAAAAAAATTAATGATTTATTTTAGATATTAATATTAATTTTATTTGGAAAATATATATTATTGTTATTAAGAGAAAAGAAAATGTTATTAAAATTCAGTTATTTCTATATTAATTAAACAATTATATATGGTTGAAAGTAAATTAAATTTCATAATTTTTTTTAATAATAATAATAATTGTTATTACTATTAAAATAAATTATTAATAATTAATATGTAAAAACTTAATACTAATACTAATAATAATAATTATGTATTAACATTATAATCATTATTAATAATAATTTATATACAAATATTAATAATATAAAATTTAATCGATTAATTATAAAATATATATAAATAATATTATTTTATATATATAATTATTTGAGTAGTCGGCTTTGTTAGTCTAATTAGGTTTTTTCACTATTTATCTCTAGTCCGTTCTCCTCTCAAGCTCTCATTCACAATCTGTCCTGAAGATGGATCTCCATTGGGATTTGAAACGTTGACCAAGTTTTGTTGATACTATGGATAATCCGAATTGCGATTCTTCAAGGGACATACTTATTTAGGAAATGGTGTGAGCAGTAATGAAACATGCAAAGAAGGATTGCATAAACACTCTAGATTGTTGATTTAGCCATTAATTATATGCCCAAACTAAGATGGAGTACAATTGTACACATGTGACTTGTAGCTAAGCATTTTATGGTTTGAGGTAGTTTGTGGCATGAGGAGCAAACTTCGTTTTTTGAGGAGCTAATCTATTGCTACATCTCCTCAAACTAATGGAATGTACAAAAAAATAGGTGGACTTGGTGAAGGCCACTCAATTTTTGAAATTAATAATACATTGTCTTGATTTACAACAATCACAAATAAATTTCTAAATGAGATAATCATCAATAATAGGGAATACAAATGAAAATAAGAATACAACACGTATTTTCAATGCCACCATATCAAACATAAGCAAATAAATAAATTAAATTCCCTTCATCAAACGACATAGAATGGCCATTCTAGAAAATCAATATTTCTACATAATGGGTTTAATCTTTCATTGGTAAAATAAGTGGTAAATTATATCTTAGTCAACTTTCATCATCTCAATATTTCAATTATTATTCTAACTATGTATTACCAACTTAACACAAAATCATTGTTCAACCTAAATGTAAAACAACAATTATTATTTCAAATCAAAATATAACTTTTGCAATTCAACAATTGCAATTTAAGAATCCTATCGACCTCTCTTTGCACCTTTTGGGGCAAGTGCTAGTATTTATTTGTAACTTTATTAACTTGCATGTCCTTATTATATTTATAAATTATATTTTCAAATGATGGTTTGTCAATATATTTTAATTATATAGATATTTTTAATAATTTAATTAAAATATGATTTTATAACATTTATTTATGTTATTTCATTAATTTACTCAGAAATATAATATTAACTTTCTTTTGAGTTAGGTATTTAATTAGTATGCATACAAATGTAATACATGCAAACCATGCATATGTAGCTATCACATGCAGGCCTTGTATGCATGCTAATATTATGTTTTGTGCACAATTTTGAGATAGGTCATTACATTACACCCCTCCTTTAGAAAACTTCATCTCGAAGTTTGAGGTTTATATAGTATATTAGCCATTGTTTAGTGCTTAGTCTTTTTATTCAAGAATTTCATTTTAAATTGAATTTTTGCTTAACGTGAGGGTATTTTAAAATTTTGTTTTGAATATTTAAAATTTTAAAATCATAATAGTTATTCCTTGTTCCCAAGCTATTCTAGAATCATTCTATCCTTCCTAATATCTTTTTCTCCCATCCTATCCATCCTCTACAGTAATATGTCATGGTGTCAGTCTTACTGATCTAACCATTCATAAACTTTAAGGGTGTCAGTCAACTATATCGACCTGATTTCCCAGTAGGCACCCGAAAGTCATGATCACACGTCTAGGGGAGCGTAATTCGCAAAGTCCTCCCATGACTCTAGGTTTTGGAGGATCAACGGTGGGTATTACCTCCACCCCTCCTAGTGGGACCAGAGTCAACAAACTATCATGGAGTCTCATTGATCCTTAATTGTTCTTGAACTTTTGTCATCACATGGTCATTTGGTAACGATGTTGTATGCAATGTAAACACTTGTACACACATCATAACATATGCGTAGATATATTCAAAATAAACAATTTAGGTATAACTCGTATATGCTATCTACGTTATAAAATATTTGGGCATATCCAACTCATGTTATTAGTTTTTGTATCAAAATGTAATCATTCTTTTATTTCTGTCTCATCAATCAAAAGAAAACAATTATAGATATATTTATCCATTACATAAGTTATGATTTATATTTCGAAGTAAGGTTAATCAAATACTAAACTTCATATTGGTATTCATATTCAATTAATGTTAACCTATTTCATATTGATATACATGTACTTGCAGAGCTTAATAAAATAACATATATCATGTATCAATAGAGTTAAGCAATATCATATTCTTATGGGTATCCATGTACCGGTAAAATAAAATTTATTTTTACATATGATAGTTCAAAATGATAGTTTTAAGTATCCAACAAAATAGATTAGTTATATACAAAATAAGTTTTTAAGTTCCTCAAAATTAGCACAAGCTCGGGTATCTTTGACATATGGCCTCTGTATTTTTCCAGGTAGCCGATCCAGGACTATACTTGTCCCATTGGACCTTAACTTGGTCTACCAGGCGATTCCTGAGCTGTTGAACCCTACGTTCCAGTATACATAATGGTTTGACCATAATGGTTTCCTGGTACAGTACCTGTAGTTTCTTCCATTGAAGGTTGTGGTATTTCTCAACTACATAGTGTCATAAGGCAGATAAATGAAATACATTATGAAGTTTATGAAAGTGGTGTGGTAGTGCAAGACGATAGGCAAGAGGTCCAAATTTTTCTAAGAATTTTAACTACCCAATAAATCGGGGCGATAATTTTGTCCATTTTCCAAATCGTATGGTACTTTTGTTTGGCCTGATGCGAACGAAAACCTGAGTTCCTACTTCATAGTTCCTATATGTCCTGTGAGCATCAACATAATTTTTTTGTCTATCTTATGCCACTTTCAATCGTTGTCTAATTTACTTACTTATTCCTCCATATCTTGGATTAATTCTGGCCCCACTATTACTCGGTCTTCCAACCTGTCCCAAATCAATGGCGTTCTGCAGGGTCTTCCGTAAAATGCTTCAAATGGTGGCATCTCGATTGAACTGTGACAACTATTATTGTATCCAAATTCCACTGAGGGTAAGTACTTTTCCCAGTGCGATTGTTGGTCCATAACATACATTCTTATCATATCTTCTAGTACTTGGTTTACCCTTTCTGTTTTCCCATCAGTATCAAGGTGATATGTTGTGCTTAAATTTAATTGAGTTTCCAAGGTTGATTGCATACAAGTCCAAAATATTGAAGTGAATCGTGAATCCCTATCTGATATGATCTTCTTAGGTACACCATGAAATCTTATAATTTCATTTCTAAATACCAGGGCTACGTCAGCAGCTTCGTAAGTGTCTCTTACGGGAATAAAGTGGGCGCTTTTCGTTAATTTATCCACCACAACCAAATGGCATTATGATTTTGTGGTGGAAGTGGTATCCCAACGATAAAATCCATAAAAATTATTTCTTATTTGGACATAGGAATGTCGTGAGGTTTTAGGAGACCTGCTGGTGACAATGGTCAACCTTTACTTGCTGAAATTAAATGCATTTTGCAACTAATTGGAAAATGTCGCGTTTCATGCCTGCGGAGAAGAAAATTTTATTTGTATCAACATACATTTTCTTTACACTATGATGTGCACAATAGTAACACTGCCTGTGGGCTTCCTTCAGGGTGGTATTTCGGAGATCCTCACTATCTGGTATGTACATTCTTCCATGGAATCGTAAAATTGGATCATCTTCTAACTCATATCCTTCAAATTTAGGTTCCTTTGAATGGTTACTACCAAGCCCAAGCCTCACTTTTAAGTACCAACTATCTCTCACGAGATGTTCTAGTACTCATTTTCTAAAGTCTACCTTGATAGGTATAAGGGAAAATATATGTGGTCTTCTACTACATTCTATTTCCATTTTATATATGAAATCCCAAAGTCATATTCACTTAATAATTCACTCTATTATCATTGTCTAGCATTCAAGTCTGTCTGAGTAAACAAATATTGTAGACTTTGATGGTCGCTTTTGAGCATAAAGTTTCTCCCCACCAAGTAGTGTCTCCATATCTTTAAAGCTAACACTACAACGACTAATTCTAAATCATGTGTGGCATATTTTTCTTCATGAGGCTTTAATTTTCTTGAACCATATGCAATTACGCCTCTATCCTGCATTAAGACCTGCACCTAATCCTTGTTTAGATGCATCCGTACACATAGTAAAATCTTTGTCCATATCAGGTACTCGCAAAATTGGTGCACTGGTCAATAATATTTTAAGTTCGGAAAATTCTTTATGACATTGAGTCAGTCCATTCATAACTACCACCTTTACGCTCGAGGGTTGTGATAGGCTTTGAAATTTTGGAGAATCCTTCTACAAACCTTCGATAGTAGCTGGCTAAACCCATAAAGCTTCGTACTCCTTGTGCATTCTTTGGTATCAGCCATTCCATGATTGCTTTCACCTTTTCAATATCTACTGAGATCCCTTCACCAGATATAATATGTCTCAAGTAATGAATCTCCTTTTGAAAGAAAGAACACTTGGATAACTTTCCATATAATTGATGTTCCCCGAGGCAAGATAATACTATTCGTAGGTGTTTTTCATGTTCTTTCTCATTATTAGAATATATGAGAATATCATCTAAGAAGACATGTACAAATTGATCGAGATATTTTTGGAAAACGTTGTTCATAAGGTTCATGAATACTGTTGGTGCATTGGTTAGCAAAAATGGTACCACAATGAACTCATAATGCCTGAAACGAGTTCAAAATGTAGTTTTAGAGATATCGCTTTCCTTAATTCTTAGTTGATGATAACCTGACCACATATCAATCTTTGAAAAGACTGCAACTCCTTTCATTTAGTCAAAGAGGTCATAAATTTGAGGCATTGGATACCTATTCTTTACTGTAGCTCGATTTAAGTCTCGATAGTCTATACATAATTACAAGGAACCATCCTTCTGCTTGACAAAGATTACAGGAGCACCCCAAGGTGAAATTTCAGATCAAATATGTCCTATATACAATAGTTCATTCAACTGAATTTGTAATTCTTGAAGTTCTGGGGCTATCATTCTATAAGGTGTTTTATAAATTGGTTTCATACCAGGTTTTAATTCTATTGTAAGATCCAACTCTCTTTTAGGTGGTAATCCTGGTAGTTCCTTTGGAAAAACATCCGAAAATTTGGATAACATCGGAAATTGTTCTAAGGACAGTCCTTTCTCCTTGCTTACTTCTTGAACTACATATACCTGACAACCTTTTTATCTTAAGAAACACTTCATTTGCATTGTTGAGATAAAGCATAAAGATAATTTTCTCTTAATACCTTGGATTTGGATCGTCTCTCCTTCATCATTCACACAAAGTATTATTTTCTCGTAATAGTCTACCAATGCTTAATGAGATTCTAACCAATAAATCCCTATGACAAGGTCGTAAGGTCCTAAGGATGTGACATATATTTTTAACTTGGTTGAACAAACTCCTAGATCAAATTTGCATTCCTCAACACTTAATCTACGAATTGAAGTTCTCATAAAGCCATTTCTACCTATCTGAAATCATTTTTCTTATAGGCTGCTGACCCAAATTTATTTAATGCATATGATGAAATAAAAATATCAGTAGCACTAGTATCAAACAATTTTTTTGATTTTTATTCCATTGATAGTACCTAAGGATTCCACTACAATGGACTAATGTGTTTCCTGGTTATTGTTGACCACTGCATGGATTATATGATTTCCTTGGGTATTTGATGACAGTTCTTTTCCTGATTTATGCATTATATTTGATGAAACTTCTAGACAATCACGCTGAAAATGTGGTCCTCCACATCCACAACAATTAACCTAGGATGGTCCCCTTGCGTAAGATTGTGAATTTCTAGACAAGGAGCTCTGTCCTTTTATGTTACTTCCTCTCGTGTTTCTTCCTCTATTGGTAGTCCATCATGATTTCCATGGACTTGTGTTTGAGGATTCGACATCTATAATATTAATGGTCATGGGAGCTCTTGCTCCTACTCCTCTTGGGGTAAATCTGTTAACATAAGGAGGTGATCTTGAGCTACTTCCCTTGAAGAATTTTTGGGGAGTATTTCCTCGAAATCCTGGCTATGAGGTTTCTATCGGCCTCATATCTATTTTGATCCCTAATTGTTCCTTTGCATAATGGGCACATTCCACTACCTCTGCTACTGATGACGGTTTCCACATTCTAACCATGGTCCTTATTCGAGGGTTTAAAACATATACAAAATGCTCAGCTTGACATTCGTCAGTATCTAGATAAGGAAAATATTTTACAAGTTCCATAAACCTTATCTCATATTCTTCTATTGTTTTATTACCTCAAACTAACATATGGAAATATTCGACTTATTGTTCTTGAAAGAAAGGTGGTAAGTATTTTGCATGAAATCTTTCCTCGAAAAACTCCCATAGGACATTGTCTCATGTAATATGTCATTGATTTTCTAAATCTCCCCGCCAAATCAAATCACTCTCTCTAAGTTGAAATATAATGATCTTTGTCTTAGAGGTAGAAGAATATTCTCTTAGGTGAAGCATCTTATCATTCCCTCTAACCCTGCTTCAACACGTTCTCCTGCTCGTCCTCCTGAGAATTCTGGGAGTTTAGGATTTTCTAGTTCTCTAGTAATATCTTCCTTTGGTTGTTTATAATAAAAATATTTGGGATTTTCTGAGTGTCTTTCCTCAAGATGAGGTCACATTTCCTTGGTGTTGGCCGATTGCAGTCCTTTTAAAGTTTCCAAAATGGCTTCCAATGAGCGCATTATAGTGTTTAGCTCAGGCGCTATAGCGACTAGTGCTGATGACGATCTCGGCGGTGGCGATGGTGATGGTGATGATGACGGTGCTGACGTTAGTGATGGCGATGCTACCCGATGGGGCAGTCGTCGTTAATATGTCCTTACCATTGTAACTTTTCCTTGATACATAATAAGATTTATGAAAATTTGAAGTACAATTTAGATTTAATAAATATAATTTCGTAAATTCAAGCTCACATACATGTATATTTTTTCTGCTATTATTACCTGCAGGCAGGTCTTACTGATGCTGAGGTCAAGGAGGGTGGCAACGCGACCTCCTTATCCTAATGAAAAATGTTCTTTGCATAATAATTCTTAACAAAATGCATAGGTCTTTATCGTTTTGTAATATTTGTCTAGCATTTTTCAATCCTAACTACAACTCTTTTGAGTACTTTACATAAAATTTAATAGAATACTTATCATTAAAAATAAATCAAAAAATACTTTAAATAATTTTGTACTATTTTTATTACCCGATTTCGTTGAATATTTGACTTACCAAATTCCATGGATAGTGTTTAACCAACTTTATATAACATTTATTATTTTCTTAAGTAAAAATACCTATAATTTGTATTAAAATAAACTATAATAATTAACTTTATATATATATGGATGGGCCTGCTGAATATATTGATTTCCCTAAAATGAGAAAATAATTTTTATAACCAAATCTACTAATTTCAAAGAAAGAAATAAAAATAGTTAAATAATACTCAAATGACATGGGTTTGTGATTAATTCTTTAACTATATATAATTAATAATATTAATGATTAATATTATGTGAAGGGAGGGAGCTCTCATGCACACAACCGTATGAGCATATTATATGCCTTTCTCATTGCTAGAGTGGAAGATGTACCGTAGCGTTATAGCCAAATAAAAAGGGAATATGTAAATGAATATTGGGGAGGTAGACCTCCTGCACAATTTCCCCGTCAGCCTTTTCTCTTAAAATCCTAAATCAACAACACCCTCCCATCTCATACGACCCTGAATCGTCAAATTATTTGGAAATTTTTTGTAGATATATCCCCCTAGATTTCCACATCCATGCAACCCTATCGGTTGAGGAAACGAACCGACTAAGAAAGAGGAAAAGGGTGGTGTGATAAAGTCGAATTGGTGGTCGTGTGTTTGAATCCGCAAAGCCTACGAAGAAACCGTTGGAAAAATAAAAATAAAAACAAAAAAACACTTAATACGGGGAAATCATGTGGTGATTCCTGCCGTTGGTTGTGTTTCTGAGCCGATGAACTACGACGTCCCTCAACCAATTGAAACTAGCTAGTTTCCCTTAGTCTCAACTTATCGATGCCTCGAAGAAGTGGTTTTCACTATATAATAGTCTAGTTAATTCCTCTATTACGAACATGGCACCTCGATTACAATAGGAGGGCCGAAAAGACATATTTTTGAACAGTTTAGGTTTCAAACCTAGCCATCGTAAATACTAACTATAAGACGGTTCTCTCCCAACGAATTTGATCTGAATGAGATACGCGTCGCGTCACTGATCATTAGTGGTATTCTTAACGACGGTGGTAGTAATGGCCAAGATTTCAGAACAGGGTGGAGAGTAGAATTATTGTTTTTTGCAAGAATATTCATGTGGTTGCCTAGCAATAACGGGACCAGACGCTGCATGTAGTTACCTAATGTAATGAAAGCGAGTGAACTATGCTCAGACATTTTTTTATACACATTAATCATCAGTGGGTTAATTCGTTCAAGTTGGCTCTTTGTACAAAGAGCTCAGAGGGAATTTTAGCCCAAAAAATCATAGATATATAATTAAATGTGGCCCTTTGGTTTCACAGGCTTTGTAACCCTTCTCTGATACTAGTTGTAGAGTCGCATTTTCATTAAATTCAACAAATAATAAATTGAAACAACATATTCAAACAGTGATAATTTCAAATAATAAATTGAAACAGCGTATTCAAATAGTGATCATTTTAATAAAATGATTTACCAACTAAACACATAGTACATACCTGGCTTCCACGGTTGAAGTGGATCACGAGTCTCCAAATTCGCCCCCATTACCAAAAGACCAAAACCACCCAGCCAAATTGGGTACAATTTCGGTACCCAGCTCAAATAAATTTAGTAATTGAAGTAATTTGGCCCCCGTCTCCAAAATTTTCAAGAAAAACTGCTCAATTCTCAATTTCAAGATTAAAAGCTCAACTCTGAGCTCACAAATTCTAATTGACCCCCTTGTTAGTCCTCTCCTTCATTCTTATATAGAGTTTGTCTTTTGTCTCCCCCCCCCCCCCCCAATGGTGGCCGCCCTCCTCTCTGTTCAATTAATAGCTGATAGGGATAAGACAATCGATGTGGTTGAGGGTAAGCTTTTGATTATTGGCTGAGAATTGGCTATGTGTTGGTCAATTTTGCATATGCCAGTGTGAGACAATTCACTGAGTACTGGAGGGATCTTGTGAGAAGATTTTTGTATGTAATTGTTTCATGATCCATGCTTAATATACAATAGAAGATAGTGGGGTTTTTATCTGTAAGCTTTCCCTGAGAAATTATCTATGTTGTGTGTGATTGATCTTTCTTCATGTTCATGTTATTAGCGATTGTGTTTTTTTAATTCCACAAAAAGATTTGTAGAAGCAATTCAATATTTAACTTTAGTACATTGTTAGATCAGGTGAATCCAAGATATACATGCATGTTGTATAATTTCTACATGGTATCAGAGCATATGAAATTGGAAAAGTGAAGCAGGAGCTGAGTTTGTTACTGGATAGAATTCGAATTTGCAGAAAGACTTTCTTGGTGCTATATCTTATTCAAGATCGAAATGGTTTTCAATGGCTTGAGGTTAGAGTATGCATTCCAGGGAAGCTCGAAATATATTTGTTGGAAGGACAGGATGGAGGCAGTACTCGAAGACAATGAATTGAAGGAATTCATTGACAATGATGTTCCTAAACCCGCTGTGGCAGATGCTGCAAATATTGATGCATGGAAAAAGAAAGTGGCAAAGGCGAGGAGGATCCTATTGCAGGGAGTACAAGACCACATTGTCTCAAGCCTCCATGGGAAAGCCACACCATATGCAATGTGGAAGGCTTTGACGGATCTATTACAAAGCAACAATGACCATAGGAAATTGGTGCTCAAAGATAAACTCAAGAAGATCAAGATGGAAAAGGGCGTCACCATTCCAAAATATCTAACAAAGTTTTCCCAATGTCGGGATGAACTAGGGAGTGTTCAAATAACAATTGCTGATGATGATTTGGTGAGTTTGGATCTCGTAGGACTTCCCAAGAGTTGGCATAGTTATCAAGGCTCTGTCAATGGAAGGGAAAAATTGCCAGATTGGGAATGACTATGGTCGGATTTGGTGTAGGAGCAGTTCAGATGGAACACCAGAGATGGATCTTCATCTAAGAATGAGGATGAAGAGGATTGTGTTTTGGTTGCCAAGGTGAGGAAGGGGAAGGGGAGGAAATTCTGTTAAACACCATGTTAAAGCACACACATGGTGTATGAGAAAGATGAACACACACACACAAGAGACTCAACACACAATGAAGGATAAGCGTGAGGCTTTCTTATTTTTTCCATTATACATGATGTACATTTATAATACAATGGTGTGACTCCTGGTTTCATATTCCAAGGTCACTTGGACTCCATTGTGACTTTTCGCATTCCACACCTACCCATGTAGGATTAGGTGTTCCAACATCCCCCCTTAATCCGAAGGGGTATATGTGAGTCCAAGAAAAGAGTTGTAATACAAATCTGCAAAGTATACATGGCAGCACTTGGGCTGAATCAACTCTCTGAAATGTTGGAAAAAGAGGTGGTTTAAGGATGACCACCAACACTGGAACGCAAAACTTGTTGCAGTTCCTGGAACTCTTCCAAAACTGGCAAGAAGCTGAAGGCTTCTGCTAGAGGAATTTTCCCTCATAAAAAAGGGAGACCTTCAACCTAAAAGAAGGGAGGTCTACTACCTGTGATGGTTTTAGGATTACCAACAACTCTAGAATGCTTGAAGCATTTCCTGGAACTCAACCAAAGCTGGCAAGAAGCTGAAGGCTTCTGCTAGAGGAAGTGTTCCTCATATATGAAAGGGAGACCTTCGACCTAAAAGAAGGGAGGTCTACTACTTGTGATGGTTTTAGGTTATCCACCAACCAAAAATGATGGTTTAAGGTTGTCCACCAACCGAAGGCATGCTCATGGGCATCCGTGTCTCTGGCTACATCTCTGAATCTGGAATGACGAATTGTGGCTTAGGCTCGCTTGAACTGCTGGCTACAACTCTGAACATGGAATGAGAGATTGTGGCTCAGGCTCGCTTGATCTGTCGTCGAAGCTTGTACATGACCACCATTTTTCCCCCTGTCAGGGACAAGGTGAGATGATGGCGAAAACTCAACTGCAAGTTTGTTCAATATGCGTGAACAAGTTCTAACATGTGTCGTAAACATCTTCTTGGCTGCTGATGCCCATTGCCAAGAAGGCATCCATCCAAGATGAATCTTTGTTCTTACAGGAGGCTTGTTTCTGAACCATCTGTCTAAAGAATGAGTGTGCCGACCACAGTGCTTGCATGGATGAAGATCAAAACAGTGATCTTTCATATGGCCAACTCGATCACAGTGTTGGCATTTCTCAATCTGTTGTTGTTGTGGAACAGGATCTAGAACAGCTGCAAGTGAACTGTCATACAAGAATCCGGCACTCTGAAATATGATGGGTTTGGTGTAGTCTAGAATATGAAAGGACACATCCTTGTAATATCCAAGACCATTTCGGTGCTTGTTGTGGACAAGCTCTTCCCAAGGTCTGATGATGGGCTTGAGAAGTGCAGGTTGAACTGCTGCATTTGCATGAACATCTTCTCTAGTGCAAGGAACTGAATGTGGATCAACTGCAACTTTATCTTCTTTCTTCTAATGAGAGTCCTTCACAATCTTCTGAACAGAAACAGGTTCAGAATGGTGACTCTTTTGCTGAAGTTCATCTTGTTGAAGTTGAGATTCCCACTGCAAAAACTCAATCTTTTCTTGTGCATCTTGCAAACAATTTTGAATGTTACAAAGAGCATTCTTGCTCATTCTTATCATATCATCAACATTTGAATGAATGAGGTTATTCAACAACTCTAATGCCTCATTGATTTTAGCCATTTCAACAACTTAGGCTCAAAAAATGAAAGGGTGTCAGCTTCAACCGAGAATGCACCCGTTTACAATGTGATTCAACTACAAATACAAATGACTCAAGAAATTCTCAAAGTACAAAATGTGCTCCTCAAATGATGGAGGGCAATCAACAATTTTTCAACTCAATTACACTTCAAGTCTTGAATGAAGATGCAAATCAATGTTAGTTCAATAAAATATTTCTGCAAAATATGTGCAGCTGAAACACTAGTGCAAGAGGCCTTTAAGGCAGCTGAATTTTCCTTCAAAGAGCTGTTTTGCACCAATAACAACTCGTCTTCAAATGTCAATTCTTCAGAAAATCACCCTTATGTCAATGCCACAAATCATATAATGTAAATTCACAATTTTCTTCTATGTGTACCGTCCACGCATCGATATGTCATTTTCTTCATTTCATTGCTTATATTCTTTCTCTCCTCGCTCTTCCTCTCTTCCTCTTCGTTCTCTCTTCCGCCGTTTTTATTATTATTATTATTATTATTAATATATTTTAAATTAATTAAAAATGGGAATTAATTAAAAAGGAGAGAAAGTAAACTTAAAGGATTTTTATTTTTATTTTAAAGGGAATATAATAAATTAAAAAGGAGGGATTTAAAAATGCAGGTGAGAAAAAGGCAAAATAAAAAAAGGAATTAAATAAAAAAATTTAAATATTAAAAAAAACTGGGTAAGAAAAGGGAATTTTATTAAAAAAGGAATTCATTAAAATAAAGGGGGGATTAATTAAAATGGGGAGGGAATTTTATTTAAAAAAAAAGGTTAATTAAAAAGGATTTGAGAGCGTATGAAGGAGGGGGAGGAGAGTATATTACAGGGAGAGGGGTGTGGATGAGTTGAGTGTGTAAGGTTTGAGGGAGCACTGTGATGAGTGTTGAGAACGGTGAGAGTATAGGGGCGAGGGGGATAGGGAACGGTGAGGGGGATAGGGAACGAGATTTAATAAAATTTAAAATTATAAATGGGAGGGCCGAGAGTGAGGACTCGGGGAGTGATGAGTTGTGATGTGCGTGGAGTGATAAGGGTTGCAGGGGTGCGTTGTGCGTTGAGTGAGCGGTGGGAGAGTTGTTGTGAGGGCGTGGCCTGTTGGATAACCGCAGGTGGGTAGGCGTAGGGTGAGGAGGGAGGTGTGTAAGGAGTAGAGCGTTGGAATGGCTGGTGAAGGGGAGGCCGAAAGGCCAAGTTGCAGAGTTGTTTGTTGTTTTTTTGTTTTTTTTTTAAATTTAAAAAACAACAGAGAGAAAAGGAGTAAGAATAGCAGTAGAATATTTTCTTCTTTCAAATATAGAGTAGAATTTTTCTGGAAATTATAGCAGTAAAAAAAATCCAGCCGCAGAAAATGCAGATATGAGGAATTTTTCAGCAGAAAAACTCAGATTTCTTGCAGAAATTTTCAATGGAAAAACTCAGAAATTTTACTTGAAAACCCAAGACTTTTCTTCAAAACCCCACTTTAAACAATTTTTCCAACAGCTCTCCAAAATGCAGAATTTAATGGGAAGAAATTGCAGGAAAAATGAGCAGTGATAAAACCTTCAGATGCGCAGTGCTGCTTTTTTTTCAAAACCAATGCCGAAATGCTGCCAATTTCTGAATGCTGCTCCTTCTCCAAGATAAAATTTCTGAATGCTGCAAAATCACTGCTACAAAAACTTTGAGTGCTGCAAAAATGTCAAGAATTTTTGCAGATATGCACAGGCCATAAACACAAATGGCTCACTAAATTTGAGCGGGGCAGTAATCGCAGCCTACGATACCATGTTAAACACCATGTTAAAGCACACACATGGTGTATGAGAAAGATGAACACGCACACACAAGAGACTCAACACACAATGAAGGATAAGCGTGAGGCTTTCTTATTTTTTACATTATACATGATGTACATTTATAATACAATGGTGTGACTCTTGGTTTCATATTCCAAGGTCACTTGGACTCCATTGTGACTTTTCGCATTCCACACCTACCCATGTAGGATTAGGTGTTCCAACAAATTCCATTCTAAATCTGAGTCCAAGAATGGCAAGAAGCAGGACATGTCCAAGGTGAAGTGTTTTCACTGTCACGAGCAAGGGAATTTTGCTACTAACAGTCCACAAAAGAAGAAGAACAAGAAGGCTAGAGGATCTGCAGTTGGTGAGGCCCTTGCCTCACATTTTGAGCTTGAATTCTCATTGATAGCATGCATGGTGTCTAGTGCATTAAGATCTGTGTGGTATTTGGATAGTGGTGCTTCCTTTCACATGACGGGAGACAAGGAAATTTTCAGTGATTTGGAGGAGAAAGATCTCTAGATGCATATTGAAATGGGTGACGACGGACGGTACAGTGCTACCGGGATTGGTACCATTACCTTTCATAGGGAGTCGGGTAAACCCTTTCAATTAAAATATGTAATGCATGTACCAGGTCTGAAGAAAAAATTGGTCTCAGTTGCAATGTTGGAGGATAGAGGCTATGATGTTTTTTTAGTGATGGAAAATATTTCTTGCGACATAAAACAATGAGACAAGCCAAGAGTATGGGGATTCGAGTTAAGAATATCTACAAGTTGGAGGTAGATGGCTACACAACAATGATGAGCAAGGCAGATCAAGTGGTGAGCCGGGATAAGGGCGAATTATGGCAGAGGCGATTCGGCCATCTTCACCATGGAGCCTTGAAATTCATGCAGCAGATTTCTACTGGTCTTCCCAGGGGTACACTTGCGTAGTCAGACACATGCAAGGTATGTACTATTGGAAAATATGTAAAGGCCACCGTTCATGAGATGTAAAATCGAGCTTCGGGGGTCCTTGAGAGAGTTCACACAAACGTGTGTGGTCCTTTCTCGGTTGCTTCAACAACAAAACATAAGTACTATGTAATCTTTGTTGATGACTTTTCTCGTAAGTGTTGGATCTTCTTCATGCAGAAGCAATATCAAACATTCTCTAAGTTTTATGAGTTTAAGGAACTGGTAGAGAAAGAGTCAGGGAAGCAAGTGAAGGCTCTTAGGAGCGATAATGGTGGAGAATACATCTCTAACGAATTCAAGAACTTCTGCAACAAAGAAGGAATTCGAAGAGAACTCATAGTGCCTCATAACCCACAATAGAATGTGGTTGCGGAGAGGAAGAACATAACTATTGTGGGTGAAACACGAGCGACATTGCATGATCACGGCCTACAGATGCATCTGTGGGCAGAAGCATGCAATACAACGGTACATGTGCAAAACTGTTGTCCTCATAGAGTACTTGGCATGAGTACACCTGAAGAGGCTTTCACTGGTAAGAAACTTGATGTTTCAAACTTTAAGATTTTTGGCTCATTTGTTTATGTGCATGTGACCAAGGACGCCAGGAAGAAGCTGGAACCAACAACTAAGGTTGGGATTTTTGCGGGGTACACTGAAACAATTATCGTGTGTATTTGACAAAAAACAGAATCACTATTGTGCGACGGGATATACAATTTGATGAGGAGAAAGCCATGCGGTTGTCCCTTGAGAGGGAGTTGGACTTGCATGCAGAGGAGGAAATGTTGGTTCCCAAGGATGAGTCTCAAGATGTGGATCAACCACATGAGGAGGTTCATGGAGTGGAGGAAAACACTCATGCAGAGCCATCCATTAGAAATGGCAGAAGGGGCACCATAGAAGCTGATAGTTTGAGACTTGATGCTACAGAGAATGTTGGAGCCCCTACTTCACAGCGCAGACAGAGACAGTCTCCTGACTGATTTACTAGATACATGGCTCTTATGAGAAAATATATTGTGACTGAACCATCTTCCTTTTAGGAAGCAGTGCAACAACCAACTTGGGTTGATGCAATGGTGGAGGAGTATGACTCCATTTTCAAGAACAGTGCATGGGAGATAGTCCCAAGATGGGTCGACAAATCAGTGGTTGGATCGAGATGGATCTACAAGGTAAAGCAAGCTGCTGATGGAAGTATGGAGAAATACAAGGCCAGATTTGTGGCACAGGGATTTTCACAGATCGAGGGGATAGATTATGATGACAATTTTGCACCTGTTGCAAGGTACTCTTCCATAAGATCCATCCTTGCACTCTCAGCACATATGGGTTGGCGCATTCATCAAATGAATGTGAAAACTGCGTTTCTCAATGGGATCATTGAGGAAGAGGTGTACATAGAGCAGTCTGAAAGTTTCAAAATCTTCAACAGTGATTTGCATGTGTACAGACTCAAAAGAGCACTGTATGGGCTAAAGACAGAACCTCGTGCTTGGTACACTCATATAGACAACTATTTCACCATAATGAGCTTCACAAAAAGTGAAGTACATGCAAACCTGTACCAGATTGTGCTTGAGGGTAAGCTATTGTTTATTTTTCTATATGTTGATGATCTAATTTTGAGTGATGATGAGCAACTGATACACTCATGCAAGGAGGATCTTGTAAGGGAGTTCGAAATGAAGGACATGGGACTCCTTCATTATTTCCTTGGATTGGAAATATGGCAGCAAGATGGTGAAATTTTTGTGTCTCAAGGCAAGTATGCAAAGGAGATACTGGGTAAGTTTAACATGGAGAGATACAAACCCATGGATACTCCTCTTCCAGGAAATTGGAGGAAAGAGGATGCTACTTTTGGAGAGGTAGTGGATGCTACTGTCTATAGGCAGTTAGTGGGTTCGCTAATGTATTTGGTGAACACGAGACCAGACATTTTCTACGCAGTTAACTAGCTGAGTCAAGTTATGGTTAAGCCTACGAAGCTCTTTTGGAAGGCGGGGAAGCATGTCTTGAGATACCTAAGGGGCACATCAAAGTATGGTCTATGGTACAGACGGACAGAGGGAGTGAAGCTGCATGGCTTCACGGATGCAGATTGGGCTGGCAGTCCATCGGATAGAAAGAGCACATTTGGAGGGATCTTTAGCATTGGATCGACAACATTTTTCTGGTACAGTAGGAAACAACAATCCGTGGCACTCAGTTCAGCGAAATAGAAATACATGGAAGCCAGTCAAGATGCATGTGAGGCTATCTGGATGAGAAATATCTTGGTTGGTTTGTTTGGTTCTCAGATGGATCCGACAGTGATTCATTGTGATACTCAGAGTTGCATTAAACTCTCGATTAATATCGTGTTTCATGATAGGTCCAAGCATATAGATATCCAGTACCATCATCTTAGAGATTGTGTGCAGAGAAGGATAATGTTGCTTCAGTACATTCCCACGGAAGATCAGGATGCAGATATTCTGACGAAGGCGCTCACCTGGAGAAAATTCGAATACCATAGAGACAGGATCAGAGTGAAGGATAATCTCTTTCTTATTGAAAGGGAGTGTTGAGATTCAACAAGAAAATTTCAGCACCCACACCTAGTTGCATTAAGCACCCAGACTTGAATCAGTTAATTGAAAGTGATAAATTCAGTTAGCTAGTGGATTTCGTGTTAGAGGCAATTGGTGAGGCATGTAGAGTAATTCTAGTTGTAAAAAATTTCGAAGTGCAGTGGTGCATGAGTTAATGCAAGTTGTAAACAATTTAACTCAGTTAAGTGAGTTAAACTCAATTGTGCTAGTTGTAACTGAAGATACACTAGTGAGAGATCTAGTGAATTAAATATTAATCAATTCACAATCAGTGATCTCACATGCAATTGAGGATTTACTATTATTAGCTGCATGCATATCAGATCTAGTGGAGACCCAGTTGAGTTCTAGGTGAAAGGGAAGTTGACTATCAGTTGTAGGATTATTGGGTTGCACACATGCAACCAAACACCCATTGGAGTGCCCATGATACTTGCGCAGTCAAGGCAGGCAAGAATTCCTATCTTTTAGGGATCTATACCATCAAGGATTGCGCAAGAAAGGCAGGCTATCTGGAGGCTGAGAATTGGCTATGTGTTGGTCAGTTTTGCATATGACAATGTGAGACAATTAGTTGAGTACTGGAGGGCTCTTGTGAGAAGAGTTTTGTATGTAATTGTTTCATGATCCATGCTTAATATACAATAGAATATAGTGGGGTTTTTAGTTGTAAGATATCCTCGGGAAATTATTTGTGTTGTGTGTGATTGATCTTTCTTCATGTTCATGTGATTAGCAATTGCATTTTTTAATTCCGCAAAAGATTTGTAGAAGCGATTCAGTATTTAACTTTAGTACATTGTTAGATCGGGTGAATCAAAAATATACATGCATGTTTTATAATTTCTATAGTATGCATACAAATGTAATACATGCAGACCATGCATATGTAGCTATCATATGCATGCCTCGTATGCATGCTAGTATTTTTTTTTGTGCGTAATTTTGAGATGGGTCATTACAATATGAAAGATAATATTAAATAAATTATTATATATGGTGGAGGATAAAGTGTTACAAATTATCCCTTTTACATAAATTAAATGACACATCATTATTTTGTGGGTTATATACATTAAGGTAGTATTGAATTAATTAAAACACAGAATTAGTTGGTATATATATATTAAATTTAGGATATAATTTATACAATGTTACCTTCCATGGTATATGAAGGTGGTGTCGAAGTGAAAGATAATATTAACTAAAATATTATAAATAGGGGAGGATAAAGTGTTAGAGATGATCCTTTTTACATAAATTAAATGACACATAATTATTTTGTGGGTTATAGGTATTAAGATAATATTGAATAAATTAAAAAATAAAGTTGGTTGGTATATATATTCTTTTAATTTTAAATTTAGGATATAATTATAACAAGATTACCTTAATATATGAAGGTGGTGTCCATGTGGAAGATAATATTAAATAAATTATTATAATTTTATAGGTTGATAGTATATTGCATATTATTACATTGTTTACATTGTTCACTAGGGATGACTTGAATCCGGAACATTGGGGGACCATCATCCTCGCCACACGACCATCACCAATCAAAATGCATCACCTCAGAAATATTAAATAAATTATTATATATTGTGATGTCTCACGTGAGAAATATTAAATAAATTAAATTAAAAACGAGAACTAGTCAGTATATAAATTCTTTTAATTTTAAATTTAAGATATATTATCCTCCATAATATGAAGGTGGCGTGGAAGTGGAAGATAATGTTAAATAAATTATTATATAAAGCATTACAAATTATATTTTTTACATAAATTAAAATGACACAACTGTTTTGTGGGTAATACACATTAATATAATATTTAATAACTTATTAATTTTAAATTTAAGATATAATTTATACAAGTTAAATTTAATTTTTACATGCTAGGAAGTTGGATGTGGATGTGGATGTGGAAAATAATATTAAATAAATTATTATATATGGTGGATAAAGCCTTACAAATTATCCCTTTTACATAAATTAAATGACACATCATTGTTCTTTTTTGTTATATACATTAAGGTAGTATTGAATTAATTAAAAAACGGAGTTAGTTGGCATATAATTTTTTAATTTTATTTTAAATTTAGGATAAAATTTATACAAGATTAGCTTCCATGATATATGAAGGTGGTGTGGAAATGGAATGTTAATATTTAAAAATTATTATATATAGGGAGGATAAAGGTTAGAGATTATCCCTTTTAAATGACACATAATTGTTTTGCTATATTGAATAAATTAAGAAATGAAGTTCGTTGATATATAAATTTTTTTAATTTTAAATTTATAGGGATATATTTATAATAAGATTACCTCCATATATGTAGGTGGTGTGGAATGGAAGATTATATATATATATATGTATGTTATATATATATATATATATATATATATATATGTATATATATATGTTGTCGTCTGTCGAGGGATGACTTGAATCCATAACATCGGTGGACCAACGTCCTTGCCGCACGACCATCACCAATTGGAATGCCTCACTTGGGAAATATTAAATAAATTATTATATATAGTGATACCTCGCCTCGGAAATATTAAATAAGTTATTATATATCGTGATGCTTCATCTCAGAAAAATTAAATAAATTAAAATAAAAACAAAATTAGTTTGTATATAAATTACTTTAATTTTAACTTTGGGATATAATTTATACAAGATTACCTTCCATAACATAATATGAAGGTGGTGTGGAAGTGGAAAATAATATTTAATAAATTATTATATAAAACATTACAAATTATCTTTTTTACATAAATTAAAATGACACATAATTGTTTTACGGGTAATACACATTAAGATAATATTGAATAACTTAAGAAACAAGTTGTTAGTATATAAATTATATTAATTTTAAATTTAAGATATAATTTATACAAGATTACCCTCCATGATATGAAGGTGGTGTGAATGTGGAAGATATATTAAATAAATTATTATATATGGTCGAGAATAAAGCGTCACAAATTATCCATTTTACATAAATTAAATGACACATCATTTTTTGTGAGTTATATACATTAAGGTAGTATTGAATAAAACATAGTTAGTTGGCATATAATTTTTTTATTTATTTTAAATTTAGGATATAATTTATACAAGATTACCTTCCATGATATATGAAGGTGGTGTGGAAGTAAAAGATAATATTAAATAAATTATTATATATAGGGGAGGATAAAGCTTTAGAGATTATCCTTTTTACATAAATTAAATGACACATAATTGTTTTGTGGGTTATAGGTATTAAGGTAATATTGAGTAAATAAAGAAATGAAGTTAGTTGGTATATAAATTCTTTTAATTTTAAATTTAAGATATAATTATAACAAGATTACCTTCCATATATGAAAATGGTGTGGAACTGGAAGATATTATTAAATAATTTTTTTATATATATAATTTGATACTATATTACATATGATTACATTGTTCACCCAAAGATGACTTGAATTTGGAACATGGGGGACCAACGTCTTTCGGTCATCACCAATAGGAATGCCTCACCTGGTAAATATTAAATAAATTATTATATATGGTGAAGGATAAAGCTTTACAAATTATCCCTTTAACATGAATTAAATAACAAATCGTTGTTTCGTGGGTTATATACATTAAGGTATGATTGAATTAATTAAAAAATGGAGTTAGTTGGCATATAATTTTTTTTTATTTTTAACTTAGGATATAATTTATACAAGATTGCCTTCCATGATATATGAAGGTGGTATGGAAGCAAAAAAAATATTAAATAAATTATTATATATATATGGGATGATAAGCGTTAGATATTATCTCTTTGACATAAATTAAATGACACATAATTGTTTTGCGAGTTATAGGTATTAAGGTAATATTGAATAAATTAAGAAACAAAATTCGTTGGTATATAAATTCTTTTAATTTTAAATTTAGGATATAATATAACAAGATTACCCTCCATAGATGAAGGGGTGTGGAAGAGGAAGATAATATTCAATAATATATTTTTTTTATAGGTTGATATTATATTACATATAATTACATCGTTTACATTGTTCATCGGGGGATGACTTGAGTTCAGAACTTCTAGGGACCAACGTCCTAACCACATGGCCATCACCAATCAGAATGCCTCACCTGGGAAATATTAAATAAATTATTATATATGGTGGAGGATAAACTGTTACAAACTATCCCTTTTATATAAACTATATGACACATAAATGTTTATTACAAATTATCCCTTTTACATAAACTAAATGACACATAAATGTTTATCGAGTTATACACATTAAGGTAATATTGAATAAATTAAGAAACAAAGATAATTAGTATATTCATTCTTTTCATTTTAAAATTAGGATATAGTTTATACAAGATTACCCTCCATGATATGAAGGTGGCATGGAAGTGGAAGATAATATTAAATAAATTTTTATATATTGTCGAGAATAATATTGGATAAATTATATTAAATAAATTGTTATTTTAATAACATTCCAAAACATACATTTTATAGTAACATTCAATTGTATTAATTAGCATTCATGAATTAAATTGTTGTTATTACTCAAACTAAGCACATCATTTTTTAATTGCTTGTAGGTGATGTTGTACTTTAGTCATTTAACTTTGTGTTTCTTTGATCTCCTTCTTTGTGGTGTTTTTCCTCTTAATGTTTTATCCACAAACATATAAATAAAGTATAACAAGTATGTCTACATTGATATAGTAAAACATACATGATTGCATCAATTTAAAAAACTATACCATAAGAGCCACTTTTTCATAGCTAATAGCCTTTCTTTTGAAGCCATGTTGCATGTCATCTCTCAAAATATCTTTTATTGACTCCACTCCTTACTTTGCCTCCTAGATGTTAATAAGCCATGATAAAGAATAGTCCATATAATTAATATAATATATATTTTTGTTCCATTAGTTATAAACAAGCAATGTTAACGACAAAGCTATTTGAAAATTGTTTAATTAACCTTGACAATTCAACATATATTCATGCTATATACTTAATCCAATGTTAATAATTTATTTAGTTAGTTGTCCTTTGTAGGATAGCATTTATTAGAAGATATCAATAACTTAAAATTTTTTTATGCAAATTTGATATGTCAACTTAGCGTTTCTTTGAGTGTGTGTTTCTTAACAATCAAAGAATTCATAAAAAGTCATGTTATGTGGCAACGTTGTATTCATTGAAAATTTGTGTTTTTGAAAAAACAAAATGTGTTACAACAATCTAGACAGAGTCTACTTTGGTTTCGTCATATTTACAAAGCAAATGGATGCATATCATAATTACTAGAATTTTTTGAACTGGTCCAATACGAAAAACTACGTATTTTTGATATGTTTCGCGTGGCAACAAATTTCTTAACATATAAGTTATAAACTAAAAATCTAAAAGCTACCCATTAGAGTCAACGGACCAATGTAATGCCCCATAATTTTTTCAATTTTTTTTACAATATATTTTGGGAGACACAAAATTTTGATTTCATTGAATCACGATGACCCTCAAAAATTGTTTGCACTCATTTTATTAGAAAAATAATTAAAATTAATAAACGTTTACGAAATTCCATAAAATTTATATTTCCTGAAAGTAGATTCAATTCTGAAAATGCTTGTCTTGGTTCCGACAGTTAATTAACAAGTTTTCATGGAGTTTAATCAGTCAAAAGTTGCAGAACCGTTTTCAGAGCTTGGCTCTGCGTAATCAGTGACGCGATAGTTCGGCCGAACTATTAGCGACAGTTCGGCCGAACTATGTTTTCCGCTTACGGGCCGCTAAAACTAACGGCTTAATAGTTCGGCCGAACTTTTTATCAAAAGTTCGGCCGAACTATTGTGCAATTCTCCGTCGGCCGGAAATTTTTGTGGAGCCCCCTACAAAACACATATTTCGCGTCAATATAAATTGCCGCGAAATGATTCACAATTTTCGCACATTTCGCACTGCATTTCATTTTACAACTTGGTTTGAATTCAAAAACTTTTCTTCAAAGTTTGGGTTTAAAAATTTTTTTTGGAAGACATTTTTTGGAGGCGGCGTGATTTTTCTTGGAGGTTCAAAGTTTGAGTTTAAAGAACTTTTTGGGAAGACTTTTTTTTGGAGACGACTTGATTTTTCTTGGAGGTATGTAAGTGTTTTGTGTTGAAATAAATCTTTTGAGCTTCTTTGTTCAAAAAATTTTTTTCACATTTTAGAGGCGGTGTGATTTTTCTTAGAGGTATGTACGTGTTTTGGATCAAGGATTACGTATTTTTTAGAAAAGATTTTTTTAAATTAAATATTTTGTGATATTGTTTGTAATTGAGTTATTGTCTAATTTTTTAAAGGAAATTTTTTGAACCTCATACCCTATTATCATGGGAAATCAAAGAACTTGTGTGAGAAAATATGATAGAAAAAGAAAGCCTGAAGAACGTAGAGAAGAGACGAGACAATATCGCAAAAGAAAGTTAGAAGCTCTCTCAAATATTGAAGAGGAAAATCAACCTCAAGCAGAAATTGAAGCACGTATGTAAATGTAAATATTACATGATCTATTGATATATATTTAAAATTTTCCTAATGTAAAATATGAAGCTTAATTTTTATTTGATGAACTAGTTTGAAAAATATTTTGTTTGATGTAAACAGACAGAGATATTCCTCAAAATATTGAAGAAAATCAACCTCAAGCAGAAATTGAAGCAGGTATGTAAATGTAAATATTGTGATCTATTGATATATTTTTAAAGTTTTCCCAATGTAGAATGTGAAGCTTAATTTTTATTTGATGAACTAGTTTGAAAAATATTTTGTTTAATGTAAACAGACAGAGATACTCTTCAAAATATTGAAGAAGAAAATCAACCTCAAGCAAAAATTGAATCGGGTATGTAAATGTAAATATTATGATCTATTGATATATTTAAAATTTTCCTAATATTTATTGACATATTTATTAATTTAGTTATTTATTGAATATGTACTATTTTTTCGAATATGTACGGATGAAATCACTATCGATAATGAGATGTTAGAAAATGTCGACACTCGCACATATGGAGATAAAAAACCTGACTATTTTATACGATATCGTGTCGAGAAAATTTTGGAAATGTTTTTCAAAACTGAGGTGACAGTTCAAGCTCAAATGTTGAAATGTCTATTATCATCAAGGAAATTAAAAGAAGCGACGACACTATTGGGTATTCGAAAATCAACCAAAGATAAAAAAATGAAAGAAGAGGTGATAAAAAATATGAGTAGTGCTATAGAGTCAATTAAGAGATCTAGAGATAAAGATGTTTCAAATATACGTAGAGGAATACAAATGGCGATGGTTTCACCAAGTACTCAAGAGAATCGTTTGAATCTAACATCTATGGCACGAGCACTGGGAACCTCGCGAAAAACTCTGCACAAACATCGAAAATTTCGACTGCAAATAGACGTAAATGATGAACTAAACTTGGAGAGCTATTTGTAGGCAACCATACAAAGATAGACTTGGAAGATGTTAAAAAAATAATATATGAATATTGAAGAAGAACAAAGTGCGATGTGTTTCACCCCTTGCCAAAGACGATCTGAAGAAGATAATACGAAATCAATACGAAGAACATGAAAAACATCTCTTGGAAACCACTCAAATAGAGTTATTCAACAAGTTCAAAGAAGAGAATCGTCAAATTCAAGTTTCACTCAGTGCTTTTGTTCAGCAAAAACCATGGTATGTAAAACCTATCACCGTACGCGACACTTGTTGTTGCCGTTATCATGTGGAATTTGAGTTATATTATGACACATTCCTTGATTTCGGTAGAACATTATGGAAGGATTCACCTCATCCTTCCACTATCCGTGAATTCATATCTCAAATTCTATGTGAAAGAGAAAGCGACGAACTATTTTACAAAAAGAAATGTGTTGGTGGTAAAAAATGCAATGATTGTGGAAATTTGACTAAATTTCAAAACAAATATCGTATTGATATAAATGATCAATCATTGTCCAACATGAAAGTGAAATGGAAGAGATACGAATATACCGGTACATCGATTCAAAGTGCAGATAGTGTTAAAAGAATCGAATTACGAGAAGACGAAATTTTTCTAATAGACTTTTTGAGAAAGTTTGAAGCAGAAATTTACAAATACACCATGCATTCCCATAGAGCTCGATGGCAAGACTTGCAATTCAAAAATCTCGTGAAGTTTTTCCACCAGGAACCATTTTGTCAGTGATTGATTTTGCAGAAAACTACACATTTGCTCCACAAAAAGAAATTCAGAGTGAATACTATCACTCTGACCAAGTCTCCATGCTCGTTCATATTCTATATAGACATGTTGAACAAAATGTCGATCATATAGAAAGCACAAGTGAAAATCGACATATCATTAAAGAATATCACTTTTATATCAGTGACGATCGTACACATGATACATGTTTTGTACATCATTGTTTTGAAAAAAATTTGTGATTCATTGAAAAATCATGGAATAACATTCAATGAACATTGGATATGGTCAGACGGATGCGCAGGTCAATTCAAATCTGCACGATCATTCTTTTGGTTGTGTTGTCTTCATAAGAAAACTTGCATTAAACATTGTTGGAATTTCTTCGAGACTGGCCATGGAAAAGGAGAACATGACGGTGCAGGAGCATGCATAAAATGAGTACTTCGAAGATATCAAATTAACCACTTTTGTACAGCAGAGCTTTATTTGCAGTTGTTGATGGTGCAAAAATACTCTAAGCCATGAGATTAACCCATCAAGTGCGAAGGTACATTCCAATTAAATTTATATTGAAATCTAATTTTAAACATTGTACATTTATCATGTGATTAAGCTAAGGATTAGCTCAGCGGTAGTGAGCGCCAATACGTGGTCCTCTCGGTTGAGGGGAGTCCACGGGTTCGATTCTTGAGTCCTTTGGGGTTAGGCGCGAAAATCGCCGAACGGTTTCACCGCGCATGCCATCCGAGTAATTAGAGTATGGGTTTCCCGTGAGCTTTCCCCTCGTGAAAAAATCATGCAATGATTATTTTTAATTGTATTTTGATATCATATTTACAAATTCTTTTTCTAATTTTCCATATAAAGGTTTTTCTGGCATATTGGAATCGGAGACGTAAATAGATCAATTGGAAATGAGGTTGGAACAATAAAAGGGACTCGAAAATTGCATTCAATTCAAACAAAATTGTCCACAAATGTGTTTGCATTGGATAAAAGAAAATATTCTTGTTTTTGTGATGTTTGCATAAACAACACAAAATCCAATGACGTCTGTGAAAACAAAATGTATGTGAACGATTGGAAACATACAGAGCTAAATACAAAGGGAAAAATGTCTGTTGCAATGTTTGAAGAAATGGAATAAGAGGAAACTACAATATCATCCGATGGTGATCGAGTTTCTGATCTTGTTAGAGAAGGTAACATTTGAATTACTTTTTAATGATTTAAAGATTTACAAATAAATTTAAATATGCATAATTAAATGTTAAATTTATTTTATTGTGCAGGAGATGTTTTTGCTGTAATTGCACCTATTGACAACAATGAAAATGTAAAGTATTATTTGATGCGTTGCACTGAACAAAAAATGAAATTATTACAAGACTATAATGATCACGGATTTCAGTATGACAAAGGGTCTATTATACTGAAAGGTTATTTTTTCAAACAAACTCGTCGAAGTGGAGACTTTGTTTACTTCGAAGACTATGAACCTGATTCCATAAGTTGTCAATATAGTAACTTGGTGTGTGCAGCACGCATAAAGTTGATAGAAGTTCAATCAAAGAAAAAATCAAAAATTAAGAAATGGAAAATGTCAAAATCCGATCATGAACGGATTATTGAGGATGGAATTCCATTAGAATTTTTTTGGGTGAAGTGTCCAACAATTTATTATCTTTGGATTAAATATGTTTTAGAACTTCCAGTACTCAACTAAAAATTGAGCTGCTTATGTTATTTGTGGTTTGCACATGTTACAAATTGTTTGAGTACAAGCACGTGCTCTAGTATCAACTGAAAGTAGTTTTTCTATACATGTGCATTGATTAAAAATGTTATATGTATTGGATATATATATATATATATATTCTAGAATGAAATTAATTGTTCTTGTATATTAATTGTTCTTGTATATGTTCTCCGACCATATGGTACAAATTATTTCACTTTATTTTTTAAAGTCAGATTCGGTCCCCATATGGCCTAGCCTCCAAGGGACGAGATAACAAGTGGTTGTCCCCACTTGCCCGAATCTCGGCTTTTAAGTACAATTTTACTGTTTATGTCGAGCATCTTACATGATGTCCTAACCAAAGATAAATTCTCTTTGTTTCAAGTTTCTAGTAAAAGTTGTCACTGAATGCCCCGCTCGAACTCTTGTAGTAAACACCATACCTCATCTCTCTTGCTCTCCAATATTATTAGGTTTAATTATTATAACACAAAAATCGTTCTACATTATCAATAATTTTTTGCGCTTAAAGTAAAATCAATGAACACTATTAATCAAATGTCTTTACAAGTAATGTACCATCATACATGCAATTATATCAAATTAGAAATCAACATATACAATGAAATCAATGGGGATTGTCTTGTTACAAGTAACATAATTTCAATTTACCATATGTGCAAATGTAGGTTGAAACCATCGAAAACTTTAAGTTGTAGATTGAAACCATCCAAAACTTTAAGTTTTAAAACCCTTTTGATTATATATTGTGCATCATTAAAACATTTAACATTTAAAGTTCATTAAATATCACATGCAAAATGTAGATTGAAACCATCCAAAACCGGAGTTTTAAAAACTTCACATGCCATGTCAATTATAATTCAACAATCCAACAAAAACATTTAACAAATTAAATATCACACGCCACTAAGACGACCACACTAAGAGGATTGGTGCACTTCGTTTGGAAGGAGTCAATATATGTCGTATTGGAGCGATTAGACAGAATTCGAAAAAGAAAGAGCTTGAACCAATTCAAGCAAGCCCAGGATCAAATTGTTATATGGAGCTTCATGAGAAGAGATATGTGAAAAGCACTGTTAAGCCAAGGGCTAGTTTGAAAAACATATTGGAAGAGGAAATGTTGAAGAAGATTGCGAAAGTAAGGCACAAGACAAGGAGGAGGAATGATGATGAAAGTTCCTTGGACTTGAGATTCATGTCTACAACCGTACATGGGAAAAAGTTCTCTGCTTTGATAGACACGGGGGCTACCCATAGCTTCCTAAGTCGAAAGGCGGCTTCATCTCTTAGAAAGAGGAAGGCTAGCATCGAGAAAGAGTTGAGTGCTTTCAAGGCAGTCAACTCAAGGATAAAAGTAGCACGACTGGTGTCATGAAAAGCACACATGTGAGAGTAGGGTCATGGTTTGGAAAGATAGACTTAAGAGTCATTGACATGGATGATCATTCTATGATGGACCATACGAATGATGGACCGAGACATGAACTCTTAATTCTTGTGATCAATCTTAAACTATTTTATGAAAGATAGATAAACCATTTAAATATTTAGCTCAAACTCTTGTAGTAAACACCATACCTCAAGTCTCTCTTGCTCTCCAATATTATTAGGTTTAGTTCTTATAACACAAAAATCATTCTACATTGTCAATAATTTTTTGCGCTTACACTGAAATCAATGAACACTATTAATCCAATGACTTTACAAGTAATGTACCATCATACATGCAATTATATCAAATCAGAAATCAACATATACTACATAATGAAATCAATGTGGATTGTTTTGTTACAAGTAACATTTCAATTTACCACATGTGCAAATGTAGGTTCAAATTCTATCATTCATGTAGTTTTAAAAACTTCAGATACCATTAGAATTATAATTCAACTATCCAAGAAAAACATTTAACATTAAATATCACATGCCATGCCAATTATAATTCAACTATCCAACAAAAATATTTAACATTAAATATCACATGTCAAATGTAATTCAATGACAACATTACTTCACATTCACATGCCAAAAGTACTAAAACCATCGAAAGAAAACTGAAATCAATGAACAAGTTATTAATCCAATGACTTTACAAGTAATGTACCATCATATGTATGCAATTATATCAAATCAGAAATCAACATATACTGTAATGAAATCAATGAGGATTGTCTTGTTACAAGTAACATTTCAATTTACCACATGTGCAAATGTAGGTTCACATTCCATCGTTCATGTAGTTTTAAAAACTTCAAATGCCATGCCAATTATAATTCAACTATCTAACAAAAACATTTAACATTAAATATCACATGCCATGCCAATTATAATACAACTATCTAACAAAAACATTTAACATTAAATATCACATGCCATGCCAATTATAATTCAACTATCCAACAAAAACATTTAACATATGTCCAAAAATATGTCAAAAAAACATATTGTAATAAAATATGTCCAAAAATTGTAAATCTCACTCAAGTATCAAACTGTATCAAGTTTAACAAATTTTAAAACCATCTAAATTTTGAAATAAAATCAAATCTATTGTATATCTTGTCCATCAAATGGAGGATCTAGCCTCTGGGTCTCGGTTAGCTCGCTATCTTGTAAAGGGAAAACCTACATACACAATGCACATGTACTTGAACATTAAAATTTGAAGTTTTAAAAATGAATGAGAATATATATATCTAGAACTTCATGTAAAAAACAAAATATAGCAAAAAAATCACGCAATACCTCGTAAGGTTGCCTCTCCATTTGATGAACGGGATCTGCCATAGAAACATCTCCAGTGGTAACCTGTACAATATACATGTACAGTTAAATATAAATATATATATATACATAAATAATTTATATAAATTAAAAAATTTCAAATGAAAATGCACGTCTACATATATAAACTTATTTGAACAATAATATTAAAAAAAAGAACTAAAGACAACTTCTTCAAATGCTGTGGATGTTCCTATCTCCGTCGCTAAAGTCCTCGGATTAAAAAAATCTTCTATACGAACCTAAATTCAAATTTTTTTAAATAACTCAAAATATAGATCTCTCTCTATATATCTCAATTTTTAATGGAACTTTTTGAGGTAACATAAATTTTGAACTTTTGAAAAATTGTCCATACTTGTACATCTCCCAATGAAGTAGAAGGTATATCTCCTAAAGAAGAAGAAGAAGGTACCGGCATCCCAAAAACATCAGACGGAATCGGTACCTGTTAAAACATTTTATCGAATTATATATATACATACATGTACATGTGTGGCAACAATTATTTATTTTAGAGTCACTTAAAAAAAACTAACATACATGTGCCAACATATCATGATGGTCAGACCCATCTGCATCGTTTGAGCCAGAGGTCCCGAACGTAATATTAACATTTTCATCACGCAACATGCCTGAGAACTGCAAATGGTGTTTTAACATATAATCATACATTTTGTTAGATTAATGTACACATAAAAATAAATGTATACATGTACATACACATGTATTTATTACAAATTGTACACATGTATATGTAAATATAATTTCAAACCCTAAGGTCACTAACACATACCGTTCCGGTGCCCTCTTCCTCACGAAAAATTAGGTCTTGCGGACCATTGCGACAATTTATTGCGTATGTTCGGAGATCTTCAACATTCATGTTGTAAATCTCCTCATCTGTATGATAAACAAAATTGGCACGTGCATGTTCACGTGCTCTTAGTCTATTTAAGCCAATATTGACTCCACTCAATCCGCTATGAACATTTTCGATCATAACATCTCTTGCTTCACGACTTATTTGAGAAGTTGCATCCATCTCTGATCGCAGGGTTTCGACTCGAGACGGTCGACTCACCAATGGCAGCTCAGGGCAAGGCAACTCCACATCTCGCTTAGCGCCCTTACGTTGATATAATCGACCTCTCCCCGGGCCAAAAAATTCTGAAGGAAGATCATTGTAGTCGGGTTTCATACCCAAAAAAAATTCTGCATAAAACATTTGTGCAAAATAAAGAGGAACCTCATCATTCCATGGAAGCCTTCCAAAGGCCGCAAGATGTCGACTATACAAATATTTTGCTTTGTCTGGGTGCTTGAAATACTGCACCTTCAACATCTTTCTTTTTGGCCCTTCCTTATAATTAAACATTGACTTAGCCTGCGCTCTTGAAACTTTTTTTTTTATGTCTTGCCATTTATCGGGACCTATCACTGTTTCTCTTCTCTTTCTCATCACTTCTACAAACGAATCAGTGGTTGGCCCCAAATCTTTGTACACTTTTACCATTTCACTCAATGAATGTGTAACTATTTCTAGGCTTTGTCTACTCTCAGCAGGTAGAGACAAATCCTGGAGATCTCTTTGCAATTTTGCATAAAGGCTTTGACACCTTTGTAAGGTGCATTCCGCCATGTTCGTTTCCCATGGTGTATCAGTAATCTCAGCTGGATAAGTTGTGCTAGGTTGACAGCCTTCTTCTTCAATGTAGCGCACTGCCCTGCGTCTTTTTTGACCACTGGCTCTAACATTTTCAGCCTCTGCATCAATATATATAAAATTTCGTATATTAGAAAAAACACGTGTAAAAAAAGTCATACAAATTTAATGAAAAAATATTGAAATTGATGGCAAACTTGATGTTGTTGGTTAACATCATCTCCAACTTGACCCTGCTGAGAACCAACCCCAGAATGATGCTGCTGAGAACCAGACCCACAGTGACCCTGTTGAGAACCAGCAGCCATTGATTGCTGGCCTTCGGGGGAATAAATATCACCCCCTTCCCGCACCCTGCTACCTCGACCGGTTGAACCTTGGCCACGCTCCATGGATGGAGTAGAAAGCCTTCTCCTCTCGCCTCCTAAAAATTAAAATATGAAACTTATTAAAAACTAATTTCACTCACAAAGTTAATAAAAAAATCACTTCCATATGTACACACATGTATGGAGATTTAAGATTATATTTAAATACTGTGAACATCCTCCATATGGGATTCCGCTGATCTTCTTCTTTCATCCTCCATGATATATATCTATTGGCCGACATTCACAAAATAGATTTCAAAAAATCAATACCTCAGAGTAAAATCCAGTTTGGGGCTGTTAAATCCAGTATGTTCTATATTTCTTAGAACAATAGAAGGTTTATAAAATAACATGCGAAGCAACATGAGACTTGGAACAATCATTTTCATTATCTATATGGAAGGCAAGAATGATTATTTTCATTATCATTTTGAGATGATGATTACAAACCAGTGCTAGCCCATTAAAGGTTATAATCATTGGTGCCTAATGTGGGGTGGAAAATTTAAATCAAGTTCGTATCAAAGTACAATTTAGCTCATTTTAGTCAAGGTTAGTTAGAAGAATTAGCTATTGGTTTCTACCTTCAATTTCCTCTGAAAATGAATGTGTACGTGCTTTTCAGAGACATTAGAGACATTAGAGTACCTTCAATTTCCTCTGAAAATGAATGTGTATGTGCTTTTGAGAGACATTAGAGACATTAGAGGAACAAGGTCCAAATTTTTGATGAAAATGTGCTATGAAAGTAAAGGGTTTTAAAGGCAAGCATGTACAAGGCATAGTTGAGCCAAATGTTCTTCAAGAAGGGCCTAATTATTTGGGTCTTGGTTATGGAAAACATGGAAAATGCTAAGCCAAGGAGGCTTGTGAGGTTTGTGTTCATGATGAATGGAACATGTACATAGTTTACCTTAAAGTTGTTGTGTTTTACGGATATTAAAATGAAGAACTTCTATTTAGATCCATTCCAGAGATTGACTGTAGGGGCATTTACTAGATATATCACCTTTCATAAAAGATGAGATCCAGAGGCTACCTGGCCCTTTACAGACTCTGCCTATAGAACTTGTAGAAGTAAACACTAGAGGCATTAACAATATAAAAGAACGTTTTCATGCTCAGACATGGGAATGTGTCTCTTTCCCTACGCAAAAAAATAGTTCTTGAGGTAGTTAATCTTCATAGACAGGTCATCAAGCAAGTCAATGTGATCATTCCTCTTCCCTCCCTTCAAAATGGGAATTGCATCCTTATTTGAAAAATGAGTAGTTCTAAGCTACCTAGGACTCAAACCATCATTTTTAAATTTGAAATATAATTGTGTTGTTTCAATGCTGAATCCACAACCATACATGAAGAAATCATAATCTAATTTACACATTGAAAATAAATGATTATTTTTATCAACATTAAAAATATAACTAAAAACTAAATTCAACATAGTTGAAAGAAAAAGAAACGCCATTGAAATGGTTTCTTGACAAATGGTTAGAGATCTCTTATCCAATTAAGGCCTAGCATGTATTTTGATGTTTTCACATGAATTTCTTTGCAAATTCAAAGTGTGGTGCATGTTGCATGAAGCAAGATGTTGAAAGTAGAGTTATGTTAGACACACTTAAATGCAACAAACATGGAAATTTGTACATGAGCTCTATTATTTGACTTAAGAGTCAGTTGTTTGAAGAGGCATGTTTTGTCAACTTGTGTTTGGTTGATGGTTTTGTACACCAATATGTAAGAGTACATGAACATATTCACATGATGTGAATTTTTTTTCTTTGAAGGAGAAAAATGATGTGTTTTCAGTTTGATGGTTTCGTTTGTGATAAGACGTCACAAGATTTTGCGAAGGTCCACTCTTGAGCGAGAGCCTCATGATTACAACCTATCCATGAGAATCAAATGGGAGTGCATCCTTATTTTGAAAACAAGTAGTATTCTAAGCTACCTAGGATTCAAACCATCATTTTTAAATTTGAAATATAATGGTGTTGTTGTAATTACTTTGAATCTGGCTAACACATGAAATCACTAATCTAATTACACATGAAATAAATAGTTATTTTCTCCAAAATTAAAAATACTAACTAACTAAATTCATTATGGACAAAACTAAAGAAATCGCAAATGGTTCTCCGACAAATGGTTAGATTTCTTATCCAATTAAGGCCTAACATGTATTTTGATGTTTCATTAATTTCTTTGCAAATTCAAAGTATGGTGCATGTTGCATGAAGCAAGATGTTGAAAGTACATAGCTCTATTATTTGACTTAGAGTCGGTTGTTTCGAAGAGGCATGTTTTGTCGACTTGTGTTTGGTTGATGGTTTTGTACCAATGTAGAGTACGGACATATTCACATGATGTGAATTTTTTTCTTTGAAGGAGAAAAATGATGTGTTTTCAGTTTGATGGTTTTGTTTGTGACAAGACGTCACAATATTTTGCGAAGGTCCACTCTTGAGCGAGAGCCTCATGATTACAACCTATCCGTGAGAATCAAATGGGAGTGCATCCTTATTTTGAAAAAAAGTAGGATTCTAAGCTACCCAGGACTCAAACCATCATTTTTAAATTTGAAATATAATGGTGTTGTTTCAATGCCTGAATCCACAACCCTAACACATGAAATCACTAATCTAATTACACGTGAAATAAATATTTATTTTCTCCAACATTAAAAATATAACTAAAAACTAAATTCAACATAGTTGAAAGAAAAAGAAGCGTCATTGAAATGGTTTGCTGACAAATGGTTAAAAATTTCTTATCCAATTAAGGCCTAGCATGTATTTTGATGTTTCATGAATTTCTTTGCAAATTCAAAATATGGTGCATGTTGCATGAAGCAAGATGTTGAAAATAGAGTTATGTTAGAGACACTTAAATGCAACAAATATGGAAATTTGTACATGAGCTCTATTATTTGACTTAAGAGTCGATTGTTTGAAGAAGTATGTTTTGTCAACTTGTGTTTGGTTGATGGTTTTGTACACCAATATGTAAGAGTACATGGACATATTCACATGATGTGAATTTTTTTTTCTTTGAAGGAGAAAAATGATGTGTTTTCAGTTTGATGGTTTTGTTTGTGATAAGAGCCTCATGAGCGAGAGCCTCATGATTACAACCTATCCGTGAGAATCAAATGGGAGTGCATCCTTATTTTGAAAACAAGTAGGATTCTAATCTATGGGGAATATTCATCTGCATATTTTTCTATCATAAAGCAGTGAGTAAAATTGTATTCCATTTGTGTCAATGTTAAGGTTAAGCAAATGGATTAAAGTTTTATATATTATATGAGTACGCTATGTATTACATATGGTCTTGAATGAGCTTTTGGACTCTTTAGATATATATCTAAAGATTCCAAATGCTAATTCAAGACCATATGTAATCCTCATCTAACTTAGCCAGGGATTTACAATACTATATTTGAGTCGGCTAGCTCCATTTCAAGATATTATGGTTATCCAAGAGGGGATATAAAAAATGAAAAGAAGGATATTGAACTGCAGGTTATCCAAGTTGGACATAGAACCAGTGGAAAAACCTGAGGAAAAAATATGTTTTCAGGTCGAACCTTTGTAGAGGTTCCAGTACCTGAGCCTGCCATTTTCAAATCTCTTTTTAAGGCTAGATTTCACATGGGTTAAAATTTTAGGGTCACAACCAATGAGTATAAAGTCATCAACATAAAGAACAATTATTATGACATGGTTACTAATTTCTTGGTATAGGCATTGTAGTTATAATTGCATTTATAAAAGTAAGTATTAAGAAGAAAGTTGTTCATTTTAGCATTCCAAACACGAGGATCTTACTTAAGTCCTAGAGATATTTCTTCAGGTGGTAAACAAATATAGTCATTTTGAATATAGTTAGGAGGTTATTCCAAGTAAATTTGTTATTGCAATCCCCATGCAAGAAGGTGGATTTAATGTTCATTTAATGGACCTCCAATTTATATGAAATAATAAGGGCTAGAACAGTAAAAAGGGAATTAATTTTTGCTATAAGGGAAAAGGTTTTATTCTAATCAACCCCTTTTAGTTGGGAAAATTTTATCAACTAGATATAAGTGTTATGTCTTTCAACACTTCCATCTAATGAACACCTAGTTCTATGCACCAATTGACATCTAACAAGGTTTCCTCCCGGAAGAGGTATTAGATCGCAAGTATCATTCACCACTAAGGAAGGAGGAAACCTTGTTAGATCCTTGGAAGTTTCTATAAATATTCTTAGATCACAAGCCTTTGAAAACTGATCTAAAAGAGAGAAGAATATGTTATCACTAAGATGGAACCAATTGGGTTGTTCAATGGTCAACGTAATGTAACTATTTCAAATCACTTTGGACTAAAATTTAGCCCTTCTAGTTAGAGAGGGCTCTCTCAAAGAAAACAAATGAATACTCAAGATCAAATTTATATTGCAGATGGATAACTCTTTTTGTGTTTTATGTTATTTTGTGGTGGAGAGATGTTTGAAAGGCTGCAAATAGATTTGTTACAGGTTTGCCACCTAGGCTAGACCGACAACGACCTAGAGACCCTAATTCAAATAGGATTACATCACTTTTGAGGAAAAATAGGGGTATTTCAATTTTAATAGAGTTGGTAATCAAAGTGCCTATTTTTTTTGTTAACATATTCACTTCCATTATATACTCCTAACTTCTAAAGTTGATGTCCTAATTGTTTTTCTACAAGAACATGTAAGCCAAAAAGTTCACTCTTAAGTTTTAAAAAATAAATCTCGGTGTTTCTGGAGAATCTATCAATAAAATTTAAGTAATTGAAGCTATAGAAATAAGTAGAAGGAAGAGAATCACAAAAATCACTAGACAAGCGACAAGGGGGGAAATTAAGAGGAATAATTTTATTTCCATGGTAACCTAATAAAGTCCCTACTTCTTGTATAGCCTCAATATATAATTTCCATGAAAAGTAGTTTTAATTCGTAAGTAGGAGATTACCTAGACTAGCCATATTACAATATGCAAATAAGATTATTTCAAAAGAAAAAATTAATTGCTTAGAAGGGGAGTTCTCAAATAAATGGTTAGTTTTATGAAAATGACACTACAAATGTAATTTGGATGTCAAAATTATACCATTTTGAAAAAATATATAAAAATGAACAAAAGTACTATGTGGGAAGTGGAGGTTGATCAACGCAATGATGGGTGTACATTGAGACTATTGAGTTAATTTACAAACCCAAAAATATATAAAATAAACAAAACAAAACAAAACAAAAAAAATATCATTTCTTCTCTAAATTTCCTTATAAGCTCACATTTACAAATATACAATTAGTTACTTGTATTAATGCAAGTGACTTACTTTTATAAATAAGTGAGAAACATGTGTACAATAAGGTCACTTTATAAATTAAATTCATATGAAAAAAAAATAGAAAAAAAATAAAACATATAAAAAAATTTCAAAAAAAAAGGTGAAACAACAACCGCAACAATTTAATGAAAAAGGAACTACTTGTAATTTAATAAAGTAAATTTTAACCTATTGAATTAATGCATATATAATAAAAAAAGTTAAGAAGGATAAAGGATGTTGTTTCTTTTTCTTATTCTCTGAGTATGTGTTTGCCTAATGCTTATGTATTTGCTTGCAAAAAACTTCAACGTGGTTGCATGCAAAAACAAATAATTTTTTCAAATAAAAAAATTGAAAACTTTATAAGCCTGGGGTTAGATTTAAAATGGTCTACGCAAAAAATAAATACCAATTTTCTTTTTTATTTGTGATTTATCAAGATCAAAAAGAGTGAAGGCAAAAAGAATACACATATAGTAGGAATAAAAATGAAGAATAATATAATGAAAAATATAGAATACACACAAAAGCAGAGATAGGAGCCAAAAGAGCGATTTGAAAAAAGATTGGTAGTGACGGTGAAATCAAGGAATGTAAGAAAGTCTGGTCGGTACTTATCATTATGTCCCTGGTACAAGCGGCTCTTCTCATTTTTTTCTCATTATTGTTTGATTTTATTATATATATATATGAAAGCGATTATCTATAGTTTTGGACCCTTCACAAAGATGGTAAGTGGTTATTTTTTTCACTCTTACGCCAGCAGCTTCATAATATGCACACGGGACGACAATAATCTGTTGTGATTGATTAAAGAAACTAAAACAAAGTGGACGGATCGGTTCTGCCTGAATACAAATTCCAACATATAGATGAACAATAATTTTTTTTTTTTTTTTTGACATAATCGGTTGCAGATTTATATTCTAAAAAATGAAAATGGGAGACAAAGCTCCATTGGTACAGGGCAGAATTTTTGAGAGAGGGGCGCAATTTCTGTTACAACAGTGAGAGCAGTGCCAAATTCCAGGGCTCACAAATTCCAACATATGGACAGAACACCAATAATTTTTTTTTTGACATAATCGGTTGCAGATTTATATTCGAAAAAATGAAAATGGGAGACAAAGCTCCATTGGTACAGGGAAGAATTTTTGAGAGAGGGGTGCAATTGCTGTTACAACAGTGAGAGCAGTGCCAAATTCCAGGGCTCACAAATTCCAACATATGGACAAAACACCAATAATTTTTTTTTTGACATAATCGGTTGCAGATTTATATTCAAAAAAATGAAAATGGGAGACAAAGCTCCATTGGTACAGGGCAGAATTTTTGAGAGAGGGGCGCAATTTCTGTTACAACAGTGAGAGCAGTGCCAAATTCCAGGGCTCACAAATTCCAACATATGGACAGAACACCAATAATTTTTTTTTTTACATAATCGTTTGCAGATTTATATTCGAAAAAATGAAAATGGGAGACAAAGCTCCATTGGTACAGGGCAGAATGTTTGAGAGAGGGGCGCAATTGTTGTTACAACAGTGAGAACAGTGCCAAATTCCAGGGATCACAAAATCCAACATATGGACAGAACACCAATAATTTTTTTTTTTGACATAAACCTAAAATCTCTGAAATCGTTCAAATTTGAAGGGAAAATGGGCACTCCTTAGACAAGAAAACTATGGAAATAAAACAAATGCTACAGCCACATCGTTCGTAAGGTCCCAGCACGTAGAATAAAGATGACATATTTAACATTACATGCCATTTCATTCATATAAATAGCAAAAACGTAATAACATACCCGAGCAAATAATGTGCTAGGAGCGCCTAACGCGGCGACCGACACAAAACCAACGCTGAACAGCTAACGCCAGAATAAAGAGGAGCGCCCAATGCCGCGGACCGAAATGAGCTAACGCTCAAACAAGAGACAAAATAGAAACAGAGCCAACGCTGAAACAGAGACAAATAGAAAGAGAGCCGAAAAATCGCGCGAACAATAAAAACAGTAACATTCGCGGGAGATGTATTTATAAAAACATAGTTCGGCCGAACTAAAAGTTCGGCCGAACTCCTGTTGCCGGTTTTCCAAACCTCCGGCAAAAATTCTGTTTGCTGCGCCGTCACTGTGCCGTCAATCTAAACGGACTCAAAAGTTCGGCCGAACTCTTTAATAAAGTTCGGCCGAACTATTGCCGAAAAAAATTTTCGGCCCCCGATTCTCACAAAAGTGTAACCCAGCTTCACGTTTCCGCCCATAAAGATTACAATAAATAAGAAATCTCAAGTCCCACAAAAAAAATATTCATATAAAGGTGAGGTGGAAGATAATATTAATTAATTATTATTATAATAATATATAAAATTAAAATTAAAAGTATAATAGCAATATACCAACTAATCCTCTTTATTATTTTTCATTAAAAATCAATCTAAAAATCCATACATATATATATATATATTCAATTTTCATTATATTCAAAATAATTTTTGAAATTACATTTGAATTCATTCTTAAACCTTCCATCTCAACATTAAGCACTACCCTCTTCATCTCCCAAGTGCATTGTCATGCTAAAACGAAACAACATGAGCATCCCTATAACATGGCATTACATAAAATAAAAGGAAAGACTTATAGACTACAATACCAAAGAAAAACAAGTGTTACCCAACCCACATTTAAAAACTCCAAAGCAATTACCATCTTTTTTTTATCATTTGTCTTCTGTTATAGTGTCACCACTGTGAATTCACATATATGATGTAGATATTGATATTGATATCGATGGAACGAAAAGAAGAAGAAGAAGGAAATCTAGTGGTCGTTAAATGTACAACCCACTCCACCTAATGTGTGGAGTCAAGCCTCCACACCAGACATCATTTCATTGTTATTATATTCGGTTTCATGTTGTTTACATTATATTATATTTGATTGCATCAAAACAATGAAGTGATATTAATATTAGCATGCACTGCCTTGCATGCAGAAGAAGATTCCCAACTTATTCACATGCAAGGTAGGGTCGTGCAAGTGGTACTTGCTCCCCTTTATTACAAGTTATTTCATTCAAGAAACTTGTATCATGCCACCTCACACAATGGGAAGTTGTGATTATTTTGAATGTAGTGAGTGTAGAAATATGATGAGTATTAGCTTATACTGAACCAAGTTGTTCTACAATTTCTTCATAGATGTCAAAGTTTTGAGTGATTGAGAAGGAGGAGGAGCATAGCACAACATTCCATTTAAGGTTCCAGTATTACTTGGAGTGGTTGAGGTATTGAGTGGGAATCCTCCCTTGGCTCTTCAGGATACAATTGAGCCTAAAGAGTGTAGGTTATTGTCGAGGTGATAGTGGGCCCTTACCCTGTGTGTGGCCATTATAGCAGGTTGCATAAACCTTAGAAACCTTATTGTTCTAATCAGTAATATAAATGTTTTAGTGGAACATCCATGGTAATTTACAAATCAATCTTCTATTGGGGGGAGCTAAATACTTCATCACCTTCATCAATATTTTTTCCTATGTTTTTTGGTATACATAATTATATATAAGGAAGAGGTGATTCAAAGTTCCAAGAATTCAAATATCTCTTGGGAAATTAAAGTAACGAGAAGTTCAAGTGTCTTATCACTAATGTTTGAGGTGGATATATTGGTGATATTTTCCATTGATATCTCATATTTCGAGGCATCTCTTCACAAATAAATGTTTCTTAGACTCCATAACAAAATGGAGTAGCATAACTCACAAATAGGGCTATCATGGAGATGGATAGTTGCATGCTTCTCTCCAAGAAAATGAAGCTTCCATTTTAGGAAGAGGAAATTATAGCATTGAGAAAAGGATGAGTAGAGGATGGACTATGGACTTAAAAACAATTGTAATTCAACAAGTATTTGGATTTGGGATTATAAAAAAAGTTCCTCTTTGAGACTCTTGTCAAACCTATTATTTTATATGAATTTGAGGTTTAGGGCTACAATAGGAAGATTGAGCAAATCCAAAATTATTTTATAACCTACAACCTCGAGATTAAAGGATATATTCCCTACTCTATCCTCCTGATTGAAGTTAGCCTTTTCCTTATGAAAGCATGGCTATGACCAAGTATATCATGTATAACAATAAGTTATACAACATTGATGCCAAAACGTTTCCTAAATTTGCTTCTAACTCTGGCCAAAACCCCCACCTTCTGCTCAAGCAAGGATGGCATAAGGATGCCCAAACTTGGCTAGAACATTGGGGGATAGAGAAGGATATCATCTTGAATATTAAGGATAATATTAAAGGTATTATTACTTCAAATTTAGGGAGAATTTATGGAGTGCTAAAGAGTTATAAGGAAAAGGGAAACTAAGATATTATAAGGATGTGATCAGCCCCAATATTAAAAAGCATAATTATTTATCCATCTTGACTAGTGTTAAGAAGAAAATGAAGTTAGAAAGAATCTGAGCGCGCCCCCTCTGCTGCGAGCTAGGTCAGCCGACTCTGTTCTGCCCTGCGCGCCCTCCGTGGCTGCTGCGCACAGCAGACCTGCCCCTTCGGTTCTGCCATGGACTCCAGCGGGGGTCCGCCCCCCCCCTCCTCTCCCTCCAGAGGTCCTTGCCTTTAAATCTATGATTGATGCATGTATCAAGAGAAACCCGTCATCTGCCCAACAAAAATTCGTGAAGAAAATGGACAGTATCCCTACTGTTGCTCTCCCGGAAGAAGAAACGTGTAGAGCAGCTCTGAATCTAGCTGAGCGTGGCCTCATAGGTCAGTTCACGGGCCTGTGGCCTTCACCAAGATCTGTTGAAAAATGGGTTCAGAGAAACTGGGTCCCGTTAACTAAAGAGGCCATCAAAAGCTATTTTGTGGGCAAGGGCTAGTTCGTTGTCGTCTTCGAAAGTGCAGAGGATAGAAGCTTAATCTTCAGGAATGGACCATATTTTATGGGCCCTCAAGGATTATATCTGAACAAATGGTCGCCCGACTTTGACCCTGCCCAGGATGTTCCTTCAGCAGTCCCCGTCTGGGTTCGTTTACCCCATCTCCCCCTTCACTGTTGGAATAAAAAATCCCTGCAGCTAATCGGCAATGCTCTAGGAAAATACATAGAATAAGCAGTTAAAAAGGATCAGTTTTCGTGTGCTTGCATATGTGTTGAAGTCGATTCGGAGGAGGGGCTGCCAGAAGCAATCAAGTTAACGGCTGCCGGATGGACGCATGTTCAAGAATTGGATTACGAACAACTTCCTTATAAATGTAGACATTGCCATGAACATGGCTATTTTGTAAAATGCTGCAAGAAAAAGGCCGAGGAAAAATCAGAGTTGCATAATGGTGAGCAATGGACCCTAGTCCAGAAAGCGCCGCAGCAAAAGAGAGGCAGGGGTAATGGCAACCAGAATGTGACCCATAACAACTCCAAGCCCATCGAAGAACCAAAGGAAACAGAAAGCAGGCAGAATCAACCCTTAGAGACTACTCCAGAAAATGAAGATTATGAAGGAACATCCAACCCCAACAAAGAGGACGAAGAACCAGGTCAACCAGAGGCTCCTAAAGGAAGCCCCTCCAACCCATCTTATGCGGAAGTCACAAAGAAAAAACTGGTAGATAGCTCAGGCTCCTCGGATGAAGAGACCTATGAGCGTCCGTCAAAAAGAGCTGGAAGAAAATCTCACAAAGAATCAAGGGAAGAGGAGGCTGAAAGACTCAAAACTCAAGGCAGCCAAACCACGATAGAGATGTCTATTGGTAGAAACACAAGGACCCACCCTCCAAAGGGAGGACCCCATCCCCAACAGGGTAAATAATGCGATTAGTCTCTTGGAATTGCAGAGGTCTGGGGTCCCACTTGAAAGTAGAAGCAGTCAAGGACCTACTAAAAATCGAAGCACCAGACATCCTCATGCTCCAAGAGACAAAAATCAAAGGGCATGCCCTTCTCGACATCAGAAAAGCAAAATGGAAGAAAAACGCAGGCAAAGCAGTAAGTTCAAGGGGCTCTTCAAGGGGGCTGGCAACTATGTGGGCAGATGATACCTTCCAACTGAACAATTCCTGCGAAACCCAACACTGGATCTACATAGAACTAAATCATTGTGCAAGTAAGTTGTCTATCTCTCTATTCAATCTTTATGTCCCAGTCCTCTACTCTGAAAAAAGAGAATGTTGGAGCTCCCTTCTAGCATTCTTAGAGCAGCACAATCTTAATAACATAATTCTTGCGGGCGACCTAAACATAGTACTGAAACCCAAGGAAAAGAGAGGAGGAAACAACAGTAGAGACCATTTGCTGCCTTTTGTGGAAGATCTCATCCAGCAATGGGATCTCCTTGACTTCAGCCCAACAAGAGGCCTCTATACATGGACAAATAACAGGATAGGGGAGGAACACATCTCTGCCCGTTTGGATAGATTTATAGTTCAAAGCTCGCTGATGATGAACAACAAAATAATCAAAACAAGCATTCTCCCTAAATTAACTTCAGATCATAAGCCCATTCAACTGCTCCTGGAGGACGAGGAAGACTTGGGTCCTCTTCCTTTCCGCTTCAGCCCCCTATGGATTGACAGGGATGGTTTTATGGAAACTGTGAAAGAAGCATGGGCCAATCCAATCTCAGGCTCTCCAAGTTATGTTTGGGAGCAAAAGCTCAAGGCTGCAAAACAAGCCTTGAAAAAATGGATAAAAACTCCTGTTCCTAACCCATCCAGCCTCAGGAAAGAAACAGTGCAGACTCTGGAGGACATGCAAGTCGAAATGGAAAGTAAGGACATCACCTCAGAGATGATAGGCAAAGAGGTTGAAGCCCAACGCTCTTCCTATCTCTCCTTTAGAATGGAAGAAGAATACTGGAGAATTAAATCGCGCAGTCTATGGTTGAAGGCTGGGGATCGAAATACTGCTTTCTTTCATCGTCAATACAGAGCTAGAATCTCCCGCAACCATATTTCGGAAATCACAACAGAAGAAGGGAAGATCTGCAAAGGGTTTGCACAAGTAAAAGAGGCAGCAGAAAGCCACTTCAAAAATATTTTCGCTGAAGGGATCCAAGGCAGCGAGGAGGATACAGCGGAGCTCCTCTCAAACATTCCTCCCCTTATCAACTCAGAGGACAATCAAGATCTTAACAGACCCTTCACAGAGGAAGAAATAATTAAGGTTATTTGGTCTATGGAATCTGATAAGGCTCCTGGACCTGACGGGTTCACCATCCATTTCTTCAAGAGCTGTTGGGACATCATTAAATTTGATCTTCAGAAAATGATAAGAGCATTCCAAAAGAAAGCCATGATAGGGGGAGGAACCAATTCCACCTACCTCGCGCTAATTCCTAAAGAAGCAAATCTAGAAACCTTCGCCAAATTCAGACCCATATCTCTATGTAACGCCTCCTACAAAATCTTGGCCAAGTTGCTGGCAAACAGAATCAAACCTCTTCTTAAAAGGCTCATCTCCTCCTCCCAAGGAGGATTTGTTGAAGGAAGACAAATTTTGGATAATGTCATTCAAGTGCAGGAAACAATTCAATCTAGCAAACAGCGTAAAGAAAAAGGAATGCTGATAAAGCTTGACATGGCGAATGCTTTTGATAGGGTTAACTACAGCTTCCTCATCAAAGTCTTACGCTCATTTGGGTTCTCGAATCAGTTTGTGAATCTTATAAAAGCCTGTGTCGAAAATCCTTGGATTGCCCCTCTGGTCAATGGGCGACCCACTGATTTCTTTCATGCCCAGAGAGGAATTAGGCAGGGCTGTCCCCTCTCCCCCTTTCTGTACATCCTGCTAGCTGAATCTCTGAGCAGAAAGCTCAATGCTGAGAGAGATGCTGGATCACTTCCTGGTCTTAAAATCTCCCAAGGCATTGATTCCATAAACCATGCCTTGTTTGCGGATGACTCAATACTGCTCGGAGGTGCCTCCCTTAGAATCGCAGAGGCCTTCGACTCTGTCCTCAAACGCTATTGCAGAGCTTCTGGAGCTTTAGTTAATGAAAGAAAAAGCGAAATTTATGCCTGGAATATGGAACAGCACGAGCTCCTGAGCATTTCACAGACTCTGGGTTTCAAAGCTTATGCAAAATGGGACAAGATCAAATACCTGGGTTTGCCCATCATAAATGGTATCAACAAAAGGGACCTGTGGAGCGATATAATCAGCAAAATTAAATCAAAAATCTTATTGTGGGGAGGTTATTGGTTAACAAAAGGAGGAAAGGTCATCCTTATCAAAACTCTGCTGTCCGCGCTGCCTATCTATCAGGCTGCCTTCCTTCTCGCCCCAAAATATGTGATGGAACAGATTTCCAAACTTCTGCGGGATTTCCTTTGGCAAGGGGGGAAAGGAAACCAGGACAAAATACACCTGATCAGCTGGGACATTGTTAAAAGAGATACCAGTGAGGGAGGCCTTCAGATTCGCGATCCTGCGTTGGTCAACATGGCGCTTGGTGGAAAAATTCTGTGGAAACTTCACAGTGAACCAAAGCACCCGGTCAGCCAAGCTCTCATGCATAAGTATGCAGATGGGACAGCACTTCGAAACCTGCAAGCCTGCTCCTCTGTAAAATGCTCCCAAACCTGGAACTTATGTAGGAAAAGTCTCCAATTCTTTAGAGAGAAGGCGTATCGAGTACCTGGCAATGGCAAGAAAACCTCTCTATGGAATGACCGAATCATGGATCGTGCTCCCTTATCGGAATCTGAGGAAATCACAGACATTAAGGAATGGCTTCAACGTGCAGGCATAAACAGCGTTCACGATCTCTCTCGATGGCACAGCAATGGCAATTGGCGCTGTTGGGACTTCCATGGCATTCCTGCCCGACTCCAGCAGCAACAAACGCGCCTGATCGAATTGCTAGAAGAGGCTGCCCCTGTCCACAGATCTATGAAAGATGCATGGGGTTGGGGCCACTCGAGCTGTTACACTACTGCTGCCGGGTACAATGCCCTCCACTCTACAAAAACCAGCAATCATCCACCCAGCTTTTCGAAACAAGTCTGGGATCCTGGTGGCCTCCCCAAAATAAATTTCTTTTTCTGGACTTTGATGCATAACAAAGCTCTAACTGGAGAAAATTTGACCAAGAGAGGTTATGCAGGCCCGCACAAATGTGCCCTCTGCAGAAGCAGCAGTGAAACAACCAAGCACCTCTTTATCGACTGCTGTTTTGCCAAAGATGTCTGGGGTTACATCCTCCAGGAACTCCAGATTGCCCCTCCGGACTATGACTCTGTTGCAGAGCTTTTTGCCTCTTGGAGCAACCGATATTCTCACAAAATTCTCACCAAATCCCTTTGGAACAAAATATGGACCTCCATACCCAAATATGTATGTTGGCAAATCTGGCTGACCCGGAATGATCAGATATTCAAAGAAATCTCTTGCTCTCCCTTGAAAGTTGCAACTAAAGCAAAATCTCTTCTCCTTGAAGCTGCCCAACAAACTTACTTTAAAGAAGACCCCTCCCTCCTTCCAGAAGAAAAGAGATGGCTGGATTCTCTTACCCCTCTCCCTCGAAACCTCCTGCTGGTCCCCCCCTCTCCTCAACCCGACTGGAAAAAACGTGACTCTGACAGTACCTTTCAAGATTGGTGGAGGCACCAACACCTAACCACGATCTTCTTTGACGGTGCTTCCAAAGGGAACCCTGGGGCAGCTGGAGCTGGGGGTATAATATACTCTCAGAATGGCACAAGAAGAGATTGCTTCTGCTGGGGCATTGGGTAGAAAACCAACAATCAACCAGAGATTCTCGCTCTTCTCAAAGCTTGCCAAATTGCGCGGGAAAGAGGCACCAAAGATTTCCAAGCATTTGGAGATTCATAAATCCTAATAAAAAATCTCAATACTGAGGAAGAGTTCAACAATGCAAGTATCAACAAAATCCTCAGCCGCTTGAAGAGAACCCTCCTTGAATTCGACACCTTCAAATTCTACCACATCCTAAGAAATTCGAACAGTGAAGCCGACCTCATGGCAAATAAAGGATGCACTCTCCAGAAGGGACAGCTCAAAATCAATGATGAAATATCATATCATTTTTGCTTTTCTTGACAGAAATGTAACTCATACAAGCTCAAGTATGAGGAAAAAGAGAACTGTATCCATGGCTGTTTAGGCTCTTGCCCAGCCATTTTCCTCCAAATCAATAAAACCATATCCGTTTCAGTTAAAAAAGAAGAAGAAAATGAATATTGCTAAGATAAGAACTAATTCTCACGAGCTTCATAGTGAAACTAGGCATTAGTCTACTCCCAAAACGCCATGAGAAGAAATATTTTGTCCTTTGTGTGATACTAAGAGGGTTGAAGGTGAAAAACATTTTCTCTCAGATTTCCCTTCTTATATTAAAATCCATTCTAATTTTCAAAATATTTGCCACACTACCAACCTTCTTGACCTATTAAGGCAACAAAACTTTGGTGATTTAGGATCAATTCTCTCACTTCTCTTCAAGCATAGAAATAATATGTTAAAGAATTTCAATTAATTTCTTACCTTCTTAAGGTGTGATATACCATATTAGTCTTAATGGACATTAATCATTATCATCATCACTAGTATATATATTCATGTTCTCGCAAATATGAATTCTTCCTAAAAATGTTATGGAAACAAACATTTAATTTTTCATTTCAAAATTTTTAGATCTAACAGATGGGCCAATGCTCCTTAAAAAAGGCCAAATACATACAACATCTAAGAATATTTCCATGCTCTTGGCTATAAGGAAAATTTTCAAGGATATCACCTTTGAGGTCCCTCTATTCATAGAGTGGGTGAATATAGAGACTATTTTTTGTAAGGTTCCTACTCAAGTTCTACCAAGATCTCTCCCATTATTGCTTTCTAAATATTCTTCATATGGACCTCAATATACTCCCATGGATCATGCTTCTCATCGCCATAAATTATTCTTATAACAATTTATCCAATATTACCCCATTAGTAATAATTTACCCAATATTACCCATCACCCCACCCTCATATATTATGAAAATTGTTTGATTGTAACGAAAATTGAATATGTATTTATTTTTAAAATTGATATTAATGGAAATTTAATTAATAGGATTATTTGTTATATTAATTTTTTTAATTCTAAATTTAATATGTTATCATAATAATAATTTACCCAATATTACTTCCCACCTTGATATTAGGGTCGACGGTAATATTGGGTAACTTATTATATGAGGGTGGGGTGGAGGGTAATATTGGGAAAATTATTATCAAAATAATTGTAACATCCCCATATTTCAATGATTTTACTTTTAACTTTCGTAAGTCACATTTGGTTGTTATGAAAGAGAATAACAAATGTGTTAAGAATGTATAGTGAATTTATGTTTATAATTCATGAATAAAAATTACATGTTTAGAGTTACTATAGTTGTTTAGTAAATAATTCCAAGATCCCATAGCAGTTAAAAGGAGCAGTTGAAGAGTAACAATTACTTTCTCCTCTGAAGATAAATAGAAGATCTTAGTGAGGAGAAGGGGTTCTCTGAAATAAGAAAGAAAGGGTAACAACTGAGTGTTGCAAAAGCAGAGTGTCCAGAGTTGGTTTCTGACCAGTGGAACTCTGAAACCTAATCGAAGTAAAGGCTGGACAGGAGTCCCGAGGCCAACTTCTGCTGATTAATCTGCTACCTTAGGCTCTGGTGAGGAGCATGGGGGGATTTGAGGACATGATTGCCTCACTCACGGTTGGGCGGCACAAACAAGTGTAACTCAATTTTTCAGAGATAAGTATTACTGCATGTTTGAAAATTGTTGAGTAATTCTAAAATCATGATAATATGAAAGACAACAGTCAAATCTTCAAAGACAAATATCCACCCAAGAGAAAATATGGGTAAGGATACACGACAACCTCACCAAAATCTGGCCATTACTTCCTAGAGCAAGGAGGATCTCCCCACCTCCATTGCGGAGCATAACATATGGAGAAACTGGCATATGAGAATAAATACCACCTGGACATCACCCCAAGGAGCGCAGGAAGAACCCCCACTCCTAAAAAATGGAAGCCTCCCCCAAATGGCTTCTTCAAATGTAACTTCGATGGCACCTCCAAAGGCATCTTCAGGAACTCCCAGGGCGAGCCACTTCTTATCTACTATAGAAACATGGGATGGGACAGAAAAAAACTCCGCGGAGCTTGAGGGACTCATACAGGGCATCTACAGAGAAATTGAGTTTAACTATTTTCCCTTGGAAATGGAGGGAGATTCGAAAATTATTACTCTAATGGCCACAAGAATTCTCCATGGCACTGCTTCCACAAAGGTATCCACCAGATGGAGGCTTTCCCATAGGCTTAAACTTCTAGAACAACTGATACACAATCACAAAGCAATAAATTTTCACCATGTGCGCAGGAAAGCAAACTCAGTTGCGGACCTCCTCGCCAACAAGGGTGTGGAAAGTCACAGAAAGCTGCATCATTCCAATCTCACTTAGGTTGAGGATGATTCATTAAGAAGATAATGCCAAACTCTCATTCAAAAATATCTTCTCTCCCCAAATGCGGGTGACAGTAGAAGTATGCATGATAATTTCCTCTCTCACGCTCAAGAGGACGAAGATCTACAACACAAGTCTTCACTCAATGTTTAACCACACTCTTGCAATCATCTGCATGAGATGACAGAGATAGGGAATAATCAAGACACGCTTGGACAAAATCAGCCCCTCTGGGGTACCTCTCTGCCGCAATCATTTTGAATGATCTCCTGGATTTACATGCCGCTCGGCCATAACTCTTCGGACGTGCCTACTCATGAAAACTGTTACAGCACACAGCGGTGTGCGAGGCACAATAATGCTCAGCATATTCACATGTGTCACGGGCCTATTAAAGGGAATTCCCTTCAGCACAAAGAGACTCATAGTATATTCCTTTAGGTTTATATGTTGTTTCAATTCGTGCCCTCCTGCGTGCTCAGTCCGTTGCGCAACCTCCCCCCTGGTGCCGCGCTGCGCAGAATTCCCCGGGCTCCTCTCCCCCCTGATTGCGTGACTCACCCCAGCTCCATATGTCCTGCCAGTTTCATAAGCCTGGGTGCTCCCATAATCCCGTGCCCCTTATCGTGCATTCTCGTTCAGCGCAACTCCCTGTCTACTAGCACCTTGCATCGCACCCCCCTCCTTGCCATGCATTCCCCTTTCTTCAACTGACAATGGCACCTAGGCTATGAAAAAGAACCATTAGATGAGGCCAGAGAGGTGCATTCTCTAGTTGCTACCACCGGGGGCCTGATAATTGCCTGGAATCTGTTGAAGGCTCCTCCTCGGGCAATCACGCTAGAGAGGCTCCCCAGAGCCCTGAAATGGACCAGGAGGTGGAGGCCCCCTCGCATGTTTCGTATAGAGGCAGAAGTGGACCAAGGAAGTCCACCATTGCGCACCAGGATCACCCCTTTCCCCGCAAGACCAAGCCTCTTCCGACACAAGAAGATGATGGGGATGACACAAATGTTTAGATAATGGACTCAGAAGGTACCTGGACACATGTCCTGGATGCTGAGTACCAAGTGGCTCCCATCCTCTGCGCACCAATCTCCAAGCCTCCGTGTCTACCCACCGCTGAAGAGGAAGCTGTCCCGCAGGCGTATGCCTATCCCATAGTGGAGGAAGATCCAGACAGTGATGATGATGTCAAAGATTAATGACTGCGCAACAACTCAGATCTTCTTAGTTTTTTGTCGTACTTGCTATTATCACAAAATTTCTATTTTCACTGGTGCTACAACACATTTTATAATTTTTTGTTTCATGTACTTTCTAGGCTGGTTTCCTCCACGGAGGCAGCCCCTTATTTGCGCAAAAAAAGGTTGGGATTGGTTAAGTGCAGCTTACCAACTCATCCTATAGCATATGTATTGTTTCTATTTTCGAATTAATATAGATTAGCCTCATTTACCAAAAAAAAATAACAGAGGAATGCAAATAAAAATAAAAATAAATTATAGGTATTCTTAGTTATGTGATTTTGCAGAGAAATGTGTATATGGGTATTTGTGAAATGTTGTTGAATGATTGTTTGAATAAATATGATGTGAATATAATAGTATTGTGGTAAAATTTATGTGTACTGATAAAGCAGAACATATTTATTATGATGATGGTGTCTACGACAGAAAAAACAAGAAAAATATATAGTGAACCCTAAGCAAGATGTCAAGGGAAAAAATTGTGTTTCTGGCTTGATCCTGAGTCTCGAATAGACCACTCACTGTGTTAGAAATAACATAAGGGTAGTACCATTTGAAACGATACTAACAATAAACATAAATTACTTCTTTTAATTGTTATATCAAAACTATAAGAAAAACGGTATGGGACAACCATTCATTGGTAATTAAACACATTAAGCTCAAAGTTATTTAGAGAGGGAAGTCGTGAAGGTTTGGACTCCAGACCCAACAAGGGGTCGAATCTAGATTCCTCCGTCCTTCAGGATGAGGGAAGAAGCAACTAAAACTATAAACACTATACTCTGATAAAAGAAATAATGTAAATACAAATATATAGTGAATAGTAAACCAAAAAGGGAAAACTTGCAAATCAAGAAAGACATCCAAGTAGAGACTATAAAGTAAATCTGGAAAATATTGAAATGCACTAAGACATATTCTCTCCACAGACATGCATGAAAACAATAAAACCCTCATAGGGATAAATTGTGCATAACCCAGTAAAAAAATTAAAACATTTGCGTTGTTGTTGATAAGAAAAAAATTGTTTTCCATAATTCAACGATATTGAATAAGCATGCAAGACCCACTCACCTAGGCAGAATGACAGGAATTCAGTTACGCATTAAAGTTGAGAAAACGCCTTAATTACATGTAACCCATTTCAAAATTACAGTCTCCGAAACAAAGTTAAAAAGCATTGTTATAAGTTCAGTTTGGAATATAATTTGACAAGAAAATGACAATTATAGCCTCACAACCATTGCAAATAAAAAATGACAACAAACATGGGAACCCTCGAAGAGGCATGGTCATAAATCATCGGTGGGTAGATGGTGGAACAGGTCCCGAAGTTCCAAAGCGAGTTTAATGTAAACAAAATGAACACCAAATAAGAAGGACGATAACTCACCTGGTGAGGCTGAGCAATCTGTTGGGAGAAACATGTAGTTCATCGGTCGGGACTTCTGTAACCAGAACGTTCCCTTGTAAAACAAATACAACAAATAAGAATGAAAATTAGGACCTGCAGACCAAAGAAAAGCCCAGTGAACACACAACACAGTGTTGTCAAAGGTTATCTGTGTCGGGTAGGAGGGAGACCTCTTGTAGCATCAACATCTAGGCATTCTATTCCTCTATTGACGGGTGAAACCCCCAACGTGCAACAAAAATGATTAATAAAGAGTGCCAAGGTTGAAAAGATAGAAAATTCATAAAAACACTTACAACGAGAAAACCTTACCATCTATGCAACTTAACCTCGCCAATCTTGGGCCTACATCTGCCATAGAATTTTTGCAAGGATCGTTTTCCAGATCCAAACGAACGAAGGTCATCGCGTGAATGTGAATGGTGCGATGAGGGAGGAGAGGGAGGGGGGGAGGGGGGGTTACCGTTACCGTAACTCCCTTCCAAGTGATTGAGACCGTCAGATCGATCATGCCAAATATAATGACTGAGAACATGACACATGATACCCAAAAGCACTAGCAATCACCGGTGAGAAGGTTCGAGATGGGACTATGAAGAACCATCGATAAACCGGAAGCAGAGGTTAGATACGGTGCCAACTAGTTCATTAAAGTGACAATTCCCATGTTGTATATCATTTATGGCATAAGGGTTGTATTAATATTAACTGAGGCACTTAAACTCTGTGACTATACCCTAATAATTAATGTAAAAATTTGATATGGCAGGGTTGAGTTAAATATGAATCTAGTCTCGAGGTTAACCTTAGAAAACTGGGGTAAGACCTAAGTCACATACCTTCAATTAATTTTGTTGTTTCGAAATGCTCTATGTACATAGTTGTCAACTCATTGAAAAAGGATTAATGCCTTATGTTGCATTTGTTTCAATTGTGAAAAAAATTAATTCATTTGAGTAGTAATAAAGTGTTACATTAAAGTATATATATATATATATATATATATATATATATATATATATATGTTATTGCTATGGTAAGTGTGGGTATGGTGTAGGTTACAAGTGGTATCAGAGCGAAGTTATTACTCTGGGACATAATGAGAAAACTACCATCAAAACAAATGTGTTGAAATTGTGCACAATGACAACAAGCAGGAAAGAAGATTGTGGATCGGTCGTGATGAGGAGGGGATCTGGAAATCAGAGACCCAGAGCCGCAGGAAGAGGTAATCCTCTACCAAATCCAAAAATTAACCCAGAAATGTGGGTTCAATTAAGTGTGGACCAACACCATCAAACCAGTAGATTGTTGGAGGAACAAAAACTCCAGACTAGCCGACTGTTGGACACTGTCCAGTAGTTGCAAACTGAGATGGCTAGAGTTAGAGATGATGATGAGAGATTAATGCATGAGCGGGAGATAATTTTAAAGGGTCTCTCCGATAGAAAAAATCATCGCACCTATCAACCTATTCCTGAACGAGGCACTCGGAATGAAGGTGAGCATCAAAAACACGCTGACAATAATCCTAAAGGAAGCGAGACCCAACAAAATCATAATAGCAAAGATTATACCAAGGCAGGATCTGGCAATGTATCAGATCAACAGGAAGTGAAGAAAAAAAATTGGAATTACACAGAGAGTTTAGGAAGATAAAACCCCCCACCTTTTATGGAGAAGTGAAGGAGGTTGATGAAGCATGGATTATTAACATGAACAAGTATTTTCAGGTCTATGAATATAGCAGTAAGCTTAAAGCCTGATTAGCTATCTATCAACTCTGAGAAAAAAATAAATTGTTGTGGGAGGAAGTTAAGAACGTTTGAGGAATAGAAGATTAGAAGGTGACTTGGGACGAGTTCCAACAATATTTTAAAGATAAATACATAAAAAAAACATTTTTACGATGAAAAATCCAAAGAATTTCATGATCTAAGGTTGGGACAAATGACTATGGACGAGTTCATAACTAAATTCACTTCCTTTATTAAGGTACGTACCGTATCTCTGAGATGAAAAAGAAAAGGTAAAGCGGTTCTTGAGTAGCTTCGATGCCCATATGAAAGAAATAACTTAATTCACCAATCCAAAAACCATGGATGAGGCAATTCAAAAAGCACGAATGTGCTACCAACAGTCGAAACATAAAGGAGGTTCTAGTAAAAGTTGGTTGCCAAGGAAAATTCAGAAGGGTACTCAGAGTTTTAAGAGTAACATACTGGGTAATTTCAAGAAATCTGCAAGGAATCTATTGAATAGGAAACCTGGAAGGAATCAACAAAAACCCAAATAGCAGGTAGAGGACATGCCTAATGAGGCATCAAGTAGACCAGACCATGGTTAAACACGGAAACTTCCATTATAGTGTTGGGGCTGTGGTGATGCCCACAACTATAAAATTTGTCCCCACCGGGGCAAAAATGAGTTCATACCTAATCTGCAGGATGCATCCACTGTTGGAGATGTGGCAAGAAATATACCAAGGATCAATGCAGTGTTAGAGGATCGGCAAGTAGACTATCATCCGACCATTATAGAAATTGAAGGTAAGTTATTTTCCCAGTCTGTATCTGTTTTGGTTGGTCCTGGTGCCAGTTTAAGTTACATTAACCCCAAAGTAGTTGAAAAGTGTAATTTAGAAATTTAGAAATTTAAAAGTCCTTGGCTGGTGCAACTAGCTACTGGGGAAAAAAGGAGGGTCATGCCAAAGTAAAAAACTAATCCCTAGACATAGGAAACCAACATATAAATGCAGAATTGAATATTTTACCCTTGGGTTCCTATGACATTACAAGGAATGGATTGGCTGGAGGGGCATTGGTCCCCGGTAGACTGCAAATAGAAAATCATCATCTATTTGGCTGACAATTGTACTCGCCAAGAGATTCAAGGAATCAAGAAACCCCTCTAGTTGTGACTAATTAATACATCCTATTTAGGAATATGAATCATAAAGAATTGTCAAATTTATGCTATTCAGGTTGGATTTTCCAACTTTAAGGAAAAAACCCCTATATTGGAAGACATTCTGGTGATCCAGGAATTTACTTATGTATTTCCTAAAAGCATACCAGAATTATCCCCAAGATGAGATATCGATTTCACGATAGAATTGATGCCAAGGGCAACACCCGTGTCACGAGCCCCATACCGGATGAGTGTACCAGAGTTAACTGAATTGATGATGTAGTTGAAAGAACTATTAGAAAGGGGATACTTCCATCCTAGTGTATCTCCTTGGGGGGAAATGATACTTTTTGTTAAGAAGAAGGATGGTACGTTTCGTATGTCTATAGACTACAGGAAGCTTAACAAACTGACCATTAATAACAAGTACCCATTACCACGGATAAATGATCTATTTGATCAAGTGAAGGGTGCAACTGTATTTTCCAAAATAGATCCAAGATCTGGATATCATCAGATACAAATAAAGGATGAAGACATATACAAGACAACCTTCCGAACTCGATACATGCACTACGAGTTCATAGTTTTACCTTTTGGATTAACTAATGCACTTGCAAATTTCATGAGTCTGATGCATGGAATTTTTCATCCATTTTTGGACAAGTTTGTTTTGATTTTTATTGATGACATATTAATTTATTCTAAGACCATGGAAGAGCACAAAGAGAATTTACGCATTGTGGTAAAAATGTTGCGAGACCATCAACTTTATGCCAAATTCAGTAAATATGATTTCTATAAAAAACATATCCAGTATCTAGGCCATGTGATTTTAGCTGAAGGGATATTGGTGGACCCAGAGAAGATAAAGACTATAATGGAGTGGTCGGTACCTAGGAATGTAGCAGACATACGTTCCTTCATGGGTTTGGCTGGGTACTACCGACGTTTCATAGAATTCTTCTCTCGATTGTGTTTCCTATCACTTCTTTGCAACGGAAAGGACGGACTTTCAAGTGGACCAATGATTTCCAAAAAAACTTTGAATGGTTAAAAAAATTATTAACTATTGCCCCTATATTAAAGATAGCTGACCCAAATAAGGAATTTGAGATCTGCACCGACACATGTCAAGAAGGAGTGGGTGCAGTACTGACCCAAGACGGAAAAGTGATTGCATATGAATCTAGGAAGCTAAAGGAACATGAACAACGGTATTCTGCTTATGATTTAGAGTCAACTGTTGTGGTTCACACACTCAAGGTATTGAGGCATTACCTATTAGGAAAACAAATTATGTTGAAAACTGATCACAACAGTCTGACTAGCTACTTCAAGCAGTCTGACTTGAATGCTCGCCAGGCAAGGTGGAACACATTCCCAAGTGAATTCGAATTCGAAATTCAACATGTAAAAGGTAAAGAAAACCAGTTTTCTGATGCCTTAAGTAGAAGGATACATTGTATTTATGAGCTCTACTTTAACCGGGTGGAATTCAAGTTTCGGGAACAAGTAAAAGAAGAAGTGGAGAGAGACCCAGAATACCATTTTCTATGGCAAAAAGTACAACAAGCAGACAACCAAGGGAAACAGTCAGATTACAAGGTGAATAATGAACATTTATTGACTTTTTGAGGAAAAATATTTATTATGAATCAAGTGGCGTTGAGAGAGTTGATTCTGGATGAGTATCATCGAAGTCCTTATTTTAGCCATCCCGACTATCAAAATATGCTGACAGCAATAAGGAAAGATTATTTCTGGCCCAGGATGCACAAGAACATTGCTGAATACTTAACTAAGTGTCTAGAATGTCAGCAAGTTAAGGTGGAACATCAGCACCCTGTTGGTTTGTTACAACATATACTCGTATCGGAGTGGAAATGGGAAGTCATTTCACTCTATTTTATTACGGGTCTACTAAGAACTAAGAGACATAACGACTCGATAATGGTGGTGGTAGATAGACTGAGTAAGGAAACTCACTTCATACTAGTTCAATCTAACTACAAAACAATAAAAATTGTTGACATTTTTATGAGGGAAGTGTTTAGATTACACAATATTCCGAAAACAACCATCTCAGATCGAGATATGAAGTTTAGCTCAGCTTTCTAGAAGGCGCTATTCACTGGTCTGGGCATATAGATTCAGTTCATTATTGGCTATCATCCACAAACGGATGGGTAGACCGAGTGGGTGAATCAAGTGCTAGATGACATGTTACGAGTGTACGTGATACAATAGCCCACAAAGTGGGAATATTACATACATTTAGTGGAGTTTGCGTAAAATAATGGATACCAAGAGTCCCTAAAAATGAGTCCCTTTGAGGCATTATATGGAAGGAAATGTAGGACATCCACAAATTGGAGTAGTCCTAAAACTAAGTTAATGCTTGGACCGAAATGCTGGGGGACATGGAGCATGAAGTGAAGAGGACCCAACATAATTTGAAAGCTGCCCAGGGTAGGCATAGAGTGTACGCTGATCGGAAGAGAACCAATCGAGGGTTTGAAGTGGGAGATCATGTTTATTTCATAATTAAACAAAGAAAAAGTACTTTTAGGTGGACCACTTGCACTAAACTATCTCCCTGGTTTTGTGGGCCTTTCCAAATCTTGGAAAGGTTAGGGATGGTGGCTTATCGACTTGAATTGCCCCTTCATATAAGGGTGCACAATGTGTTTCATGTATCTCTACTGAAACGATATGTGCATGATCCCAAGCATATAATTCATTGGCAAAATGTTCAGGTAAATTATAACTGTTAATGTGCTTTTGGAAGTGAGATTTATACATGATTAATTGATTGAATGTTGGTTGTTATAGGTCGAATCGGATGGAAAATTCTTGGTAGAGCCCCAGCATATTCTCGAACGGAGAGAAATAACGCTGCGGAAATGAGTCATCTCCTAGGTTAAGGTGTAGTGGAAGCACTTTAGCCCGAAAGAGGATACCTGGGAGGATGAGGACTTTATACGGAAATCATACCTGCAATTGTTTGATAGTGTGGAATAAAACACCGAGGACAGTGTTTTGCCTTGGGGAGAAGATGTAACATCACCCGATTTCAATGATTTTACTTTTAACTTTCGTAAGTCACATTTGTTTTTTATGAAAGAGACTAACATATGTGTTAAGACTGTTTAGTGAATTTGTGTTTATAATTCATGAATAAAAATTACATGTTTAGAGTTACTATAGGTTTTTGGTAAATAATTCCAAGATCCCAGAGCAGTTAGAAGGATCAGTTGAACAGTAACAGTTACCTTCTCCTCTGAAGATAAATAGAATATCTCAGTGAGGAAAAGGGGTTATGTGAAATAAGAAAGAAAGGGTAACAATTGAGTGCTGCAAAAGGAGAGTGTCCATATCTGGTTTCTGACCAATGGAACTCTGAAACCCAATCGAAGTAAAGGCTGGAAAGGAGTCCTGAGGCCAACTTCTGCTGATTAATCTGTTACCTTAGGTTCTGGTGAGGAGCAAAGGGGGAGTTTAGGACGTGATTTCCTCACTCATGGTTGGGCAACACATACAGGCTTAACTCAATTTTTTGAGATAAGTATTACTGTATGTTTGAAAATTGTTGAGTAATTCTAAAATCATGATAATATGAATCTAGTAATAATTGTGGAATGCAAAGAAAAAGAAAAAGAAATTATAGGTATTCTTAGTTATGTGATTTTTCAGAGAAATGTATATATGGGTATTTGTGAAATGTTGTTGAATGATTGTTTGAACAAATATGATGTGAATATAGCAGTATAGTGGCTAAAATTTTGTGTATTGATAAAGCAGAATAATGTTATTACGATGATGGTGTCTACGATAGAAAAGCAAGAAAGCTATATAGTGAACCCTGAGCAGGATGCCAGGCAAAAAAAATTGTGTTTCCAGCCCGAGCTCGAGTCTTAAATAGACCACTCTCTGTGTTAGCAATAAAATAAGGGTAGTTACCTTTGAAACGATACTAGCAGTAAACATAAATTACATATTTTAATCGCTATAACAGAACTATAAGAAAAACAGTATGGGACAACCATTCACTGGTAATAAAACACATTAAGCTCAGAGTTATTTAGAGAGGGAAGCCATGAAGTTTTGGAATCTAGACCCAACGAGGGGTTGAGTCTGGAGTCCTTCATCCTTAAGGATGAGGGAAGAAATGTCTAAAACTATAACCAATATACTTTGATCAGAGAAATAATGTAAATACACATGTATAGCGAACAATAAACGAAAAAGGAGAAAACTAACAAATCAAGAAAGCATAAATTGTTGGTGCAACATCTACTTTGACCAAGAGAATAAGAAAACAACTACTCTTAACATCCAAGTAGATACTATACAATAAATTTGGAAAATATTGAAACACACTAAGACATATTCTCTCCACAAAGATGCATGAAAACAATAAAACCCTCATAGGGATAAATTGTGCATAACCCAGTGAATAAATTAAAACATCAATGTTGATGTTGATAAGAAAATCAATCATTTTCCATAATCCAACAGTATTTTATAAGCATGCAAGACCCGCTCACTGGGGCAGAATGACGAGAATTCAGTTACGCATTAAAAATGAGAAAACACTTTAATTACATGTAAACCATTTTAAAATTAACAGTCTCCGGAACAGAGCTAAAAAGCATTGTTATAAGTCCAGTATCGAATATCCTTCAATAAGAAAATGGAAATTACAGCCTCACAACCATTGCAAATAAAAAATGACAACAGACACGGGAACCCTCAAAGAGGCAAGGTCATAAATCATCGGTGGGTAGATGGTGGAACATGCCCCATATACCTTTGAATCAACCATGAGAGGGCTTGTCCCTCTTTTCCAAAGCGAGTTTAATGTAAAAAACATGAACAACAAATAAGAGGGATGAGAAGTCACCTGGTGAGGTCGAGCAATCTGTCGGGAGAAACATGTAATTCGCCGGTCGGGACTTCTGGAACCAAAAAGTTCCCTTGCAAAACAAATACAACAAATAAAAATGAAAATTAGGACTTTCAGAACAGAGAAAAGCCCGTTGAACACACAACCTAGTGATGTCAAAGGTTACCTGTGCCAACAGCGCCTGGGCATTCCATTCCTCCATTGACAGGTGAAATCCCCAACCTGCAACAAAAATGATTATTAAACAGTGCCAGGGTTGAAAAAAGAGCAAAGCCATAAAAACACTTACAACGAGCTAACCTTACCGTCTATGCAACTTAACCTCACCAAGATTGGGCCTACATCTGGCACACAATTTTTGTAGGGATCTTGTTGCAAAGCCAAAGGAATGGAGGTCGTCGCGCAAATGCAAATGGTGCAATGAGGGAGGGGGGGTACCGTTTCCCTAAATCCCTTCCAACTGATTAAGATTTTTAGATAAAACATGCCAAATCTAATGGCTGAGAACACGACACATGCTGCCTAGAAGCACTGACAGTCACTGGTGAGAAGGTTCAAGATGGGACTGTGAAGAAACACAGATAAATCGGAAGCAGAGGTCAGAGATGGTGCAAACTAGTTCATTAAAACGGCAATTCCCATGTTGTATATAATTTATGGCATAAGGGTTGTATTAATATTAACCGAGGTACTTAAACCCTGTGATTCTACCCCAATAATTAATGTAAAAATCTGATATGGCAGGGTTGAGTTAAAGTCGAATCTAGTCCTGAGGTTAGCCTTAGAAAATTGGGATAAGACCTAAGTCACATACCTCCAAATAATTTTGTTGTTTCGAAACCATGGTCTATGTACACAGTTGTCAACTCCTTTAAAAAGGATTAATACCTTATGTTTCATTTGTTTCAATGGTGCAAAAAGTAATTCTTTTGAGTAGTAATAAAGTTTTACATTAGAGTAGAAATACATGTTATTATTGTGGTAAGTGTGGGTATGGTGTAGGTTACAATAATTTACCCAATATTACCTCCTACCCCTAAGAATAATGTACTCAATATTATTCCCCACCCTAATCTTGGTAAACTATCATAATAATAGTTTACACAATATTACCATCTACCCTGGCCTCATATGAAGGTGGGATAAGGGATAAGGGATAAAATTGGATAATACAGCTTGAGTGGGCCTAATGGTTAACAACATGTGTTTCCTCCTAAGAGGTCACAGGTTCAAAACTAGAGGGGGGTAGAGTATGATGCCTTCGTAGACTTAGAATTCAAATTGTTGCGTGGAGGTGGGTCCCTTGTTCCACAAACAAGGGGGTCTCATACACCATTCCAGAGTTAAGATGGATTAATTATGATTAATTATAGTTATTAGTTTTATGTTTTTTCTTTTATTTTGACCAAGTTAAAATGTTACACAATACATTATATTACGACATCTCTACCCTACTGGACTGGAGAGCACTCTCGACACAATAATGTATGAATATTGCAACCATATCCATAATGCATAAAATATGTGAAGTAGTTATCGATATTGCATTATCTTGTGCAAAGGTTGCTTGAAGACCTTTAAGTCATGGTCCAATCAAATGTTTGAAAATTAGTTTTTTAATAATAATGAAAAATGAGTGATGATGGATGGAGTTACCATCTGAAACCTTGGACATATCACACAATTACAGAGTGTTATTCTTGAAATCTCTAACAATATTGAAAAATAAATATTGAATTTTAAAAGTTAAACATTATAAGTTGCATTGATCATTGTTAAACTATAGTGATCAACAAGCAAATATATTCCGAGAGTATTTCTTAGGCAAGGGCTAATACTTTTCGCAATAATACTCAATAAAGTAAAAAACAAAAATTTATTCAATATTGTTTTCTTACCATTAGTAACGCTTTGGAGTAATAATTTGGGTTGAGGCCCAAGATCAAATATATCAAGAATTTATGACTTAGCAAGATAAAAGACTCCACTAGGATGGGATTTTTACTCCTTGAGCCTTATCACAACTAGCCAAAGATGTCCCCTAATGGGATTTATTCAATATATATTTTTTTTAAACCATGGTGAATTTGTAATCCATTATAGTAATCAAGGAAAGGTGCAATATCAAACCTAGTGGTTGCCACTACTAGGAATTTATGGCTTAGCAAGATCCAAGACTCCAAGAGGGTGGGGGAGCTACTCCTTGAGTTGTATCACTAGGGATTTATTCAATATTACCCCTCATACCCACCCTCATTATAAGGGTGGGGTCGACGTTAATATTGGGTAAATTATTATTGGGGGTGGAGGGGAATATCAAGTAAAATATTATTAGAAAAAATATTATAAATTACAAATTTACCTTATATTACCTCCACCCCACCAGGGTAGGAGAACTTGCTCCTTGAGCCTCATCATGGGGGATTTATTTAATATTACCCCTCACACCCACCCTCATCATAAGGGTGGGGTAGACATTAATATTGGGTAAATTATTATTGGGTGTGGGGGGTAATATCAAATAAAATATTATTATACTAATTACGCTGTAAAGCGTTCTTATTTGAAAACAACTCACTTAAAGTGCCACTTGTACTATTATGTACCGTTGATGTTCATGTTAGACGATTGAAACACTATGAACCATAGGATTTATTAATTAGTTAGATAAGTAAACTGAACACACCATTTATCTATCCATATTGGATTCAGAGCGCAAGAAGAAACAACCGCAAGCAAGAACGCAAGAACGCACCAGCAAGGGCTTCCTTAGGCCAAGATACTGAGAAAGCTGAGGAAAACCTAGACGATTCAACTTCCGGATTACCAGATCGATTTGACCCCCGAGGGGATGAAGCAGGCGGAAAAATGTGGTAGAAAGATTCGAAGAATAATAGAGCAGGGGAATGGAGATGCAGTCACAGCGCAGATTGGAGGGTTTATTTCTATGTTTCCCCTTACTAGAGAACTCTGTGTACTCTGAAGGGCATCCGGCAGGGCATTTGAAAGTGGGCGCATTATTCGAGTGCGGGAAGAGGCTCATCTCAGGGAACAGGATTTCGGCAATTTTCAAGAAGAAGAGCAGATGAAGATCATTAAGCAGACCAGAGCAAGATTCAGCCGCTTTTTCTACCGATTTCCAAAGGGCAATACGCCGCCGATGTCTTTGACAGTGTCTAGGGAGTGCTAACAACAATTTTGGGGGAAAATGGTCCGAAAAAAGATAATTTTTTCTATTAATGGATATTCTTCTTTCACATCTGTAATTTACTGTGATCGATTATGATACAAATTATTTTCAGGTATTCTTCTTTCACATCTATAATTTACTGTGATTGATTCTGATTGCAAGTTTTCTGGAATATTTATGGAGAGACATCGACATGAACAGGATCAAGAACCACTGCGATAATGGCAACAGTGAGCTGAACCTAATTATTGTGTCACATGGATTGACATCCAGAATATTTTTGATGAAATGGTTCAAGTGGACTACACATCAGTTTGAACTTCTGAACAATCCTCAAAACTGTGACATAAGAGTAATGCAACGTGGATCTGGCAGTGAGTACAGTCTCGCTGTTCATCACAGTAAGGAGGAGCTAAGCTAAGAACGCATTAGCAAGGGCTTCCTTAGGCCAAGAAACTGAGAAAGCGATGGAAACCTGGACGATTCAATGTACACGCGCACTGCTTCTCTATCTTAGTAACCAGGGCATTAAAGGGCACTGCATTTATCAGGATACCCGTTTCCAATCCCATCATTCCCATCCCCATCCCACTTCCATTTCCCATCCCCATCCTATTTCCATTTGCCATGCTCATTTCCATTCCCATCTTTTTCTTCATGTCCATGTCCATGTTTGCGTGTAAGTACCGAGTCATTGATCTTGCCATGAGGATATGGCACTAACTTGTGGGGAATTTCTGTCGAATCAGATATCTCTGTCATTTCAATCACAAATTTCTTCACTTTACTGGTCAGATTATTCACTGGTTTACCATCGGGGTATGCAGATGGACCGCTGTTTGTCAAGATAATGTCATCCCCATCAGTGCTTACACTGCTGAAGTCTATTATGATGTCTACAATCTCAGAGCAGCCGAGCAGTATATCCTTGACACTGTTCGGTCTGTGTAGATATGCAGAATCTACGCCTATCTGGGTCATGGACATCTCGTTACTTAAAGCCAGCCTGTAGAACCTGGAGTTGCTGGCATTCACAATTCTGAAGGGATATTTATTTCTCTTCACCTTCAGGTAAGGCCACGCCTTTCCATTCACTATTATCACATCGCCGAAATACTCTGGCTGCACACATACACATAACATTGCATCAGGTTCCTTCAAACTGTATTGTGCTACAAGGAAACAAAAGAAAAAAAAACATGACCTATGTCCTTTTAAGTGTATTGCGGTGCAGAGAGAAAAAATCATGAAAACACCATATGAGCCTCACTTCATTTTAACTTGGCAGATGTTATATATATAAGTCTGAATGGGTATAGATAGGCAAAAACAAATTAAAATGTAAATTTTTTAGTTGTTATTATTTTATTTGTTCAAAATATTATATTAGACAGAAGTAACCTCAAGTGAATTTCTGAAGCACAGTTCTGAAACCAGTTAAAATATTATGGAAAGTTTTGTACTGTGGAATATTTGGAACAAATGAAACAGGTAGAATAGCATTCTAGTCTACCTATAAGATGAAGTACACAAATTCTCTGTAGAAAACAAATGAATTGAAGTTTTATATACAGAAACATTGCGAGGTTCATCGTCACTGCTGCCTTCACAACATCACTCTGCTTGGCCCTCAGAGACCCAGAGTAGGAAGAGAGTGACGAAAAGCAGATATTCAGATGCAGAGTCACTTTGCAAGAAGTCACTATAAACACTTCCAAAAATACCCCCAAAACGGCAAGGATTGCATTACAAATCCATTCTAAAATATTTACGAGTTTTGAACTATGAAGTCCTGAAGACTCTGAGACTGGTTGGATAATCAATTTAAACTCCAAGGAATTGGATTATTATATTCATCCTTCTCCTTCAAAGTCAGGGGAAAAATACATCTAGTAAAATTGGAGATTGTAGTAAAATCCAAACGACATTTATCGATTGATTTGGAATTATGAAACTATCTTCAAAGACCTCATCATCTCATTATCTTCATGGTCCAACATCTGCAATTCCAAAGACAGCAAAGTAAAAGTTTAATACAGTCATGCATTCGATTCTAAGGCTAACAATCAATATACCATAACTTCAAAGCTGCAGAAGAAGAGAAATGAAGGAAGGTGGAAAACTAATATGAATGACTTACATAGAAATGATAAGCATAGCCTAGTACAGCACTGACGTTGAATGGATAAGGATCGTGAGAATCCTGGAGAGAAAAGAGGACAAGAATTATGGTCATAAATCCTCGATCGATCTTCATCACATTCTTCCAGCCCATTTCATTAGGGGGAGGTTAAATCACTTTCTCCGCTTTTGCATACTTGTCTATATCGCATTTCAGAGAATCATACAATCAATAAACTTGTCAACGTTTACCAGTTGTGTGTGGTTCAGGATGATGAAAAATGCGAGATGAATATGGAGAAGATGGGATTCATTTCATAGATTGATAACATGGCACATTTCGTTGGTTCCCTCCTTTGCTATCTCAGTAACCAGGGCATCAAAGGGCATTGCATTTATAAGCATACCCATTTCCAATCCCATCATTCCCATCCCCATCCCACTTCCATTTCCCATCCCCATCCTATTTCCATTTCCCATACTCATTTCCATTCCCATATTTGTCTTCATGTCCATGTCTATGTACAAATACAGGGCAATGTATCGTGTAAGCACCGAGTCATTGATCTTGCCATGAGGATATGGCACTAACTTGGGAGGAATTTCAGTCGAATCAAATACCTCTATCTTTTCAATCACAAATTTCATCACTTTACTGGTCAGATTATTCACTGGTTTTCCATCGGGGTATACAGATGGAGCGTTGTTTGTCAAGATAATCTCGTCCCCATCGGCGCTTACACTGTTGAAGTCTATTATGATGTCTGCAATCTCAGAGCAGCCGAGAAGTATATCCCTGACACTGACCGATCTGTGTAGATATGCAGAATATGAGCCTATCTGGGTCATGGACATCTCGTTACTTAAAACCAACCTGTAGAACCTGAAGTTGCTGGAATTCACAATTCTGAAGCGATATTTCTTTCTCTTCACCTTCAGGTAAGGCCACGCCTTGTCATTCACTATTATCACATCGACGAAATACTTTGGCTGCATACATACACATAACATTGCATCATATGAGCATCACTTGATTTTAACTTGGAATATGTTATATATATAAGTCTGAATGGGTACAGATAGGCAAAAACAAATTAAAATGTAAAATTTTTAGTTGTTATTATTTTATTTTTTCATAATATTATATTAGACAGAAGTAACCCCAAGTGAATTTCCAAAGCACAGTTATGAACCCAGTCAAAATATTATGGGAATTTTTGTACTGTGGAATATTCGGAACAAATGAAATAGGTAGAATAGCAGTCTAGTCTACCTATAAGCTGAAGTATAAGAAATCTCCCAAGAAAAAAAATGAATTGAAGTTTTATGTTAATTTGTGGTAATGAAATTGATTAATGGGATGGGGTTCAAATATTAAGATCTGAAATGAAATTGATAATGGAAGCAATAAGAACATAGAATATCTTGTGGAGTGCAAAAGCAACTTTGAAATTCCCACGACGCAATTTGCCTAAAATAAGAATACGAATGGATATTCTGATTCATTTGAATGTAAACGACAAGAATATGAAGGAGAATGTCCCAGAAGATATCAATCATGTTGCGGTGGAAAAAAATTTGTAACATTCAAGGTCACTAAAACTTGTGTGACGGGTGTGAAGTCAATTGCATCCTGGATTTGCAATACTTATAAACCTATTTCCTGAGACAAGGTGTTGGTCTGGCATCTGTTCCCGCTTAGGCTGTAACAAGGCAGTAGAATGTAAGAAGTAATCAACTTAGAGTAGGCCAGTTTAGATGACCCGTCGTTTGAAAATTATTGGCACAGCTTGAACACCTCATCAAAGAAAAGGGTTAAATTTATCTGGAGCAGACCATTGTAGATGACTTGTGTTTGGAAAGTTATAGGCATAGGTGAAATACCTCAATGAAGAAAAGGGCTAAATCAACATAGACCGTATCACTCTGGATGAGTTGTGTTTGGAAAGTAAACAGGGAACAGAGTAGGACACAGAGGACACATTACAGACAAATATGTTATATATATATAGTAGATTATGCTTACAAAGATGAAATATATATAAAAAAACCATTTAGATCCTGATCAATTTCACAATATGATCACAGCTTCAAGCTAATATTATTCATGAATAAATTTATTGAATGATGATATTTCATTTTAGGACCAGCTGATACTTATCGTATAGATTTTTAAGAATCATAAGTTTTAGTTGTTTAATTTGCAAATTTCGAGTTCCTCAAAGAATTTTCATGGTGCTAAATTCATTCATGTATTCAAAAAAAACATTTTAAACAACAAGAAATCACAATCTTGCTAGAAATTGTATTGTTAGATTCCAACCAAAGAAGCCTTTTTGTCTACTAGTTAGACTATATCATAAAAATATAATAATTATTAATCTAAAACAAAATCTCAATTCCACCGAAATGGTATACTGAAATTTGTATGTCTTAATAGTTACAAGTAACAATGGGATATGTTTTTTATTCCAAGGCACGAATTAAAAAACCTTATTACATTAATAAAAATATATCATTTTTTTAATAGCAATGAGAATTTTATATCAATATCAAAACTCTATGCTTGGGATGCATCCTATACATCAAAGAGAGTTTGGTGTTCATTTTGAGGCTTGAGGAGTCTAGATTTTCTTCCCAACTATTAGAGTTTATACCTATTGGCCTACATACTTGTCTTATAAAGAAAAAATCTTTGGAAGTGAAACCTTTCCAAAAGACCAACAAAATTTTGCAAAATTTACAAAACATAATCACCTACATGGAGATAAAAAAACCTATGCATTATCTACTTCTTCTTTTTTAATGAAATAGGTAGATTTCTATTCTGAAGCATGGATTACATGGCTAGAAGCACTTACATATGCATATACAAAACTTGCTTCTGTTATCTCTGTTGCTTCTTTTTTAATATATCCATAATAAAGTCTTTTTTCCCCTACGAGATCTCTGAGCTATAATTCTACACTAATATCTTTAATGTAATCTAAAAAATTGACGCAAAAACAAAAAATATGTGTATTACATAGACTATAAAAAAATAAACAGACATGGAGGGCATAACTTCATCAGTTCCATCTTAGAAAACCTCTTTTCTTTTGCTCGCTCCTGCAACAACTACAACGCCAAAGTGTTACTATCACTCTTTAATATCAACATTTTACTGGTGAACATGAATTCTTGGTATTTGCAAAGAAGTCAAAGCTTGGTGCCTTGACATTGTAGGTCATTAATTCTGCCTCAATATTTGTGAATTTCCTCTCCACCTTTGCCTCAAGACCTTCAAATTTTACTTCAGCCAATCTATCACTAACTTCTCTCCCACTTTCCATTGAGTCCAGTCTTCTGGAAAGAAGATTAATCCTCCACATTTTAACAATTTGAATAGGATCTCCACCGTTTTCTTCCACCTCTCCATTTCAGACTCCATGGACCGCTCTCCTCCCGACACCAGTGCCAAACAATCCAGTTATTCAAAAATTTGAAGAAAACACCAGGGAAACTAGAGTGAAGATGGAAAAGAACCCAGAGATGCCTTCTTAAATAGGAATTTCCTCTCCTTTCGCCCGAAAATATTCTCCTATGTCTCCATTAAGACCCTATCTTCACCAAAAACCAAATCAATTACAAAATTTCCCTTCACAAGGAGTAGAGTTGACATTCTTATGAGCGAATTTATGAATAATTGTGAGAGTATTTGTGATCTTCCTTGCTCCATTAATTTGCCTAGGTGGGATCTCAAAACACCCAAAATCATTGATCTTGCCATGAGGATATGGCTCTAACTTGGGAGGAATTTCAGTCGAATCAAATACCTCTATCTTTTCAATCACAAATTTCATCACTTTACTGGTCAGATTATTCACTGGTTTGCCATCGGGGTATACAGATGGAGCGTTGTTTGTCAAGATAATCTCGTCCCCATCGGCGCTTACACTGTTGAAGTCTATTATGATGTCTGCAATCTCAGTTTAGCCGAGAAGTATATCCCTGACACTGACCGACCTGTGTAGATATGCAGAATATGAGCCTATCTGGGTCATGGACATCTCGTTACTTAAAACCAACCTGTAGAACCTGAAGTTGCTGGAATTCACAATTCTGAAGCGATATTTCTTTCTCTTCACCTTCAGGTAAGGCCACGCCTTGTCATTCACTATTATCACATCGCCGAAATACTTTGGCTGCATACATACACATAACATTGCATCATATGAGCATCACTTGATTTTAACTTGGAATATGTTATATATATAAGTCTGAATGGGTACAGATAGGCAAAAACAAATTAAAATGTAAAATTTTCAGTTGTTATTATTTTATTTTTTCATAATATTATATTAGACAGAAGTAACCCCAAGTGAATTTCCAAAGCACAGTTATGAACCCAGTCAAAATATTATGGGAAGTTTTGTACTGTGGAATATTCGGAACAAATGAAATAGGTAGAATAGCAGTCTAGTCTACCTATAAGCTGAAGTATAAGAAATCTCCCAAGAAAAAAAATGAATTGAAGTTTTATGTTAATTTTCCGTGAAAACTGAAATTGATTAATGGGATGGGACTCAAATAAGATCTAGAATGAAATTGAGTAATGGAAGCAATAAGAACCTAGAATATACTGTAGGGAATGCAAAAGCAACTTTGGAATTCCACAGGAACAGAAGTCCTTTGCCTAAAATAAGAATGCAGAATGGAAAATCCCGTTCATTTGAATGTGAAACAGCAAAGGAATATATGAAGGAGAATGTCCCAGAGAGATATCAATCATGTTGCAGTGGAAAAAAATTTGTAACATTCAAGGTCACTAAAACTTGTGTGACGGGTGTGAAGTCAATTGCATCCTGGATTTGCAATACTTATAAACCTATTTCCTGAGACAAGGTGCTGGTCTGGCATCTGTTCCCGCTTAGGCTGTAACAAGGCAGTAGAATGTAAGAAGTAATCAACTTAGAGTAGGCCAGTTTAGATGACTCGTCGTTTGAAAATTATTGGCACAGCTTGAACACCTCATCAAAGAAAAGGGTTAAATTTATCTGGAGCAGACCATTGTAGATGACTTGTGTTTGGAAAGTTATAGGCATAGGTGAAATACCTCAATGAAGAAAAGGGCTAAATCAACATAGAACGTATCACGCTGGATGAGTTGTGTTTGGAAAGTAAACAGGGAACAGAGTAGGACACAGAGGACACATTACAGACAAATATGTGAGAGCATTTTCACTATACTACTCTTCCCTACTTGCATGATTCATGTGAGATCATTTCCTCTATACTACTCTTCACTATGTTATTGCTTTACAGCGTTTCCTTTGCAACATATGGTGCAATTGCTAGTTATTATAAATTACAAACTTACCCAATATTACCTTCACCCCACGAAGGTGGGAGACCCTATCCTTGAGCCTTATCACGAGGGATTTATTCAATCCTACCCCTCACACCCACTCTCATTATAAGGGTAGGGTTGGGTACATTATTATTGGGGATGACAGATAATATCAAGTAAAATATTATTATAATTATTATTATAAAATAGAAATTTACTAAGGGTGTAATATTGGGTAAATTATTATTGGAGTGGAGGATAACATTAAGTATATTATTATTATAAAATTTATTATATATTATAATTTTACCCAAGGCCTGTGTATTTTGGAATACGCTTCGAGAATTTTAATTTAATTATTAATAATTATTAGGTAAATGGTAGTGATTTTACTTCCATGTAACATTTCTGGATATTTTTAGTAATATTTAGAATTGAAGGTTAAGATTTATCTCAAAGGTAGTTATGCCATTTTAGCTTTTCAATTTAATTAAAAAAAAATACCATATCCACAAGTGTCATTGAACCAATTTCTTATCGTTGCTTTACTATGTTTATTTTGTTACATGTTTTTTTAAATCTCTACTAGCCTAGATCCATCTTAACTTCAGATCTACCAAGTGTTTAAGTGGTCGAATTTATTTTCACTTTAAAAGAGGTTTGTATCTCAAGAGATTTGATCCCTCTCAGCACTTGGTAAATCAAGAGTTAAGATGGATCTAGGTTCATTTAATTATTAATTTTATATTTTATATTATTTCTTTTTATGTACTTTAACCTAGTCAAAATGTTTGTTTTTTTGAATAAGATGTTTCTATTAACAATGAAGGTGGATAATTACATCATGGTGAGTTGGTGAAAGCGACATGCATCAATAGCCAAACTCTAAAAGATTTAATCCTGGAAGGACTATGGAGTTGTTGGTAATGCAGTTGCACAAAATTTTACAAATGGAGACAAAAACAAAGTTCCCCAAGGTGTTGTGTAAGCGGGATTTTACATTGGAGCAGATAGCGGTAAAAAAAAAGAGTTACGTAGAAGCATGTTGCTGGTGGCCTGGCTGGTCGAGGAGGAACATAGGGCTCTCGAGAGCCGAAAACATGGTAATAGAGTAGGAGGAAGATGGAATCAAATATGAAGCCCAAACCAAAAAGAAAAAACTAAAAGTGTCACTGGTTATGGAATTTCCTCTGTTGAGTTAGCTTCCAAGCTAATTGGCCGCTCCGGTGTCCTGCCTTTGATGGTGGCATCCTGGACTGGCCTACTTTTATTAGCTCCCCCATCTTCTCCTTTGACTATGGGTGAAACCTCAACACTTTCCATTCTCTTATTTAGAAACACATAGTGAGGAGAGTCTCTGGTAACGAAGTGACGACGATGAACAATTCCCATGTAAAGCGTGAACTTCTCGGTGAGAACATCAAGCTTATTTTCCAAAATGTTTCTGTGCTCCTACTGAGCTTGCATGGCAATACCTAACATAGTTTTAGTTTTCCAATGCAATTAGATTTCCCTGTTGAACAAGTTCTCCCTAAACTTCGTAAGGTCGGGGTCAGGAATCCAATTTAAGTCTTCATCAACCTCCTCGGTAACAATGCGCTGGCAGACCAACCTTGTTTAGTTTTCCAACTCAGCGACCCTGTGACGGGTGTCTAGATTAACCACTACCTCATAGTTCTTGGTAGCCTTCCGCGCCGCAATCTCTACCCTAGTGATCCAAGTGGCTCGAGACACCCTCAGGAGACCAAGAGGGTTGATAATATGTCAAAATTCAAAGTGGTCAGATGACTCTCGAACCAGGTTCATACTGAAGTACTTGTCTCCCTAATTCCAACAGTGTGAATGGATATGCAATCTGAGCCTGTATGGAGAAGTTAGAGCAAGTCAAATTTTTGGTCAAAGTTGGGCAGGGCCCATGTTTAACTGTCCCACAAATTCACGATTAACCAGCAAGGAACCCAGCTCTTGAAAACAGGCAAAATTGTGGCCTCGTTAATTTTCCCAATGACCCTTAATTTCGTTAAAATCGAAAAAGATCAATTTGTTTTAAAAAGACAAAAAAAAAGTGGCGGTCATGACCCCCGCCACCCCCACGGACCATATTAGATATTATAAACAAATTAAAAAAATGTTTGGGTCAGCGGGCCATGACCCCCAACGAACCCCGCGATAGATCCACATCCTATAAAACGATATATATATATATATATATATATATATATATATATATATATATATATATGCAACGGTGTTAAGACTATATGTGGGCGGGCCACCTCCAGTGGACCCGACCCAACCTGCCAACAACTATTGCAATATCTGATGGGGCCGGTAGGAGTTGAACCCACCGTCATCTTGTCCGCTGGCCCGCCCACACGACAGTTCCAAAAAGGTGCGTACCACCATATAAAACCAACGCATATACCATTCAAAACAAACTTAGATGCAACCCATATTTAAATACATATACAACGACATTTAAAAAACCCAAAACGCATTTAAAATGCCAGCCCATATATTGCAACGTATATGTGCTAACGGTTAAATGCACCCAACCAAAAATTGGAGAGGTGGTATTTGATCCCCCGACCTCTCCTCAATGAATTTTAGTTTTTAACCAATGTGTCATAACCACTTATGTGGTAAACTCCGCCCACCATGTAATATTTAAACGCCTTCTCATTATCATTTGACCAGTGAACGGAGGAAGAACGAACGGGACGGAGGAGCCTGAAAACAGAACGGAGGAAGAGGTTTCATACAGTGGAACCATGACGCAGTTCTAGGAGGCAGAATGATGGCACGCAGTTCGAGACAAAGAATATTCCTTTGTCAAAACGCATTCAAGTTTATAATCATTTTTCTCAAATTTTTGTAGGGAACGCAATGGGGAGGCCGGATTCGCCTTTTGAGCAGCAGATTTTCAGATTCCCCGTGTAAGAAAAATCTTCAAGAATCTTGAGGGAATCTTCCAAATTCCTTAGAGGCCAAAATTTTCCTGAGATGGAATGAGGTCAACTTTACACTCATTCTTCTCAGAATTTTGCAAGGATCTCAATGGTGAGGTCAAATTCCTATTTTGAGTTGCAGATTTTTAGTCAGCCGTGGAGCAACATATTTGAGGAATCTAGGGGGAATCTAAGAGATTCCCTATGACCTAGATTTCAACAATGTCAGAATTTATAAAATTGACAGTAGATCCTACACCTCTTGGCAACACAAATCCAGTGGTATGGTCAGATTTTCCAAATGAGCCACATATTTTTCGGCCATTTTCCATATTGGGATAATGGTATCGAATTTTAGAGTGTGGATAGTCGATTTCATTCCATTCGACGCCATGAATTTGATGGTGCATTTAGATCTAGCAACTGAGCATCCTATTCTTCAGCCAACATTAGAGTCAAGGTATATGAAGTGTTGTTGCCATGTGCTTCACTGATTATTGTTGTGAGATGTTTTATGTCATGGCGATTCCTGCTTGATGTATGATGTGGAACCTTGATGTTTATGTCATGTGATATGTATTCATCATGGATGGTAATTTATGTTATGAGATCCCTTTGTTGCCTTGATGGTGGTGTACTCTTTGTCACCATGTGTGAGGTTTTCATGTTGATAGGAGGTTTGTTATAAGTGAGGGTTCCTTGTAGGGAATGTCTCATGGAGATACTTTGCCACTCATGTTGAGGGAACATTTCCTTGTATGACAAGTAAACATCGTACATGTACATCATCACATTTTCCAACACCAAATGAAGCGGCGAACACCATCGAGACACCGAGGCCCGGAGACGTAGTCCACATTGGATGAACTCTGTTATTAAACGTCTTGTGTTTTATTGTGTGATTGTTGACATGTTTTCCTCTTAATTATATATGCATGTGTGTCCATTAATGCTTTGATAAAATGCAATCTAATACATCACAGAAGTAAAAGTTCATGGGTAAATCCTGTAGCTAACGGACCCGGATCAAGTGGTGTCAGAGCGGTCTTCTTGTTGATGTGAATTGCAAGCGTGAACCATCGAATGTGCAGCAATGGACGATGTCAAATACATGTACGAGGCCATGTTGAGGACATCCAAAAGGATGGACATGTTGTATGAAGCTTATAAGGAACAAGTAGCAAATAATGCTAGGTTGAAAACACTTCTACAAGAGGAGAAGGAGGACGAGCAGCGATTGCAGCTTCAATTGCAAGCCACAAAAAATGCATTGGAAGAATTGAAGCACAATGACCAAAGTATTCAAACTGATCATGATGCATTAAAAACAATTCTCCAAGAAGAGAAAGAAGAGAAGCAGAAATTGCAACTTCAGTTGCGATTTACGAAAGAGGCTTTGGAGGAATTGGAGCACAACAAATACTTGAAGAATCCATAATCACCGGTTTCTGAATCGACATATGAGGTAAATAATGTTGATCTTTCTTCAGTTTCATCTTCATGTGCTATCATTTATATGGGAAATGTGGAGATACCCATTACAAGAATAGACATTAGACTCCTCACCAAGATGGGATACAAGGGAGGAGTTCTTGGCATTAATGGGAAAGGCATGATTTAGCCATTGGAGGTCGTGCAGAAACCTCAATTAGCAGGTTTTGGGTACACTGAAGGACAATGATCGAAAGTGTCAAAAGCTCTCAATGCATGGTTGAAACCATTTTGGAAAGAGATTGATGGGAACACTTCCCCATCATCCTATGATAGCGTACATGACAGTGAAAGAGCTGATGCAAGCTCTCGTCACCATGATCACACCAGAAACCACCAGGAAAGGTATAACAAGTCTCGATATTCTCAAGTTCATTTTGATTATAATCACGTTGATAATCATGGACAGAATTCATGGCATAAGAAAAATTGTCATTTTTTTGGTTTACATAACCATGTCATTGTTGAGTGCTGGAAGAGAATGGCAGCACAAAATAGGCTGAGGCGTGAAAGTCTTTCTCCATCGCAAGAAAAGAAGAAGGTAAAGCAGGTCTGGAGGATGAAGACATTGAAGTTATTGCGACAGAATTTTCCATCATAGAGCCACGTGTTGGAGGCTCCATCTAGAGCAATGCCTTAAGGACAAAGCATCAGTGTAGGAACCAGTTGAAACAATTGTTCGACAAGCAAAAGTGCCGCAGAATGATGACCCATTCACTTTGATAAGTGAGAGATGTTTTTTCTAGTTTGGTAGTGTGTCTGGCCTTTCTTTGTAAATCATATGTTGCATGTTAAAATGTAAAAGTGACGATGTGTTTTCCATCACTTGTTAAGCAACAATGATATTCTGGCATTATATTGATAGTTGGGGTATTGATTCCATTTGATGTAAACTTGACCACCGAGTATGTGTTATAAACTCATGGCAAGTGTGGGGAATGCTTGGGTCATATATTGGTCGCTTAGTTAAGCATGTAGTTTTCAAAATATTGTGCTACAGGTTTGCAGAGGATGTAGGTGTCAGCTCATCGCTTATGGCTCTAAAGGACAAAGGTGAAGGGGAATGAAGGGTGACCTTTTAGGACACTTGTGGTGCAGATAGGGTACAAAGCAGTTCTATATTATGATTCATGCTTTTGGTGGACCAAAAGATCCTCAGTGGGGAGGATTGATCCAGGTGGCTCTAGACAACCTCAGGAGACCAAGAGGGTTGATGAAATTAAAAGTGGTCGAATGACTCTCGAACCAGATCCATACTGAAGTACTCATCGCCCTGATTCCAACGGTGTGAACGGATGTCCAATTCGAGCCCGTATGGAGAAGTTAGAGTGAGTCAAATTTTTGGTCAAAGTTGGGCAGGGGCCAGGTTTAATGGCCCCACAAATTCACCATCAACCAGCAAGGAACCTAGCTCCTAAAATGGGCGAAATTATGGCCTCATTAATTTTCCCAATGACCCTTAATTTGGTTAAAATCGAAAAATATCAATTTGTTTTAAAAAGACAAGAAAACATAATAATAATAAAGAGGAGTGGCAGGCAATGACCCCCTCCACCCCCATGGACCATATTAGATATTAAAAACAAATTAAAAAAATGTTTGGGTCAGCGGGCCATGACCCCGTCAAACCCCACGACGGATCCACATCCTATAAAAGGATGTACATGATATAAATATATATATGCAACGATGTTAAGACTATAGGTGGGCGGGCCACCTCCGTTGGACCTGACCCAACCCACCAACAACTGTCGCAATATCCGACGGGACCGATGGGAGTTGAACCCACCGCTGGCTTGTCCGTCAGCCTCGCCCACACGGTGGTCCCATTAAGTTGCGTACCACCATATAAAACCAACGCATATACCATTCAAAAAACTCAAATGAACCCCATATTTAAATATATATACAACAACATTTAAACAACCCAAACAACATTTAAAATGCCAACCCATATATTGGAATGTATATGTTCCAACGGTTAAATGCGCCCAACCAAAAATAGGAGAGGCAGGATTTGATCCCCCAACCTCTCCTCATCGAATTTTAGCTTTTAACCAATGTTCCATAACCACTTATGTGGTAAACTCCGCCCACCAAGTGATATTTAAACGCCATCTCATTGTCATTCGACTAGTGAATGGAGGAAGAACCATACGGAGGACGAGGTTCCATATAGTGGAACCATGAAGCAGTTCTAGGAGGCAGAATGATGGAACACAGTGCAAGACAGAATATTCCTTTGATTCCCAAAGATCTTTGGGAGGTAAAACTTCTCTTTGTCAAAACACATTCAAGTTTACAGTCATTTTTCTCAGATTTTCACAGGGAATGCAATGGCAAGGTCAGATTCACCTTTTGAGCAACATATTTGAATATTCCCCGCAAAAGATAATCTTCGAGAATCTTGAGAGAATCTTCGAGATTCCTTAGAGGTCGAAATTTGCCAGAGTCGGAATGAGGTCATCTTTATACTCATTCTTCTCATAATTTTGCAAGGATCTCAATGGTGAGGTCAGATTCATGTTTTGAGTTGCAAATTTCCAGTCATCCATGGAGCAGCATATTTAAGGAATCTAGGGGGAATCTAAACGATTCCCTACGACCCAGATTTCGATAGTGTCAGAATTAAGAAAATTGATTATCTATCCTACACCTCTTGGCAACACGAATCCAGCGGTGCAGTCATATTTTCCATATGAGCCATATATTTTTCAGCCATTTTCCAGATTGGGATAATGGTGTCGGATTTTAGAGTGTGGACATTCGATTTCATGCCATTCGACACCATGACTTCGATGGTGCATTCAGATCCAACAACTGAGCAGCCTATTCTTCGCCAGCATCAGAGTTGAGGTATATGAAGTGTTGTTGCCATGTACTTCATTGATTATTGTTTTGAGATGTTTTATGTCATGTCGATTCCTGCTTGATGTATGATGCAAAATCTTGATGTTTATGTCATGTGATATGTATTCATCATGGATGGTCATTTATGCTTTGAGATCCCTTTGTTGCCTTGATGGCGGGGTACTCTTTGTCACCATGTGTGAGGTTGTCATGCTGATAGGAGGTTTATTATGTGTGAGGTTTCCTTTTAGGGAACATCTCGTGCAGAGAATTTGCCACTCATGTCAAGGGCACATTTCCTTGTATGACAAGTAAACAACGTCCATGCACATCATCACATTTTCCAGCACCAAATTAAGTGGCCAACACCATCGAGACACTGAGGCTTGGAGACGTAGTCCACACTAGATGAACTCCGTTATTAAACATCTTGTGTTTTGTTGTGTGATTGCTGACATGTTTTCCTCTTAATTATATCTGCACGAGTGATTTAATGCTTTGATAAAATACAATTCTAATATATCACAGAAGTAAAAGGTCATGGATAAATATGGTAGCTAACAGACCCAGATCACCTGGTCATGGGATTCATGGTTGGAGAAGCCCAACACGAGGCATGAGCCCCCCAGCCACGGCCACTACTACTACTTCCCCGCTGAGCGGAGGAATTGGCACGTCGAGTGGACGTGTAGGACTTATGGTTGCATGGCATGCATGGACAGGGAGGGCAATGGCGGAAAGGGAGAGTGGAGGAGGGGCAAAGCATAGAGAGGATCTTAGGATGAACACCCAAGTTGATCACTAAGAATGGACATAGGTTTGGGTATTCATTGGCATGGGATGGAGGGGTCAGGTGAGAAGGCAGGGGGTTGGTAGCAATGAGAACTCGAGTTGGGTGTAGGGGGTAATTAAAATTGCAGATGCTCTCTGTTGTTCAAGCTCTAGCCTTAGCCACGGGAGTCCCAAAAGATAGACAAGTCACACATTAAAACTTGGTATCAAATGACAAATATTCAAAGGACGGGCCGTAAGGAAACAAAGTGGTGAAATCCGCATGTATAAAAGCCGATAGAGGAAGTAAAACAACGGGCGGAGTGTATAAATTGCAAATAAAAAAGAGATATAAAAGTTAAAGGGGATGCCGACCAAACACATGAACGATGTATTCAAAAGGGCCGCGGGTTATATACGACAGTGTATGGAGTAAGTCCGAGGGGGTCGAGCTGCGGTGAAAGGACGAGGCTCATGTAGGAGTTACAACACTCTCGAACAAGGATAGGCCTTTAAGGAGGCTCACCATAATGTGCCTTGGGGTCCTTGTACTTACTCTATCGTGATCATGCAAACTGGTGGTTGGGATCATGATTAGAGTTTGGAGGTGGTGTGTTATTCACATGAACCTTGTCAGGTTTGTTTGGGAGGTCTTATATCATGATAATAGCATACTCTGCCTTAAGTGTCCCATGGCTGAGCTCGTCCCAGGCCATTGAGAGGAACCTTTGGGAGCTCTCCACACCTGCCTTGTCCATATTTTCAGCCAGTTGGTTGCCAATTTTCTTGAAAACTTGGAAGGTGATTACCTTGGAGTGATTAATGTGAGTCTGAATCCTAGCGAGGATTTTTCTAAGCATCTAGTTGTCTGACACTTGTGTACCTGTTCTCCCATGCTGGATTTTTATCTAAATTTGGGTAGCGACCGTCGAGTATCCCTCGACGATAAGAGGCCATAATTTCTTAGTGCGAGCTATCTCAATTCCATGTTCCAGAGCCTGCAATTTTTCCACGTTGTTAGTGGAATGGCCAAGATTTTTAACATAAACCCATAAAAAATTTTCCTCTGGAATTCCTAAAGACACCTCTGAAACCTGCTATTGTAAAAACCCCAAATTTGAACATGCAACTAATTATATCAAATACGCAATTGATAATCAACACACGAACTATTAACAAGCTATCATAGAAATTTCATAAACATGAGCATAGATGACTTACCTGTAATGATGATATTCCTTACTTGAGATTCCGAAGTTGAACGCTATTTTAATCTTTACTAAACGCAAAAAAGTTTTGGGGATGACTCTCCACCCAACCATAGGCTCAGTTGCACATAATAATTCTATATTTGGCCAGCCCCGAGCCCTCAATCAACGTACCACTGCTAGGGGGTCCTTTGTCTCACAATACCTTTCTCCCAAGAGAATGGATGAAGGAATGATGAATGAATGAATGAATCTCCCCCAATGTCTATTAAATAGACCAAACAATGGAGAGGGAACCGCATGCATACATTCACTGTGTCAACATGCAAATTTTATTTCTTTATTTTAAGTTTTACTTAATTTAAAGTTTCTCTTAATTTAACTCTTTCTTATTTTATTCCTTTTTACTTTTGTTAACTTTACTTCTTTTTTTAGTTTTCTTAGTTTAACTCTTTCTTAATTTATTCCTTTTTACTTTTGTTAACTGCACTTATTTATTTACTAATTAGAACTCTAGTTTATTATTTACTATTTTATTTATTATTATTATTATTATTCTCTTTATTATTTATTTTGTATTTACTATTATTCACTTATTATTTATTTACTATTTATTTAATTATATTATATTCATTATTTATTATTTATTATTTTTATTATTATTAGGGGACATTACATACTCCCCCTCTTTAAGGAACTTTGTCCCGAAGTTAAGTTGAATAATCTATCATTTTATTTATTTAGTTATTTATTACTTCATGTTTTCCCAATGCCCTCTGTTGAAATATTATAACCAGCATGCATCGAAAGTTTCCACAACACTCGGGAAATATCAAGGAATCTCTGTCCTTTTTCCCACTTTCGGAACTAGGCATAAGCCTCATTGGTCTGTACAATATCCCAAGGCTAGCCCCAAGGCTCGCACCTAACTCAGACCTCATCTATCCCAAGGCAAGCACCCGGCTCAGTACTCCATGCAATAGTACTCCAGGCATCTCACAAGGCTGGCCCACTTCCTCCAAAATCACTAAGGTGCACATCCCCAAGCATCAAATTCCTTACACCCCTTCCAGACTTTGGCATCCCAATCTAATACCAGAAACTTGGCCTAAAATATCAGTCACTTTACCTCCTTAAGATGTTCCCACAACCTCTCAAGAGCTATCCATCAAGAGCTATACAAGACAAAGGAACCACTGGCATATGTAGTGTTGATTGAGTTTGTACCCAGCCCATTTGGTGTTACATATTCTCCCTCATAGGTATGGGCTCCCACGAGATCATCAAATAAACCAACCTTTCGGCCCATTTTTGGATTTCCTGCCAATCACCACTGTTATGCAAAATTATGATCTACGGATAAATTAAATTCCCTAAGTGTGGTGCTAGGCACTTAGAACAACATATTAAAGACTTTTCTATCACTTTCTCTAAGAATAAATAGACATATAGAAAGATATAAGAACCTAATTGTGATCCAAGTGCTTCCTATTCTCCTTCTGTCACTTTTTTTGTAGCCTCCAATCCAACTTAGATCGCCAAATTGATTCCTACAAGTATAAACAAAGAACAACAAATAGATTGCAATATACATATGCCTAGTTATATTAATCACTTAAATTGATTAAACATGAAACATATATTTTATTCAAGAGTCCATTGCATGAAAAATAGAAACTTAAAAAAATACATATGTTGGAAAATGAATAGAAATATTTATTAAAGAGTAGAAGGGAGAGGTTACAACCAATGACCGATTTGATGTCACCAGCTCCAGCTTCATCCCAGCCTCATCACATTCAACATCTCACCAGCAGCATATCACTTCTTTCACTCTCTCAATTGAGAATCCAACAAGCATTTCATTACCAAAATTCTTCCTTCCCTAGCCCTAGGATCTGTGCTCAATTTATAAAGAAACTAATGGTAGTTTCTCAATGAATGACTTTCTAATAATAGTCAAGACATGTTTCCAAGTTCAAAGGTGTTAGATGGACACTTGGATTCGAAGTTTGACACATATGGACTCTTCTAGAAGGCACTGGCCATGTGGAGATTCCAGAACAATGATAATTCCGCTCCCATTTTACCAACGCACCCTTGAATGGAGGGAGCTGCATATGCAATGCATTTATTCCCTTGAGAGGCAGCATTGGTGAGCTCCTAAGTGATATAACATATACTTCAAACCTTGGAAATCTCAAAATAGAAGCCATGAATGATTTATTCTTCCCTTAGGTCAAATAAAAACTAAAATGTAAGGGGATGATAGACCCTATTTCATTGGTCCTCGGAATGATGTCCAGTTTGACTAGGTCATGGGGGATGATTCCCAAATTGACCTATAACAACTACCCCCTAAAGCATGAAGTCAAAATAATAACAATATTTTTGAATGAGATGCTTTACGACATGATGAGCTGGAACTGGAGAGGAGTGGTGACTGCATCAATCTTACAACACATTACATCATGATATTTTTATCTTGATCACGGTTATTTGAGGGAGGCATTCCCATGCTTAGCACATAAACTATCTAATAACATGTACATAGTGCAGAAAATCGTCTACATTGGAATGTTGCCCAATACAGACATGCCTACAGATATAGGCCCATGTTCGGATGAAAATATGTATGTAAGGTCACCGTACATATGATATGTACAACAATCCTAAAATCGCATCCCGGATGGCTGAAACTAGATCCGGGGTCTTGTTATCTCGTTCACTCGATCGTTCGGCTACAAGTCTAGCCATGCGAATATATGATTTGTAGTCGAACATGGTAAGACATCATTTGATTACCAGCCAATGATGTGAGTTGTTAACAAACATGAGAGAACCACCATTGATGTTAATGGCTCTCAAGGTACTGCAATACATTTTATAAGGTGTGAATAGATGATTTGATGTCTAACGCCAAACAAAATCTTTCGGTCAAAGGTCCGGAAGCGAGGATCTTGTCGATGTTGTAACAAGCCTCATGGTACTAGAAGATGATGTTTCTAAGTAAACTTCCTAAATGATGATTTGATGTCGACAAGAAGTCACTTTATCGCGAAATGGGAGTTACTGATTTCAAAGACAAAATGTGACTTGATATAGCAATGTTCAGGGATGACTGTCATGAAAATGAAGGTTTATGAGTATTGCAGAAGGATGAGTATTCACTGGATGACTTCTCTTGAACATATCAGCGACATTGAGATGAGTTGGCAGCATTGACCCAAAAACAAAGTGAAGGTATGATGAACCACAGGTATGAATGAATCGTCAAGAATATTACCCAACCCAAACAATCATGATGATGGAGTGAAGTGTCATGTTCAAGAGTGATCTACTACCGTAAAAGTTCTGTTCACTTTCCCAAATTTTCCCCGGTCATTTGTCGACCAGTACCTATTTGTTTTTTAACAAGCTTGAGGAGGATAACATATGATTGATCTATAATTCAACCCTTTGGGCGAATATGCATCGCTATTTAATAATTTAATGAGTTTAGCGATAAACGAAACTCGATTCTTGCCATGATCGACAAGCTCGTCGCTATTTTATGTTTTAACGAGCCTAACCTGCTATGTCAGCTGTAAACCTATTCAGAACAACATAAAATGGATTAAAAATACATGTTTCATGATAAAAAATGAATAAAAACCATAGTCACAACAATAAATATGATTTTCAAATAATCAAATGACTAATTAAAAGAGTTTTACTGTTCATTTTTACCATTTGAGAAATAGGAGCTTTGAACCAGTTTTTGCCCCCGAACTTCAATAGTTGATTGGGTGCAATTGGTAAGAATGCTTTGAATGCACCCTGCAAGAGCATATGCCCCCCAAGATTCATTTCATTCACCTAAGTAGATTATTGGTTACTAATGGTTGGATGGAATGAAGGTTCATTTACGAGATCAAATGGAAGACTCGTCTTAATTAGGAGAGGATTTGTTTCATTTTTTAAGGAGCTTGACACAAAAAAAGAACTATGTTCATGGAACCTTGTTTCATTTTTTAACGAACTTGACACAAGTAAAGGAACTATGCTCATGGAAAGTTTCATTTTTTAACGAGGTTGACACAGTAAAAGAAATATCCTTAAGACCTATTTCATTTGTTAACGAGGTTGACACAATAAAAGAATTATCCTCATTAATATGTTTCATTTTTTAACGAGGTTGACGCAGTAAAAGAACTATCCTCAAGACCTGTTTCATTTTTTAATGAGGTTGTCACAGTAAAAGAACTATCCTCATTAATATGTTTCATTTATCGAGGTTGACATAGGAAACTAACTATCCTCATCACTTGATTCATTTTTTAATGAGGTTGACACAGTAAAAGACCATCCTCATTGTGCAGTCGAATCAGTGAGTGTGCACTGGAAAAGATGTATTCTAACAAAGTCATCATTGAAGAAGTTTGATGAGCACCACAAATGATACGTTATAACATGCGTTGATGGGTCTTCTCCATGGTTTCCATTGGGTTTGGGAATTTTGGAGGGTAATTTTTGTGGTATCACCGGCCACCAAGGAGAATAACTGATGGGACCAGCTTGATATTGCATTGAAGATGTGAATAAAGGATCAAGCCATTCAATACTCATAAGGGAGGAACCAGATAGGATTCCATATGATGACAGGGGTGAATTCAATGTACAAAACATCGAAAATGAAGCAACAGTAGATGTTGTCACAACTGAAATAGACGTTTCAGTTTGGGATGTTGTCTCAGCCATGGTCATACGACCAAATGTATACCCTATTGGATCTACGAGAACTCGAAGTGAAACAGGATCAACAGAAGCAGAGGAAGGTGATTGAGGAAAAGACTCGTACAGGTAAAGCTCCTCCCCAAAATGAGTTGGAGTTAAAGGTGTTTGGTCTTGTGGTATTTCTTCAATCGAAATTAAACCAGGTGGAAGGATTTCGCCGCCAGGCCCGAAGTATATTTCAGGAGGTTGACTGCGTGATATGGGATACTCAATGGCTATAATAGATTTTGGGGTGACCGATACAGGAACAACTTCCGGTCGTTTGACTTCGGGATTCAGATGTTCTGGCAAAAAAGTGACAAGATCCGGATCAACTTCCAGTTGAACAACGTCGGGTTCGAGAGGTATGGTCTCATTGATTGGATGGATCATGACCACGGGTAGCTGTGAGGACTTTGTCTCGGCAACAGTATATGAACCAAGACTTGTAGAAACAAATTGTGTCGACTCTGGTATATGCGAGGATGATGTCACACCAGAGGTACTGATAGTACTAGTTTCAGTGGAGCGATGTCGCCTTCTCTGACTAGAAATGGCTTCTGGTGGTAAAGGTGGTTTCAGTGCTATTCTACGTGAACGACGGGGAAAGGGGTGTTATTCTTCCACGATGACTGATTTATTTTATGACCAAAAAATAAATAATAATAAAATAATATGGGTAGTTATAGGCAAAAGGTTTACCAAGTAATTGTGAACTGCAGAATACCTCCTAGCGAACCAAGAAGTACGGCCAGACAATCTCCCCGAATGTTGTGTTTGATGTATCACAAGTTAAAAGGCAGCCGACTCGGTTCACTATGAATGAATAGAAACCTAAATTTTTCCTCCCAAATATACCCGAAGGTATGTGAAGGCCCAAGTCTGTATTAGCGTTATCCAATGCGAAACCGCACAATGAGAGCACCCCCTTATACTTTTTGTACTAGAACACCGCCCGATATACCCGAAGGTACGTGGATGAGCTCCGATATACTTACATACTTGGAGTGAGGTTTCACACTCGGAATGTCTCACATACAATTAATGACAACTGCTATGTTTAACGACACCAGAACATGTCTCTAGCTAGACCTTCTAAATGTTATCGTTATGGTTCCAATGCTTTCTTAGGTAAACCGATGTAAATTTTAAGTTGATATTGTTTAACAATTTTCCTTTTGAGGTTCACCGCGTGATGTGATGGAAATTCATAAAAATGTAAACTAAAATGATAAGAAAACTTTTCAATTTTAGCTTTTTCAATGAAAATCCTAGCTACTAAGGGAAAGAGAAATCAGTTTTGAGAGCAAACAACAAAGAGCACAAACTAAAATGAAACTTCCCTAACTTGTTCCTATGCAACACACACAATTCACTATATGCACATGCAGGTTTTTCTTTTCAGCTCCCTTAATGTGAATGTAAGAAAGGAAAATATATGCATCAAATCAACAAAAAATAGGTGTTTTCTTCTTTGAGAAATGAGGAATTTAACAACAATTTCTCTTTTAGGAAAAAAGAAGAATGGAACTACAATTTTTCCTACAGGAAATGAAGAATTTAACGACAATTTCCATTACGAAAAAATGGGTCTAATGTAGAAATAAAATACTTTGAATTTGATTTGTCAATGATAAAGAAAAACACTTAAAGATACATTGAACAAACTTACTTTTCAAAGGAGGAAGAATCAGGCAAATTAACTGGTCTCTAAGAGATATCAGACAATTGAAAACACAGCAAACAAATGGTTGAGAATGATTGCAATGAAAAATTCAAATGGAATTTGGTTGGCTAAGGGGGAAACACAGTCTCTAAGGGGAGACAGTGTGTTGCAGTGCATCCTTGAGTGGGAGACAGTGCACTGCAGTGCACTGTGTCTTGACCAACAGTGCGTTGGGCACAGTAGAGATTGAAAATGCAAGCTACATAACACATTTCTAATGAAATTATTTCATTCAAAAGTCTAATAACTGAAAGTAGATGCTACTGTGTTGATAAGTAGAGGAAAAAACACCAGGAATGATAGGAAAATCCAAGTGGAGTCGCCAATTTGTTATGCAAAATTATGATCTACGGATAAATAAAATTCCCTAAATGTGATACTAGGCATTGAGAACAATAGATTAAATACTTTTCTATCACTTTATCTAATAATAAATAGACATGCAGAAAGATAGAAGAACCTACTTGTGATCCAAGCACTTCCTATTCTCCTTCTGTCGCTTTTGATGTAGCCTCCAATCCAACTTAGATCGCCATATTGATTCCTACAAGTATAAACAGAGAAAAACAGACAGATTGCAATATACAAATGCCTAGTTATCTTAATCACTTAAATCGATTAAACATGAAACATATATATTATTCAAGAGTCCATTGCATGAGAAATAGAAACATAAACAAATACGTATGTGGGAAAATGAACAACAATCTTTATTAAAGAGTAGAAGGGGTAGGTTACAACCAATGATTGATTTGATGTCACCAGCTCCAGCTTCATCCCAACCTCATCACATTCAACATCTCACCAGCAGCATATCACTTCTTTCACTCTCTCAATTGAGAATCCAACAACATTTCTTTACCAAAATTCTTCCTTCCCTAGCACTAGGATCTGTGCTCAATTTATAGGGAAACTAATGGTAGTTTCTCAATGAATGAATTTCTAATAATAGGCAAGACATGTTTCCAAGTTCAGAGGTGTTACATGGACACTTGGATTGAAATTTTGACACATATGGACTATTCTAGAAGGAACTAGCCATGTGGAGATTCCAAAACAATGAGAATTTCGCTCCCATTTTACCAGCGCACCCTTGAATGTCGGGAAGTGCATTGTAGTGCACCCTTGAATGGAGGGAGCTACATATGCAACAAAGTTAGTCCCTTGAGAGGCAGCGTTAGTGAGCTCATAAGTGATATAACATATACTTCAAACCTTGGAAATCTCACAATAGAAGCCATGAATGATTTATTCTTCCCTTAGGGCATATAACAACTGAAATGTAAGGGGATGATAAACCCTATTTCATTGGTCCTAGGGATGATGTCCAGTTTTACCAGGTCATGAGTGATGATGCCCAAATTGACCTGTAACAGCCACATCTCAACATGCATCCAATGCATTAGTTATAATCATAGTGTTATAGAAAATAATCCACATGCCAACTCTTGCATGTCATCCTAATAACATAAAATCATTGTTAACCACAACAATCTAAATATTAACGAACTATATGCTCATGCATGTCATAAAATTTGCATGCGATTACCACATAAAATACCCTCATAAGTTATAACATCAACATATCCACATCAAATACATATCATGACATCTTATAATAAACTAAACACATGTCAATATAACCTCATATCATAGCATCATAATCCTTAAGCATATCATATCCATCATGAACATACCACATCATTATCATAAAAAAATAAAAAAATAAGAACCACATGTGCATTATTATCCCCTCATCAAAACTATACCCAATTACCACGTACCATCATATCATGAAAACTCATCTCAACATTATACTTCAACATTCCTATGTCGACATAACAATTCACTGAAACCATAATTGAAAATTAGATGTATCAAAACAAACTATATAAGTTAATTTATGCAATATTATCTATTTCACGACACCATTTAATCAAATAGTTAAGGAAATTAATGAAAAATAACATTTACATCTTCCCAGGTAGCTGACCCTAGGCTACATTGGTCCCATCACAATTTTCTTAAGACTTTATTAAATAATCAATATATTCATAACAATGGTTCTTAAACTAATCTTAACATCCAACGTTTGCAATGTCCAATAAGCATGTTTATACTTAATGCAAATTAATATGCAATGAAAGAGAATATTACATTAAAATGTAAAACACATTTTATGGTACTAAATCACATAGAGAGTTATATTGTGCATGTATGTATGTATTGATGAAGTGTCACAAAACACAAACTACACATATGTTCACGATGAAAAATCCTAACTAATATAATAAAGTGTTGGTTATACTACTAAAACATAATTATATGAGTGAAAATACTATTAGTTTATTACAACAACATAGGTATATCTCTAATTTATAACAATATGAATTAGAGTACATCATTGTTAGCAATTAGCTTAGAACAAATTTCTTAACTACACAAGTTAAAAAAATTATTCTTATGAATTTTCAGTTTCATTATTCAATATAAATAGGTTTTTAACATTAAATAGAGGGTTTTCATATCTTGTGTAACATTTTTAGTATGTAATGTCCATAGTCATGCTTTCATTACCATTCCTCCTCTCTTCATGGGGTAACGTCTTTGGAGAAAAGTCAGCCAAATAATCTTTATATATGCCTAAATAACCACCATGAATCATCTTATTTAGTTTCAATCATTCATATCAACAATAAATTTCCATTCCTAAATCACATTGTTATCCTTGCGTGTCATTTGAAATTCGATCAACAATGCTATGTTACCATTTTATTTTGTTTGGACATCAATATATCCTCATGGTTGCAAATCGGCTAATTATCTACCTAAACAATGACATAAAGGTTAAATATCATAATATCCAATTAGTATATACTAAACTATAAATATTACATTTACGTTTGAAAATGAGAAGACGATTTGCAAATACAAATGGAGTAAATATTTAACATCTCTTAGTTTATTGTTTGTTTAAATTATGCATGCAACGACACTGGTAGAATGTGTCGTTATTGAAGACAAGTAATGTGTCATTATTGAAGGCATCAAAGGAGTCAACAGAGCTAACTAATAATAGAATTTTAAGCTTGGATTTTAAAGGATCTTTCATATTTTATCATATCCTTAAGTATTCATTCAAGAAGATAAAATTATAAGGGATTTTGGTAAAGAATTTTCCCAGAATTTTTGGCCAATCATATTGGCAGTGTTTGCTACATAACCCAAATCTCAAAAAGAAATATAATAATAAGTGGTCTCACAATAGAGGGTAATGCTTAACGCTATAGAAATAAAAAGATATCAAATAATTTTTTTATCCAATTAAGAAGGCAAACTTGTTACTAGCAACTATATTCCCATTAATTTAATTTAAAACAAAAAAATAAACATTATTTATACTAAATTTATAAACAATATAAATAAAAAAACACAATAATGTACTTTCTAATATATATATATATAATGTACGTAACATCTTTATTTTATGAGAACTTTCACTATACCCATTTTTCATATAAATGGCGGACCTTTTAACATAATAATTAGAAAATGTCTTAGATACCTCAACAATCACATTATATATATAATATAAAAATCAAGTTTACAATATTCCTATTTTCAAAACAAAAAATACTATCATAAAATACAAAATATTATTATTAAATAATCAATTAATTTTAATGCTAACTTCATCATCTAGAAATCATATTCTAACCAACACTTTTAAAAATAAAATTAAACTAAAATCCAAAAAATAATATGCTAAATAAATTTATGAGGAAGCATGTACAAAAGAAAAAGATGGAATTTAATTGCAAACTAAATTTAGTAAGCGCCCAAAGAAAACAATGTGGTTTAATTGCAAACTTTTCTTTTTTTCTTTTTTCTTTCTCTTTTTTCTTTTATTTTATTTTATTTTATTTTTTCTTTTTTCCTTTTTCCTCTTTCAGTTAAAAAAAAAACTGAAAAAAAAACTCCTAGCTTAAAATTGGTTGAAACTGAATTGCTACCAAAGAAGGCTTCATCAATAAGCATGCATCTTTCAATAATTTCAATCGTGATATATCAAGATGACGAAGACATGGTTGTGTTAAAGGACACACTTTTCTGATCTACACAATAGATATGGAGTCTCTCTTTCTCAATCTCTCTTATTTACACGCGCGCACACACAATTTGAAAGAAGTGTGAGTTCTCACTATTTACTGATTTACAATTGGTTGTACCAGAGATAGTGAGGAGTTTGTATTGTTACTTATCTGACATAAGAACTTTTGAAGGGGATAAGAACTTTTGAAGGGGATTAATGATTCTGTGGCAGTCATCAATATTTATCCTATTATACTCCATCCTTTATGGCAATGAGGGAAACAATTTTGAGAAGATCTCAATGCATGTGCAGTAGAAACACAAGTAGAACTCATGAGACCGAGTCCTTAAGTTCCTAGTGGAATTACTTAGATTATGTATTATAATTCTAATTATCACCTTGCACTTTATCTTGCTTTATCTCATTATTTATTTGTAAAATACAATAGGTGGTCGTAAAGAGAATTGTTCATTTTTATTTTTTTCGCAAATCAAGGCCATCTAACTAATTAAAAGAGAATATATTAAAATCCCCAACCATATCTTTACGTATAAACAAAATAAAAATCCTCACTCGTTCCTCCATTTCTTTATAAAACCTATGATGAGTTATTATATATAATAATAATGATTTCATTCTATTATGAAATAAAATATTTTCTCTTCGATGAATAATAAATAATTAATATAAGATTTATATAGCATTCTTAATGTAAAATACATATGTATAAATTAATTATTTTATTGAAAAATAATTATTATTATTATATTCCTTAGTAACCAAAAACCTTATAGAAGATAATATAAACGTTTTCTATTAAATTTCTAGGGAATTTTCTCTCATAGAAGTGGTATATGTAAATGGAAATTCAAGAATAATTGATGATTTTATATTAAAGTTCCCATAGCTCTTAGGAGTTTGCAAAGTATATATATATATATATATATATATATATATATATATATATATATATATATATATTATAGTTTCATAACTTAAATTTATTTGGTTGTAAAAAAAAGATTTGCTAGAATAGCTTACATGTATATTATATAATTTTGAAATATTTATTGAATTAATTATATATAATTTGCATGTATGGTAACTAAAATTAATTGACCAACACTTAGAGAGTGAGAGTTAGCGTTAGTATAGACATTGGATTTTATTTTTTAATTTTTTTTTAATTCATAAAAATTCTCAAAGAAGTAATGCACATAATTCATTATATATTTGAAATAATTATTCCAACAAATATATATACTAGCTAAGGATAATGCACACACACACACATATAACATAATCAACAATGTTATTGTTATGGAAGGGCAATTGTCAAAACTTGGAATTGGGTTGAATTTAATTTCACCAAAACAAAATTATGAATAAATTTAATTAAGTATTTTTCTCAAACTTTTACTTAGAGGTCACACAGAGTTTAAACCTGCTCTGATACCATATATAACAACCCCAAAATTTATCATGCAACTAATTATATCAAATATGCAATTGATAATCAATACACAAACTATTAACAAGCTAGCATAGAAATTTCATAAACATGAGCATAGACGACTTACCTATAATGACGATATTCCTTACTTGAGACTCCGAAGTTGAACGCTATTTGAATCCCACTAACCGCAACAAAGTTTTGGGTATGACTCTCCACCCAACTGTAGGCAGGGAAAATTTTAAGAACCCCCCTAAATTTATATATATAATAAATAGGTGAATCCCCATGATACATAGGAAAAATGGAAGGCGATTTTATTAATAATATAATATGTATATATAATTTTTTGGCGAATCTCTCACGAGATTATATTATCTTGTAAAATCATGGCGAATCACCAGTACAAATGGAAAATCGTTTTCTAGTGGAGTTCGGAGTGTTGGTTCCGATGAAGATATGGTAATTGAACCAGGAGTAGAAGGAAGAGAACCACCGAGACCAAGCATGGCACATGGTGACTCGTGAGAGAAGTAGTTCTCGTGTAGTTTGGAAAACACGTTCTTCTAGTTCTGCTAAGCGTAGTGTTGTTTGTCATGCTACTACTAGCACTGATATTGAGGTTGGAGAGGAGTTTGAGGAAAGGTAGCAGTGGTGGAGAATTACAAAGAGTACCCCATGATGGGCTCCATTTTTCCCTTTGGTATTTGTGCATGCAAGACCTTCTGTCCATTGAACCAACAATTAGTCGTTCAACCAACAATCAACTTGACTGAGTTGATTAGGTACGAGTCAACTTAGACTAATCTTCAAAACTATGCTTTGCACTATCCCATATTTATCACACTAATGCTACACAACATTGTGCATTTGCACCCAACTCTCATGCGTGCACACAAAATTTTCATTAACATCTATAACCCTAACCAAATGAGAATTGATCAACAATTTGCACCAAAGTTTGTTAGTGTTGAAAGTTCATAAGAAATTTAGATCCATGGTACCTTAAATAAATTTTGAAATAACCTCCACAAATTCGACCACAATAGAGAAAACTTGTGATAAATTTTAAACCTACAAAAATTAGGACTCATGTTCCTAGGAACGATCATAAGAAGTAGTTGGCATATAGGTCGAGTTTTGAGCCTTGACACATTGATAATGCAATGGCTTAGGTCAAAACTCACACATTGAAAAGTCATCAATGAAGAGAAGAAAATATCATTATGAATTACACATACTCCAAACTTCCTACCAAATTCTACTTAGTTGTCCGTAACTCAGCTATACATAATCTTATAGTAAATAAAAATTCCACAAAGCCTTCTTCACATAGCTAATAAATGGCCATTGGAAGAGCACCCCTTATATAATAGTAATAGTAGCAATCAATAGATTATTTCATATTGAACTTCATAGCCATAGCGCTCCTATGTATTGTATGATGTATTCAACTTACATTATCAAATATAGATAAAATCATAATTTTGATTGATCCATTTAAAACATACTTGTGCACAATGTTGAATGCAATGCCAGTCAAGGAGTAAAGTCGGTCTAACGTGTAATGATCTATAAAATAATGGAACATAGAATGATTTCATTTAGATATAGGTAACCCTCGGAATGTAGACCATTCCTTGAAGAACATTTTTATTGATGAGGAATTTAATACAATATTCAATTTTCGAACTAAAAATATTATTTCTATAGATTTGTGTATGGGGTAAACAATAAATAAAAAATTTAACTATCCTTGGGGTGGTCGATATTTATAAATTTTATTTATACTTGCTTTACCATGTATATCATATACATATCAATCACAAACATGAAAAGCTGTGGAATTCACAGTGATGATCTGCTCTCGAAACACAACCAACCTTTATTATTGCCAATATTAACTTTTATATAGTAGCACATATGTAGATAAAATTTCCAGCTTCCAAAGAGATAAAATTGCTTCTCCAACATGATGGCACATTCTTAACTACTAACATTTCTGATTGCTGAATGTAAGAAAGCTTTCTAAGTACATCTAATATACTGCGAGGGTCAAACTCCTAGACTATGTTCTTTTTTACCATGTATCTATAGGTTGTAGCCTTCTTCTTGTTTGAAGAGGAGTTGTTTATTATTAGAACTACCTTCCCTGCCTCTGATGCCTTGAAGGAATTGCAAATTGACTCATCAGATGAAGACAACTTTTTGTTCTTGTCAATTAGAGTTGAATAGCTTCCCTGTGCACTCAACACAAACTCTGACCGATATGAAACATCCCACCCACCAATTGTTTCTCCCGCTTGAACAACAGACAACTTGAATGTGAGAATTAAAAAACAAAGAAAAATCTCAATCGCATATATCTTGAGGATGAACTCGATCTCAAATCCAAAACCCATAAAATTTATATCCAAAACTAAAACTCATCAAATTTGGAAGTATATTGGAAACAAAACCGAGGCAAAAGAGCTAAATTTGAATGCAGGAACTGACACAAAATCTACAAACTTGAGCAATTTTTGATGTACCTTATTTTGTTTGACAAAATAGATCATGGAAGAAAGGCCTCAGGGAAGATCACACTAGACTAGGGGTAAGTAAAAACCACCAAGGTGAAGCATGGGAACAAGAATACAACCAAAAATGATCTATAATTTTGTTCAATCAGTGATCCATCCATAGGACAAAATTTTTCTCCTAGGGGTTACCCACTTGGGTGTGTAACAAAGCCAATCAAACAGTTTATGAAGTTTTTGACCCTTCTCCTCTAAGAGTGAAAATAAAATGACATAGGAGCGATAGAGGAAAGAGAGATATTTGGTGTAGAGGATTTTGGACACCCTTAATCTTCTCATTAACCTGAAGAATACCAGAAGTTAGAGATATGTTTTCAAAGCAGCAGTAAATTTAAAGTGGCCAGTCGAGGATATGATAGCTGCTCAGGTGAAAGAGAATTTGGAAAGGATCAAGAAGATAGTAAAGATATGCATTTTTAGCACAGATTCTACCACAGAAGCTCAACAAGAATAATGGACACTGGTAGGGATTGAAGAGGAACTCCTAGCATCAGGGAAGAAGCCACAAACAGTTATCATTAAAAGAGAAATCATCCTAACTACTGCCCTCTACATTTCTCAACATTTTCTACCCATCTGATGTTTGGTCAGACAGAAAGCCTGTGGCTTGCCAGTTGTGGTTCTATTATTTTATTGAGAAACAACTCTGTACATTTAAAACAATAATAAAAAGAAGATTTCAATTATAAAAAAGAACAAACTCTTGATTTTTTAATGCTCAGTGTCTTTCTTATTCTTTAACTTGAATACAGTGTGACTATTGTCAGAATAATCTGCTAAATATGAACATAGGATGCATCATTGCTAATAAGGTCTAGCTAAGGTGAATAACAACCTTTCATCTTTGACTTTCCGATTGTTTGGACTCTTGAGGGGAAATATTGGAGAGGCAGGGGCCAGGCTTGGTTCAAGAGAGACAACTGGGAATTGGATTGCATATTTACTCTGTGATATTATAATCTATAGATGAGACTAGACAGACAGACATCCTCGAAGGCTTACTGTTGCTCTGTAGACTTTCAAAAGGCTCTTGGCACTGCACTGTTCCCAGGAATTTACCCATCAAGCAGCTTCGTGTCCTTGGACTACTTGAGAACATTGTTTCTGGTGTGATGCAGCTTTATGATAGAATGATTGGCAGTTTTTGCGATTACTGCAGATTTTCTGAAGGTATCACGAGTATTGGGGGTGTCAAGTGGGTGTGTGTTCTCTCTTCCAGACTAGTTGGGATCTACATTGATTACCAACAATTCATCAGGGAATTTACTCAATCTCAGGATAGTTGCCTACTTCATCAGATCTTGGTTTCATTCCTTTTATTTGTAGATGTTGTTGTATAATTGGCCTCCACTCCAGAGGGGTCATAGAGTCAACTCGATGCATTGGATAGATTTTGCAATAATTGATAACAGACAATTAACCTTGGGAAATTATGATCTCTAATACCACCAAAGAGGCCCTCTCCAAGTATATCATTTTCCCTTTCTGTGGAAGTTAATGGAGATTACCACATTTTATGCTTAGGGGTCGAAAACTATTATTTTTCGAATACTGAGAATGAATTAAAATGGATGTTATATTTTGCATAGTGATCATCAAAATAATGGATGTTATATTTTGGACAGTGATAGTCAAAATCAATCTTGTGTTTCATGCTTGTATTGAAAATGAATGCTGTGTTTGAGGCAATAATGATAAGTAGTTCTACCAAGGAAGCCATCTCAATCTCATCCTTTTATTATGTATTCCTCTGCAGCTGTACTTATGTAATTACAACAGGTGACTCATTAAATTGCAAACCTATCTGAAATGAATACTGATCAGTGCCATACAAGAGAGTTTAATAAATATAAAGTTTTATGAAGCCTTAAATATAGCAGTCTTTCCAGATTTCGAAAACCAGGCTCATATTCTGTCAAATTAAAATGTTACTTGCATTAACAAAATAGAAGGATAGCTGTTGTAGAAAACAGAAACTGCTTGCAAAATACTCTGCCAAACATGTGGTGGCCAATGTCGACCTTTATGTAACAAAGATAAGCGTTGAAATATTGGTAGACCAGACACAATTTTGTGGATTACAGGCTAATGAGATTGCCTAATACATCAACACTTAACTGTGACCTAAGGTGTTTCAATATTAAAAATGATTTCTAACATAGACAATTGAATTGATTTTATTGTTGATATATTATTGTTATTCAATTGACATTGTAGTAGGAGTCAATTATGGCATCTGCAAGATATTCGCATTTGGGTAAAGGCAACCTAGCCAAGGAGATACGCCCATCCTTTGTCAAGTAGACATGCCACTTCTTTGTCATGTTCTCACTCTATTCGAATTGAAAAGCTGTATTAGGGCAAGAAATGGTAAAACCAACACTGATTAAAAAAGCTGGAATTCTGAAATGGTGAAAAGTTACCGAACATTTTCTTATGGCGTCGTCTACCCAGCCTTCAAATTTGCCCAGGCGGCCAAAAATGGTTGGAACTCAGTAAAAAAAATTCAAAAAATCTGACAGTAGGAATGTTTGAATGATTTTTTAAGGGTGGAAATGGATTGAACACCATAAAAAATTCCTGGGACACCCAAAATATTTAAGTTTGACAACTGTAACCTGGATTTACAAAAATTCTCGCTAGATTTTATCAAAATCCGGTAAGAATTTCCATAATTTTCCAGACAAATTTGAAAGCTAGATAGACTAAGACCTTTCTTACCTGAGCCTTGTTAAGACCCGTGAAGGAAAACATGCCAATCTGTCTGAGGACAAAGGACCAATCTTTCCCATTCTTATCCTTTACAGAAAGATTATCATACAGTCGTTGCCTCACACCCTTGATTCTTCCAGACATAAGCTCCATTTCTGATTTCCATTCATCAAACATGGCAGGATTTCCTACAAGATTTGCCACAATTTGAGCCCCATGAACTGGAGGATTCGAGTACATTGGTCTAGCAAGCCTTTTAAGTTGGATTTTCACCCTGCCAGAAGTGCATGGACAAATGCAGTTAGCGTTCCATTTAAATAATGCTGGAAGTTGAAGATATTCCAGTAATAAACATATCCACTGGAAAGAATACAATCCAAAGTTTATTAGTGGTACCTATTGGCAACATCTGATGAGGAGCACACAACATTAATAGCTCCTATCCTTTCTGCGTAGAGACCGAGGTTCTTGCTGTAGGATTGAGCAACAAAAACTTCCATTCCACGAGCTACAAAAAGCCTCACAGATGATGCATCCGCATCAAGACTGCCACTTGCAAATCCCTGCAAGTTCAGGTAAAATCGCATATTAAATTTCAAAAATAGGGGTCCTTTCAGACCAATTGTCAGTTCATTACAACAAAGGATTACTGGACACACAATAACAGAGAGGCTGCACAGAGGAGGATAGAGGAAGGTGAACCAAGCAAGCATATTCACCCAGGGAGGGCCTCTATGGATGCCCATTGGCATAAAGGCCAGTACCTCATGAATGGCATTTTGGAAATGCTTCTAAGACTATAACATCACAGATCTCTTCCACTTGGGCTGTAAGATCACTTAGCTTCTTTCAATGTAATGAGTAAAAACAATAGAACTGTGAACTCATATACATTTAATAACCATAAGGTCATATCAATAAAACCCAAATTCCGGAGGATTTTTTCATAAAAATAATTGCATTCAATAAAGGATTACTAACCATGTCAAATGATTTTTTCCATTTAAAGAGGGCTTTTAATGCATTGAATTCTGAAGGTATTTCCATTGAATTCATCAAGGCTTTAAAATGAAGAAGCAGTATAACTTAAAAAATAATCGAAGTAAAAAGAAACTGGCAAGGTAGAAAAATGCATACAAACGAATTGAAAAAAATAATCTACACACTGGGCAATTCATATAAAATATGAAAACTGTAAATTTAACCTCCATATCAGTGAATCATCACGAACCTGATAAGCAACATCAAAGAAAGTAGTATGATTCTTTTCCAGAATGGCATCCGCTATTTTCTCCCACTGCTCGGGAGTTGGATCAAATCCAGTGGGATTGTGAGCACAACCATGAAGCAACACAAAAGAACCACTTGGTGCAGCCTGCAACAAGTCAAATAATTAGCAGTATACCATCAAAAAATTAACAGTGTATTTACCTAACATATAATTCTATGAAAAGGTAGGTAAAATAAACTGTCATACCTTAATGTCTGCAATCATCCCTTCAAAGTCTAGTCCTACAGTTTTAGGATCATAGTAATGGTATTCTGACCAAGGAACCCCAGCATCATTGAAAATGTTCTTGTGATTTCCTGGTAAAATCAATTGAAAATAAAAAAGCTTTCAAATGATGGAATATTATTCTGCATCAAATTACGTTACAACTGTAAGATGTTTTTGGAAGGATTTGTTATTTATTACATTGTGGTCTTTTCTGTCGTGGCTTATAGTGTTTTATTCATTCTTGGTCCTGGCTCCTATATCATAGTGGTGACAAGGTTCAAGGAAGTCCTGCCTAGTATAATTTTGGGTAAACTCTCGAAGATACCTCTGTCGGTCCGATACTAGTCTCCTCCCCTCACCCCTGCCCCCATCACTATGGGCCACTATCACTGTCATCATATATGTTATTTTTTATATGGCCTAAATGAGGTCCAGCACAGCCTTCTATAGGCTCAATGCAGGGTGGCAAATTCCACCATCAAATAGGTTCAATGGCAAGAGGAATGTGAACACAAGTTACAGGAAGAGAGAATAGTTTCATGAGGACTGGGCCATGGAGACAACAACTCAACTGTTGGAGTTGAGAGAATCTGAGAAGGAATTCTCTACCTTCGCAATCATTTCTCATAGGCATTATCTAGAATTATATGCTTAGCTTGGAGAACTGAAATCTTTGGTTAACAGAGTAGTGGGGTATTTGCAGATTCCCCGAGAGGTAATTCATCCTCCTCCTCTGGTTCTGTCCATTGGAGACCCTACTTGCAAAGGTTTCTCTTGGACTTTAGTTCCATGAAATCTTGATCTGGTTATGAAATAAACAATAGGAGCTATCAATCCTCCATACCGAACTGCAGTAACCATGCACAGTAAAGACACAGGAATGGAGACATGGGTGGGCTGAAATGGGGAGATTTTCCAGTTTTTCTTATCAATCTTAATTGCCATAATTTTTTTCTGGTAGCAATATTTCTATTCCAGTTCATAAGGTAGTATACCTGTCAGGACTACTCATATAGACTAGGATAGGGTCCAATCAAAATATTTGGCTAAACAACAGTATTTTTCATCGCTGGCTATGGCCTTCCTATCTATTTTTTGTATTAGACTGCTAAGATTTGGCAGTAAACTTCTCTAATTTAAAATGAAACAACACTTGTGGAAAAAAATAATTTAAAATGTAGTAATTAATTAATTTCACAATAATGTGTGGTGCCATCTAGTTGAAAGTTGATAGCCTATAGAATGTAGATATTTAAACTAGAATTTGAGCAGGTAAATTTTATTGAGCCATAAATCATTGAGCAATTTGGTATTAATGTACAAAATAGACTCACATAAACACCTAGATAACAATAGTTCTTACTATGCACCAATAGTAGCCTCTAGAAATCAGAATGTCAACCATAATCTATAATGCTATTATATAGATATCACTTTCTGCCCATTTTCCCTTTTTATTTGTAAAAGGAGGACGAAATTCCAGCTTTAAAACTCTTAAATTATGTGACAAACAAGTCTATGTGTCAAGTACCAAACCTTTGGCACCATTTTTTATTGTTATGCAACTGTAAACAAATTTTGATGCTAAATCACAGTTGAACATAGATTATTTGATGTTGTGATATGCAACAAAGTGTTTTTCAATGAATAAACATATAGAACTATATCCAATGAGATGACCCACATGCTGCCAGCCAGATAAGTGTAATTGTTATTTGATCGTCAATGACAATCAGAATATGATAATTCATAGCTAGAAATGATCAAGAATTGGCACGGATAGGACAGTCAAACCATGGTAGTCTATTATAATAGCTTAACGGTGAATACCAAATTTTTTATTTTAAACCATGAAGCAAAGGCAACAACTTTCAAAAGGGTCAACAACAACTCGGGAGTAAACAATACTAGAAAAGACACCTTGAATTGAAGGTGAAAAGCAAAAACTCTGAAAGTCGAAAGGTTCTATGGACAATTGGCTATTCAGTCAAAATTAATTGTATATCTATGTTAAAATTCCAAGTTTCTATAAATACCAACATGCAATATACTAAAAGTATATACAAGGAACTTAAGAGAAAACATTACAAATTTGATATTTGTTTTTACATGTGAAAGAAGAAACTTTAATTAAAGACAGAAGATCCGATCTCTATATGTCAGATTTATAATATGGTTAGTCCCAACAGCAACATTACCCTTCTGCAAAAGCATCTAAAAAAGCAACATAATATTTGGGCAATGGGCAATAATATTACAAAAATTATGCAATTCTATACCTCCCAGAGGAAAGCTGAGAGCTATTTACAGTTCCCCTCGAACTACTCAATCGTCTTGCTCTTTGATCATGCTCCTTGTCAATCCTCATTGAAGCTACCTCTTTCTCCATGGCAGCTACTTCTCTGCACATTTTCTTTGCCTCCACCTCCATTGCTTTTGTCAAAGTATCCAATTTCTTCGCTAGCATCAGAATGAACAATTTAAGTAATTTATTTCAAGTGTAAATGTGAGTCTTCATCTATGCTTCACATCGGTGCAAAAGTAATGGTCAAAAGTGATAAATAGTGTGACCTATTGATTGAAAGTGAATGTACCTCAATTGCATCATCCTTGTCTTTAAGACTTTGATCCTTTTCATTGGCAGCTTTTCTCAAGGCTATCACCTCCTTTTGTAGCATGTCATACAACACACATGAAACAAAATTTTCAGGCCCAACTTCTGTAAATTCAGGTGGTTTTCTATCTGAATTCTCTTTCCCAGCATCATGTGATTCGACATTTCTGGATATCCCATTACTTTTGTTAGTTGTGCGGTTCTCACTGAGTCCATTTGTAAATGTCTTGTTGCGTTCTATTGATCGCCCGCCATCAAATGATCTTCCACCATCAAATGACCTAGATGTTCCTTTTGCACTCTTTAAAACTATACTGGCATTACTAGATAGTGAAGACCTCATTTGAGAAAGTGATGATCTCCTTGGACCAAAACCATTTGACATGACTCTTGATGCAATCTCTGCACCACCAATTGATTGGCGGTGAGAAGGACCATTGCTAATGCTTCGTCCATCGGAGGAGGATGATCGAATAGCACAATTTGGTGATCCTCTTATTCCTTCTTCAACTACTTTCAACTGTAGTTGAAACTTCTCCTGCAAGCACAGGCTTGTTTAGCAACAACGACCAAAGATATAGATTGGAAACCAAGTAAAGGTATAAAAAAGAAACAATGAAGAGAATCTATTTTTTCCTACTTTAAGTGCTGCTTCAGTTTTTGCAGCCCGCTCTGTAATGGCTAATTTATCACGAAGCTGCCTCATTTCACCCTGCATACAAAAATACAGTAAACAATCTGAAGGGAAGAAAACTATAACAACTGAAAAAACCTGTCCAAATTCAAGGATTCTTGAACCCTTACAATATAACGCTTCAAACTACCTGTAGGAAATGACGCTCTTCAAGCCACTGCTTTACAGGCATGACTTTGTCATTCCCATCCTTCCATTCATTGGCAACAACACAAGCAACTCGATTTTCCGTTATCTTTGCCCGAGCTAGTTCTCTCTCGAGTGTCTTATTACCTTCCTGAAAACATGCCAACACATGGATATGCATGAAAATTGAACCATTTGGAATGGTTATTTAACCAAAAAAAGTAATGTTTCAACTTTCATACAATAGCAAAATTGTAAAAATGCATGGCATGGCAGGACTTACAATCAATTCATTCACTTGCCGCTGATAATAAATTCTGAAATGCAGCTTCCAATAGGGATTTCCTGGATCGGTGAAAGTAGGGCACTATTACCGCACCCACCAAGGTTCATGTCTTCCCTACAACATGTGGTTACTTGTGCTCATGTTTGTGCTTCTGTTTTTGGTTTGGGGCAGGTGCAAATCCTAGGAAACATAGGTGGAACAGACAGCTTGCACTCATGGCTTCTAGCAAAAGGATTCCAAATTGAATGCAATGAGAACAGGGGTGGGTACACTTGCCATGTATGGACAAGAGGAAGCTAGTCAAAAGAAAGAAAAAAAGTTAGAAAGGCTAGCAAAGTGTTAATATCATATTTTTCTACTGTGCTAGTGTTATATAATTATCTATGGTTAATAAAATGATAAAACTTGCATCAGAGATCAGTCTCAACACAACATTAAATCAATGTGTTCTTAACTAAGATGTATGGAATAAATGAACTATGAATTCGAGGAAAAAATAAAAAGATGACAGGTTATTTGAAGTTTCTTATTACATGGGGGGGTATATTTTATAAATTGGCAGCGCCTTAAAGTGGCCACTAATAATTATATAAAAGATTATAAAAATTGCAGTCTAGTTCCTAATACTAGTAAAAGGATTTGTTCCCCAGCCCTGTAGAAAAATAAACACACCAAAAGGAGAATCTTATAATAGCCAAAAGATCAAAATTAAGAGACTTCAAATTTGGACAAAATATATAATCTGTGCCCTGAGACAAACAATGTGGCAACATGCATCACCAACACATTTTCTTGATTTGTTGGTAACTTGGTCAAATACACCTCAATAAATAGCCCAATTTAGAAGGATATATTGATGTTTCAAATAAATATCTACACCATTGCTATATTAAACAAGAATATATCTCCAGACGAGGCAAGGAAACAAAAGCAATAGATAAAGGAGCTACTGGAATAGGTAGCCCAAAATCAACCTTGACAGGATATAACGAAGGAATATCCCCATCTTCATTTAACTCCAAAACTGCACCATTTAAAAGCACTGTTTGACTATGGAGGTCACCATCTTTTGGTGTTAAGAGGTATTCCATCCTATAATCTTTCACCTTTGATGTTTTGATTCCAGCCCAGGCTACGAATTTCTTAATCTTATGTATGAAAGACTCTTTTGCATTCGGTCTTCCATTGTACATGGTAGAATTTGGATGAGAAGAAACATGAACATCAATTTTTGTGTCGTTGCTGAGGTTGATCAAGAGTAAAGTTATTCCAATATGCAAAAAGAAATAAACAAAAGTGAGATACTGATCCACACAAAAATCAATCTGAGGTTCACACATTATATTAGTTATGAGAAATGCAATCAGGAATGCAAACAATTGATGGATGTAATAAATGCATACGTACATTAGCACTAGCCATTTCAGAGAATGAGATATCTACACTTTTACTAGAGATTTAGACCATTAGGACCATAGTTATAGACTTTGTCAAGATCATGGACACACTATACTAGCCAATCTTAATATTATAAGTAATCATCATATATTATGAGAAATTTACCAAGGTCAGTGAGGTCTAAGACCCTCCTCTAGTGATAAAATTGATATTTATCCTAGTATTATCCTTTGTCCAATTGGGATCCAAATAAATGAAGAAAACATAGCACATATTTATGTGCATATTTGATGTAGAATTAAGAAAAGTTTTGGCAAGATGTGTACATGTCATGAAATAATATGCAAACATTACAATCGAATGTGAGAATATAAAGCTTGGAGACAACAAGGTTCTATAGAACCACTATATTGAATAATTAGAGGTGAAAAACGCATAACACAAGTTTATGTGAAAATTTGATATAAAAATCAAAGAAACGTTGACAATATGTGTACAACCACCAAAAAAACATATCCTTAATTTGGGTATAAGTTGTAAGAGACTAGAATCCATGATAGTCCTATGTTTCATTGATGGTATTTGAAACTAAAAAAAAATCGAAGTTTCCTTGAAACTTTTGATCAAAAGACTGTAGTACAAAATCCCAGTGATGGTAATTTATAAATGAACACCTCACCCCACAAGAAACACCTATTCCATTCAAACTTGGACATTTGAAAGTATTGATAAAGGAAAAAGAACATGGTGTTGTGGAGGTAAATCCCCTCTTCGGAGAGAGGCGATCCCTACTAGCCCAGACCGGGTCTAGCAACAATCGTTCACGCTATGGTGCAGGTTCCTAATTGCGAATAAACCAACTAGCGATGAAGGCTTACCTGGAATCCAACGTTGTTGCTTGTAGAAGAGGTAGTGCTCCTGTTCCTTAGCCCTGGCAGATCACGATCCCAAGATCTCCGTGATGGACGCCTGCACATGCGAGAAACAAAAAAAACGCAAGCATAAAATCCAGTAGATGCAACTATATGTCAGTCAGAAAGGACATAACTCATCATTGTAAACAATAACAAGAGTGGAACCATAACCGATAGTCGTTTTTTATTAATCAATCAAAGGAAAATTACAACCAAGTTCTGACGCTGAATTCTCCTTCGGAGGGTCGCCAGCAGAACACGCCTCGAAAAGCCTGTCAAGGATGGGACAAAACTCTCTTTTCGAATCTTGACAATAGTCTCCTTGCTTGAATTTGGCCTTAGGGGAATAATCAAGGCTCTTGCAGCATAAGGCTCTTGGGAATTTTGGGAACTTGAAGACTAGCTTGCAATGGAGATGGGCAAGATTTTATAGATGGAGGAAGGGGAGTTGGGATCCCTATAATCATGGGATTGGCCCTATCATCAAGGAAGATTCCATGAGAGGTGGAAAACCACTTCCTCTCTATGGAAATCCATAGCCAAACCTCCCAACTCAAGATAGATATCAGTTCCTGGATCAGTTAGGACGAAACTTCCGCCATTTATTTTTAAAAAACACCGCCAAATTGGTGAGCGCGGAGGTACGACTGCGGACGAGCGCCGATTATGGCGCGCCCTCTTTGAATTTCCCCCATTGGCGCGGGTACTGAACTGGCTGCCCGCGCCAATGCAAAAAGAGGTGTTTTTAGGGTTTTTTGCAAAGAGATGTCTTCAGGGCAATGAAAGCTCATGTTCAGAGGGATGTCATGAAATTATTTTCAAGTCTTGTCTCTGCTCACAGGTCACAGAATGAGCCCTCCAATGTGCGAGACGGGGAATGGCAGGGACGGTGACAAATTACTGTGTAACACATGGTAACTAGATCATTACACAAACAAATGATTTGTGAAAAAAATAATTGTCAAGGAATATGGAAAAAGTGAGATCTATAATTGCCCTCCTACAGTAACAAATTCAAGTATGAAATAATAAATATAATATGGTAGTTTGTAGCATAAGTATTTGGACCAAAATCCACAAACATAGGTTCTCACTTCCCAAAAAAATGGCATGACATAACATTGTATAATATTAGCATGGAAAAAGACCCACAAATCACAAGATAAAGTCCATTAAAAAGGATTAAAATTCATTATTCATAGCCATAGGAAGTCAAAATCATTTGGTAGATCAATTATGCAAGGAAAAATACCAGTTGTCAATGGAAAGGAAATCAATATATCTATCCTATACGAATAAATTCAATCCTTCATAATCTAACACTTCAACTCCATATACTAGAATACTTAAAGATATGATGATCTAACAAAAGGCTACAACAAACCTAAAACACATTTAGAATAAACACTTGAGTTTTAGTTTGTCCATGGGTTCAATGTAAAAGTAGGATTGCAGGCAGAGGTTTCTGTTGGAAATGCACTATTGAAAATGTATGCCAAATGTGGAAATGTTGATAATTCACACAAAGTATTTGAATAAATTCCTAAGCGAGAAGTTGTCTCCTGGAATGTAATTATTACGAGACATGCACAGGTTGGATATGTTGAGTTGGGACAAAAATTACTCTCTAAAATGTTACTGGTAGCAGTAAAAGAATCATTTGATCACTCTTGCTAGTGTGATTGGAATATGTTCCAACCTACAAACCCCAGAACGTGGAAATCAAATACATACCTATATAATTATATCAGGGTTTTAGTCTGATGTTCCGTTGCAAGTTCCCTTGTTGACATGTATTACAAATGTGGGAGCATAATGGATGCAGAGACAGTTTTTGATAGCCTTGTTGAAAGAGACATGGTATTTTGGAATTAAATAAGAGTGGGATATGCTCAGAATGACCATAGAGGAGAGGATTTGGTTATTCTATGTGAATTGCAAAGGTTTGGTATGATTCCAATTCAAATCACATTTCTAGTGTGCTTACATCATGAGCTAGCTTAACAACTCCATAATATCGAAAACAAGTTTCTTTTCATATCATCAAAATTATGGTCTAGGAATATGTCTACGTGGGGATCAATGATATTTTATTGCATAAAAATGGGCACAAAATAAACAATGGCATAGATATGACCATGTCCCACAATGTCCTAGACAATTCTATGATGGTATCCCTTAGAAATTTGTGCATAATCATGCTATCTATCTTCATATGAGGCACTCGAATAAAGGAACACATTGTTAGGCTGTGTAAGCCTAACAACATGGAAAACCTATGAACTATATGTTATTTTCTATCATGCACTTCTTGAATTGAAATAATGAACTGAAGAGCTCGACTATTAAAAGACACCAAAGAAAAATCACCAAACAGTTTTTGTTCGTTGTGTTGTGGAGAAGTTGTAATGATATTTCATTGCATATTGGATGCAATTCGCACACCACTGGGAGAAAAGTAGAGAGAAACACCAACGAAATTGATGATGGGTGCAAGGCCAAAAAATTTAGCACTAATATGTTAATATTTTCTCTACATGCAAGCAATGTCTAACCATAATGGGTCATGATTGGATGGAACCACTTGGAGTGTCATGAAATCCCTAGTGTGTCAAGTTATTTAGATAGATTTTATTTCATGACATCCTAGAGGGAGGTTGGAGATCTATGTGAATACAACTAAAAATAATGGTGATACAAGTTTATAACAAATGATTCTGGATGGTGAAATACTTGAATTTGACAATGAAGAGAAGAAGATACTATTTTTGACATAGAACTCATTGATCAAAGGATAAGAATTCATACGTGTCTCACCAAAAACTATTCACAAAAGCATCTGAAATACGATGCTTGCCACTGTTATAAGCTCCACCTGCTTCTCCGACCCAAGAGCTTGCCCAAGTGTCGTATTTCTGCAAAACAGATTGCATTTTTCTGAAGTTTGGAGCTTCTCGACTCAAGTATCCTGGATTAAGTATCTTCTGCATCAAATGCTTATCCATACCTGGGCAGCAGAGAAACATAATTACTTCCTATCCAAACTTCTGAATACAAACTGAAATGCATATGATGGATTTTATCTTTATCTTATCTACCTGCTCCAAGATTGTATATATGTCGTGTAACAACATTCAGAACATTTGGCCCTGTTTGTTGAAGAAGCTTTTGAAACCAGGTCAGATCAAAGAATCCATCTGGTGCTACTGTTAATGGTTTCTCAAGAGAATTCTTGTATATGTCTTTCAAAATCTTACTAAGCTCAATTACATCAGCAACATATTGTGTAGCACTAACTTTTGCGCCAATACCACTTCCACTCAACTCATTTCCTGACCCCAAAATGAAAGTATTGGTTGTCACAATGATGTACAAATGAACAAGATTGATAAACCCCACATGCTAAACTAATAATAGAAGGTCCAGTTAAATAAGATTACCAAATTCCCATGCATATATCTTATAACCATGGTTGACTGTGTACTGAATAAAGTTGCGAGCATTGCTTGAATTCCAAGGACCTCCCCAAAGACTATCTTCAGACATCTGATGCCGACCATACAATGCATTTAAACCAAATGCCACCATAGACCTATATCACAATAATAGAAGTATTGATTATTTGATGACCGGGGAAACACCTTGGACTACCAATATAATTAATGGTCAGTTTAATTTATATACTGTGAAAAGTAATGCTCTCAATTACCCTGTTTTTGTGAAAAACTTGTTGATTTTATCCCATCTGTCCATCGTAAGACAACCTTTTGAGAAACTAAACACCTTATAAGCATCACTAACAAAAGGATGGTCGGGTTTTGACAAAGGCCCAATGCCATATATCAGTTTGTCTTGTAAAGTTCCACCCAACCTGATTTTCATTGGCGAGAACGCTGCATGCCACCATAATTCTGCATTATATCACACTTCTTTCTAGACGATGTTACACATCTTGTACTCTATATTACTGAAGCTAAGAAGTTTTGAAAACAGAAAAGCAATGTCAGTTCTATACATGTCATGATGTCTCAGGCTGGTGCAGAAATGCATCAAAATTCAGGATGGAAATTTATCAACATATATTTCACTGAATCTATAAGGAAAAATGCATTGGGCTGTAGTCTACTGGTAAGTGGGGGTGCTTTCTCACTTCTTTCACATAAAAGAATCTAGTAATTTTATTTATAAAAGCGAAATCATTATCTTGAAAAATTTGTTATCAGTGGGCACTAAACTTGAAAAATAAGGAGAGAGGAACTTGAATTTCTTCCATAAGGCTATGGTGAAGCACATACATAACAATAGAATATTTTCTCTCACCTCTTATGATGGGAATGTAACATGAAAAACTGGAACAAGAACTTGTCTCCTACTACCACTCATTAACGGAGTCGATACCCTGTAGAGAAGAAGCCATTCAAAGAATTACATCTCACATTCTAACATTAATACATTTAGCCCAGAATGAAGCCTTAATGTGGACAATCTTTTTCACATAGGTGGAGACCACAATGTTGGCGATACCTAGTGGATTGAAGGAGAGCGTGAACTTAAGCATTCACGACTGACTAGCATAGAGCACCCGCATTCACCCCGTTGTTAGACTCGCAGCGCATCAAAGTGAAAGAGGACGTATGGAGGACCATCTAACCGCTGATCCACAGGTCTTCTTCCCAAAACATCTAACCATTCCTTCCTAACCGTTGTTTCAATCCGTGTCATAAGACAAAACCTTTGTACATGTATCACCAAAATATCTGATCAGAGAAAGCCTGGCATCCGTCAGTTGAGCTATCTAGGTATGGATGCAGCTCCCAGAGGATGCGATCTCCATTCCAACCATTCCAAATATTCTTAGGAACTTTCGATCTTCAAGTTCTTTATAAATTGCTTTGCTTTGCTCTGTACACCTTTGCGCTCCACATTTCTACCAACATCTCCATAGGAATGTCTGCATCCTCAGGAAATTTTCTGCTGCACTCAGTAAATGATTATAACTCCATTTCAGAGGAGCTCGGCATCAATGGTTGGCTCGGAAGGAGATATTTGTGAGACTTCATAATTATCGTGATGCCATTCTCCTCCATTAATGTCCAGGCTCCATCTCTGAATCTCTGGCGGCATATCGGCTGCATATCCCTCAACCATATCTTCAAAATTTCGCACGCATTGCCCACACAGTGCAAGAAATTGTCACGGTAATTACTGAAACAAAAATTTACCCTAAATCAACAGAATGAAGCTCAGCACTATGCCCAAATCGACGAGCTTGTGCACAAAGCCCCAGCCACCTCTCCTAAATTTCGGCGAATGAGTGAAAAAATGGGGCGAATCAGTCTAACCCCTCTCTCCGACCCTGTAAATCTAGGCGAATGCCATGGAAATCTGCTCCAACCAAAGAAAATCAGGGGCGAATTTCTTTTTTTTCAATTTTGTGCGCGTTTTTTGGTTGGCTAATATTTAATAACTAATTATTTTTTAAATAATTATTGGACTAATTTTATTAAACTATAGAAAATTAGTTTTATATAAAAAAATTGCCCTAATAAAATTTAAAATCCCTCAAAAATCGCCTTTGGGCTAAAATTTGCCCCTAAAATTTTCCATGACTGTAGGCTCAACTGCACGTAATATTTCTGTAGCTGGCCACCCCCGAGCCCTCAATCAGCATACTACTACCAAGGAATCCTTTGTCTCACAATACCTTTCTCCCAAGAGAATGGATGAAGGAATGATGAATGAATGAATCTAATCTTCCTCAATGTCTATTAAACAAATCAAACAATGGAGAGAGAACAACATGCACACATTCACTGTGTCAACATGCAAATTTTATTTCTTAATTTTAATTTTTACTTAATTTAATTTTTCTCTTAATTTAACTATTTCTTATTTTATTCCTTTTTATTTTTTGTTAAATTTAATTATTTTTATAGTTTTATCGATTTAACTCTTTCTTAATTTATTCCTTTTTACTTTTGTTAACTTCACTTATTTATTTACTAATTAGAATTCCAGTTTATTATTTACTATTTTATTATTTATTATTATTATTATCTTTATTATTTATTCTGTATTTATTATTATTGACTTATTATTTATTTACTATATATTTAATTATATTAGATTATTTATTTATTATTTTTATTATTATTAGGGGACATTACGCATATCCCAGGGTTGCCTTTGGTGGCCCCATCATAATTTAGCTTCAAAGTTACTGACTCTCGTGGGATACAAGGTTGAGCAGAGCAATGTTTAGAAGAGGCATAGGAGGGGAATGGTGGAGATAGGAATGTCCAGCAATGAAAGGATTCAAAGATCTTCCTGAGACATAGGGTTGGTAGGAGCTTCCAATTTAGATAAGGTAATTGTTTCTCTAATCATCTGTTTGATTGATGAGATAACCCTTTCTTCCAAATTGGTAATTCCCTGGAATGTTTTGGCATTCCGCTCCTTCCACAGAGACCAACAAATCATCCCCCGAAGGATATTCCAGGCCCGGTTGATTGGAGGTCGTTTGGAGATGGTAGAGCACTATAGTTCGATAGTGTTGAGGATGGAGGAGGGGTCTCTATTGGTGGCATTGAAGACCAAAAAAGCGCAATTCTATATATTGTTAGAGTATTTGCATTCATTTAATAAATATTTTGTGATTTCCTCATTGTCACCATAGAGAATGCACGTGGAGGGGCTGATGAAGCCCTTCTTTTTTATCCAAAATGTTTTTCTTGAGATGTGTTAAAGAATTACATGTAAAAATTGCAGCTTAATTATGAAACTTTAAAGGCATAAACATAAGAAGAGAGAAGTAATTAACATCATGCAAGAAGACATAGAATTGATATCGGAGTTCGTCCAAAAGGGAATACGTCTCTGGGCACTGCTCAAATAGTGGGGAGGCCCACTTTCATTAAGTGGCAAAAAATAAAAGTACAAGTATAAACTGAAAAATTACACCCGTATACCTCCATAGCTGAAAGTGCCAGAAAATTAAAGACCTATGATGGAGAAATGGATAGCACCAATGGACTCGTGGCGTCAATTGGTGCAAAATCCATATAAAATTTTCCTGAATCTGACAATGTGAAAATATGGACCCTCTGGAAAATGGCTCAGATCATGGTTCCGCCCCCCTCCTACACAGTGCTCATGGTTCCACTGTCTCGATTTATGTGCCCACTCCTGGCTGCCTCAGCACACATGTGAAATGAATCGTATAAATATGAAAGAGTTGGGTGGATTAACTAACATGGTGGTTGGTAGAATGGCAATAAGGGAAAAATCATTGAGGGGAGGTTGGGGGTCAAATCCCGCCTCTTCACGGAATCCGCATACACCGTTTTTTTTTATAGATTTTTAAATAACATAAATAATTGTTTTGGGGGTTCAAGCCAGCATTGGGCGGCCCGCCCCCAACTCCCCACAGTTGTTGCATGTTGTATATAATATATAATATGTTATATGGTTGGGGTGGCAGGGTTGACTGCCAACCACCCCACCATATAATATATATATGGTTTGGTTTAAAAGTGGCGGGTGTGGCATGGGGTTGGACGGGGGTTATGGCCCACCGACCTATTAATATATTTAATTTTTATATATAGTGTGACATGTGGTCGAGTGGGGTGGCGGGGGTGGTTGCCCGCCACACCCTTTTTATATAATTATTTTCTTTTTAAAAACGAATTATCCATTTTAAAAAAACTCGAATTTAACCGTAGGAGTCAAATTAAAGAGGCCACGAATTTGCCCAGAATCTGGCTGGAGATTTCCAGAATCTGGTGGCCAGAAAAGGTCAAAAATGTGCCTTCCTTAAGCCTGCCAAGTCACCAAGTCAACCCAAAACTTTGACTTCTCCTAACTCCTTCATACGGACTCGAAATTGAGTGTCATCTGCGCTGTTGGAATCAAAAAGACAATATCTTTAACTTGACACTAAGTTTGCCACATTTCTGACATTTTGATTTTTGATCCTTTGTACTTAAGCCACTTGTACTTGGAACTGTTCAATCCACCTAGATCATTCCTCCCCACTAAAGAGCATTTGGATCCCAAAAGCATTAAAACACTCAAAACCACACTTTCAAACTCCTACACGCGAAACTAGTACATCATTTTCAATCATGCACACCACACATGACTCAACAACCCCTCCTTGCCAAGAGTTTATAGCACACACTCATTGGCCAAGGGTTACATAAAAACAATCAATACCTCAATTACTCATAAGGAAAGGCCAAAACATCATCGTTGCATTTCGAAGTGATGGGAAATACACCATCACGTTTACATTTACTTGCAACGTATGATTTACAAATGTGGCCATCACACTGAGACCCCTAAAAGAACCATATTTTACTTAATAAGGTAAATGGATCATCCCCCTTGTGGAGGATCTGCCTATGGAATAACTTCGAGGATTGGACTCTGTATGGATGCTTTTTGGTCCTGACGTGTTTGACATGCAGGTTTCTGGGGTTCTTTCTGGTTGTGATGATTCCTCCTCCTCCATACCTTCCATATCGTCTTGGAATGCCTCCTCCCGATGTGCCTCCGAGAAGTGCCCATGAATCCCTTATTGTTGCTGAGGTGTTCTCATCATCAGTTGTTGGTGGTTCGCTGGTTTTTTTAGAGCTTTCTCCCACTTCCTTCCTGGTGTATCCGAGTCCTACATGACGCGGAAATTCCTCAACTTCGACGGGGTTTACAATGCCTTGGCCATTGATGTCGAGGCCCTTTCCTTGATAACCCATCTTCTTCAATAGTTTGGACCCGATCCCTATAGTATTTTTTTCAAAAGCAGCGAATTCATCATCATGAAAAGTACATGAAATTGAAGGGTTTATTTTTACCTCGGGTTGGTTATGTTGCAAATTTTCCAAGGCCTCATCCTTAGCTTGTAACTGGCGTAGTAACCTTTGTTTTTCTTCCCTTGCTTCCTGTAGGAGCCTTCTTAGATCGGTATTTTCTATTTAGATGCCTTGGTTAATATCTTCAAGTTCTTGGAACTCTGCTGCGGTAAGTGTCCTTTTCATCATTGGTACAATATCTGTTGATATTTTTGTTTCATCGCCTGAATCGAAACCCAAGTCTATGGGTCCTTCTATTGCGATCCCAAATATTGAAAGCTTTATTTCATCATTGGAATAAGACCCTAGGTCAATTGGTATACCTCGTGAAAATCCTACAGCTATGACCTTTTCATCTTCCTCAGATTCAAAATCTTGATTTTCTGTATGGTGGTGGTGGTCTTCTGCTTCCCCTTTTTGTCATTTCTCTTAGGTCTCAACTTAGGGTGCAACTTCCAGCAATTTTCTTCATCGTGTCCCTCTTTTCCACAATGTGTGCAAGAGGGCTTTTCTCCCCTTATTTTGGTTTCGGTAGTCCTTTTTGGGTGGTCACTTTGTTCATGCGTCCCCCTGCTTTCTATGTGCATGGCCTTCACACTAGCCTCATCGATGGTAGGAGGCTCAAACAACAATAATGAATGTCTTATGTAACTATGTAATGACCCAATGTACTTATTTACAACTTCAGGTGAATCTAATGAAATGCCTAAACTTAGTGCTTGTTTTCTAAATTCCTCGGTAAAGATTTGCACATTTTTTCCTTTTCCTTGCGTTAGGTATTTCCACTCCATTAAGGCCTTTTGATTATAACCCAAGGGATAGAATTGATCTTTAATTGCAGCAATGAAATTTTACCATGAGGAAAGGAGGTTACCCAAATTACTGTTGCCTTGAAGTTTCCTCTCCCATCAGATGAGAGTGGTGCCATTCAGTCGAAGAGAAGCCAACTGGATCTTTGCCTCATCCTCCACAATCCTTTGAATCCTGTAGTAGACTTCAAGATGTCTAATCCAGTTGTTAAGTTTCTCTGCATTACTTTCACCATTATACATGGGTAGATAAAATTTGACATCTAACTTAAAGAAAGGTTTATTAGATGCATTTGTTGAATTCCTATGATGATGGTGAGAAGAGGAGGAAGAAATTTCACTAACTGGAGGAGAAGGAGGTGGATCTCCTTCATTATCTCCATGCTCGAACCTTGTCCTTCTGCAGCATTCTCCCCTGCTTTCTCTAGTTTCTCAAGTCTAGAGAACCAATTCTTGACCCGATCTACCATGGTGTAGAAGGTCTTGTGGAAGTTGAGCTCTTCCTCATTTCGAACATCGTCATCCATGTTCCTTCTCCGATGTGCACGTCCCGCTTCAGGATCAAAAGACCTTAGTGTCCCTTCACCTCTTCATAGCCTATCTCTAGTTAGCATACAAGCATGTAATTCACATCTACAAACACCTGCTCTAATACCACTTGATCCAAAATCTTTTGCTTGAGATGTGATAAAGAATTACATGTAAAAATTGCAGCTTAACTATGAAACTTTAAAGGCATAAACATAAGAAGAGAAAAGAAATTAACATCATGCAAGAAGACACATAATTGATATCGGAGTTCATCCAGGAGGGAAGACGTCTCCGGGCCTTGCTCAAATATTGGGGAGGCCCTCTTTCATTAAGTGGCAAAAAATGAAAGTACAAGTATAAGCTACAAAATTACACCCTTATACCCCCATAGCTGAAAGTGCCCGAAAATTGAAGACCTCTAATGAAGAAATGGACGACACCATTGGATTCGCGGTGTCAAGAGGCGTAGAATCCATATAAAATTTCCCTGAATCTGACAAAGTGAAAATCTCGACCCTTTGGAAAATGGCTCAGATCATGGTTCTGCCCCCCTCCTGCACAGTGCTCATGGTTCCACTATCTCGATTTACATACCCACTCATGGCTGCCTCAGTGCACTTGTGAAATGACTCGTTTAAATATGAAAGAGATGGACAGATTAACCAACACAACGGTTGGCGGAATGGAAATAAGGGAAAATTCGTTGAGGGGAGGTCGGGGGGTCAAATCCCGCCTCCCCACGGAATCCACATACACCATTTTTTTTTAGTTTTTTAAATAAAAAAAACAAATGTTTTGGGGGGCTGAGCCTGCATTGGGCGGCCTGTGCTCAAGTCCCCACGACCGTTGCATGTTGTATATAACATATAATATACATGGTTTGGTTTAAAAGTGTCGGGTGTGGCATGGGGTCTGGCGGGGGTTATGGCCCACTGGCTTATTAATATATTTAATTTTTATATATAGTGTGACATGTGGTCGAGTGGGGTGGTGGGGGTGGTGGCCCTCCACCCCCTTTTTTTTAAATTATTTTATGTTTCAAAACGAATTATTCATTTAGAAAAAACTCGAATTTGATCATAGGAGTCAAATTAAAGAGCCCACGAATTTTCTCGAAATTTGGCTGGAGCTTTCCGGAATCTGGTGGTCGTTAAAGGTAGAAATTGCGTCTTCCTTAAGCCTGCCAAGTCACCAAGTCAACCCAAAAATTTGACTACTCCTAACTCCTTCATACAGACTCGGAATTGAGTGTCGTCTGCACCATTGGAATCAGAAAGACGAGATATTTAACTTGACACTAAGTTTGCCACATTTCTAACATTTTTATTTTTTAACCTTTGTACTTAAGCCACTTGTACTTGGACCTGTTCGATCCACCTGGATCATTTTTAGATTTTCCCACGTCATGATCTTCCTATGCATTGTGAGCCAGAGGAAGATGGAATTTTAGGCCATTTCTTTCGCTCCCATAGGATCGTCCATTTCTTCTCCAGAGGTGTCGACGTAGGAGAAGCCAAGTAGCTGTAGGATTCCTTGATATTGAATTTTCCAGCCGAATTCTTCCCCCATTTGAGATTTTCCTCCTCATTGTATATTTTTATCTATCTATGCCCCAGTTCTTCAAAGATTTTTTTTAGGCCTTGGGATAGACATTGTGATCCCATTCTTCTTTAGTGAGCCAGACCCTCCAACCATCTTCTTCGTTGTTGGGCTGCAAGTGGTGATTGAACTGCGTTTTTTTTTGTGTTTTCCATATTTATCTTGATCTGGATGAACTGTTCATGGTTAAATTTTGGGCACTGTTTCCATTCATCTCCCCAGAAGAAGGCTTTCTCTCCCGTGCCAATTTCCTAAAAGTAGTGATTTTGTATGACTTCTTTGTTGTCCCGAGCCTCGTTCCAAATACTAGATCCTTTGAGCGTACCATTCAGTCTGATAAGCAGATTGTGATGATGGGACGGGGTGTATTTTTCCTTACATAAATTACCCCATGGGTAGTGACGGTTGGTGATCGACCTCCACTAGGTTTTTTCTCCCAGGGCCTTACCCAATATTTCCAGGTCTCTGAGGCCTAGACCACCTTCAAATTTGGGTTTGCAGACTTTTTTCCAATCCAGAAGCACCCATTTTCCTTTTTTCTCATCGCCTTTCCACAGGAATTTCCTTTGTATTCTTATGAGATGGTGGGAGATGGATTTGGGAGCCACTAGAGCCGAATAGAGATAGTGAGGAATGGCTTGCAGCACAGATTGAACCAGAACCAGACGACGAGCCAGGTCCAGCGATCTGAAGGTCCAATTGGCTAGTCTCTTTTCCAGATTAGGTTTTAGGCTGTCCCAATTTGATTTGGCTAAAGTCTTGTCGGTGGGGTGGGCTCCCAAGTATTTGGAAGGGAATTTGAAATTTTTGAAGTCAAGAATCCTAGCAATATTTCTTTGGATGATCATATTGGTATTTATGAAAAACAATTTGGATTTCTCCACATTAATGGAGGTCTTGAAGGCATTGGAAAACTCAACCAAGATGGCTTTGAAAGAGTGGGCTTCTCTGAGAGTGGGAGTTAGCATGAGAAGGGTGTCATCCAAAAATTGCTAATGAGTGGAGTGGGGTATAGAATTGTAAAGCTTGATGCTGGAGATATCCCCTTGAGAGGAAGCATATTTGATGGAGAGGTTAAGTCCCTCCGCCATGATATTAAAGAGGAAGGGGGATATTGGATCCCCCCGTCTAATGCCTCGAGAGGGACTAGAGGTTTGGGAGGGGGATTCATTGAGAATGATAGAGAAGAACTCCCCAAAGACCAGATCCATAATCAATTTGATGTAATATCTGTTGAATCCAAAAGCCTCAAGGACTTTCCTCATATATTCCCAACTGATTTTGTCAAAGGCTTTGGACATGTCCAGTTGAATTAGCATGCCTATTTTTCTTTTTTCTTTGAGGGAGTGTATGATTTCTTGTGAGAGAATACTGTTGTAAATGAATTTTTGTCCTTCAACATATCTCGATTGGTGCTGCGAGATGAGGAGGGGTAGAATAGTCTTGATCATGTTCACTAGGACTTTGGAGACGATCTTGTAGATGAAATTGTAGAGATTTATGGGTCTGAACTTGTCAGGGGAGTCAAAACTTTCTGATTTTGGAATTAAAGTGAGGAACGTGGCATTCAAAGCTTTCAAGACCGATTTTTGAATGTGAGGTTCCTCAACAAGATCGTGGACTTCCTCCTTATGCAGAGAGCGACATACCTTGAAGAAGTCTATGGTAAAGCCATCCGGGCAAGGCGCCTTCCCGTTTGGAATAGGAATCACCACTTCTTCAACCTCCTACATAGAGACTTTTCTCAACAACATTTGGTTATGTTCATTTGTCAGGATGGTAGGAATGTGCCTTGTAATTTTTCCGATTACAACAGACTTGTCTTGACCATTTTCTGTGAGGAGCATGCCCAAGTACTAGGTGAGTTCTTCTTCCATATCATCATGAGAATGTATGATGAAACCTCCATTGGTCTTTGGGCTTAGAATTCTGTTGTGTCTCCTATGTTGGATCATGGTCCGATGGAAGAAATTTGAGTTCCTCTCCCCACATTTCAACTAGTTGCTACAGGATTTTTGTTACCACAATTTTTCCTCTTGAGTAGCCCTTTCCTCATAGTTGTGCTAGATTTGAAGTTCTTCCTATTTCCTTTGCTCACTTAGGCCTTTGTCTATGATTTTTTGTTGGAGGGCTTCTTGTCTAACTTCCAACCTTGTTTTCTCCGAAGTGATGTTGCCAAGCGTTTCCTTGTTCCAAATCCTGATCTTTGCCTTTATGAATTTTAATTTTTGCTTAAAGTTTTACATTTTTTTCCCATTATGGGGCTCGGGGGTGTGCCACCACTCTTTCATTTTTTCCATGAAATATGGATGGTCAAGCCAGAATGCCTCAAATATGAATTTTTTTTTGGGTCTAGTGGAGATGTGATCGGTCAGATATATAGGCCATTGATCTTAGCCTACCTGAGGTAGAATCCCAACCTTAGTTTCCCATATTTCCTCCGATAGTAGAAAACAGTCCAACCTAGAAGCAATCTATCTGTCTCCTTCGTGCTTTTTGTTCCAATTCAAGGTGCCACTTTTGGTTGGGATGTCTATCAACTTGACATCATTGATGGTTGATTGGAAAGACATGGAGTCTTTTTCCAGCTTCTAAAGGCATCCCTTCTTCTCTCCCAAGTGGACCACCATATTGAAGTCCCCTACAATTACTTTGTAATGGTGGTGGAAGGCGTTTAGAGTTTGACGGAGACTATGCAGCACGTCAAATATTTCTTCCACTCTGTGTGGCACATAAATGTTGGTGACAAAAATTATATCATTTGTGCCTATTATTTTTAGAACAGTTGTTAAAGCATGTTTGGTTGCAACTGACTCTGTAAGCTCAAAAACTGAGCTCTTCCATAGAGTTTTTATTCCTCCTGCAGTCCCATTAGTGGAGATCGCAATGTGGTCGTATTGTTGAGATTCAACAAGATGATGAGCTTAGTGAAAATCAGTCGCCTTCACTAAGTGGGCCCGCAGGCTATTTTTAGGTGCAAGTCTATTTTTAGACTATGTCTATTTTTATACATGGTGATCATATTTCAGAAGTTGCAGGATGCTATTTGTGGATGGTTGGTCAAGTTGGAAAAATAGATGAAATTCTATTTTTAGAATATTGTGCGAAGTCTATTTATAGATCGTCGATCTAAAAATAGAAGTGTCGATTATTATTAGCCCTTAATAATAATCAGACTCTAAATATCAACTTATTCTCTTGGAGCACTTAATTTCAGTATATAGATTTGGAAAATCCATGGGCTGAAGGAATTGCGCAATTCCTAGGGTTTACTAGTGGTTCATGCATGGAGGACTCAGTTAGAACTGAAGTGGCAAAGTTATGACAGAGTTGAAAGAGTAGTTCATGGAGTTGTTATTTAGTTTAACTTAGTTATTGGAGTTAAACTCAGTTGAGATAGTTGTATCTAGTCTAACTGAATGATACACTAGTGAGAGTGGATCGAATTAATTAGTTAATTACTTCACAAATAATAACACATTAATCAACTGAACAAATACAACAGTTAACTATAGTGCATGTCAGTTTCAGTGGAGACCCAGTGGAGAGGTAGGTGAAAGGGTAAGATGGACTATCTGTTGTGACTATAGTGATGCATTGATTACATCACACACACATTGGAGTTGCCAATGAGGATTTCACATTCAAGGCAAGGGTAATTCGAATTCATTCAAAGCTATTCTTCAACAGGGATTGCACAGTGGAGGCAGGCTATCAGGTGGCAAGAAATCAACGCATGGATTTGCATATTTCTTCATGTTAGTGTGTGACGATTGATTGTACTGAGAGATTGATGTACTAAGCTTTGTATGAGATTGTTACATGATCTCCATGATACATAATATATGATAGTTTGGGTTTTTAGCTTTAGGATTTCCCGTTAAACAACTATGTTATGTGTGATTGTTTTTATTGCTTCATGTGTTTGCAATTGAGTTTATAATTTCCGCAAAAGATTAATAGTGGAAGGATTTTGTATTTAGAAAGAAGATAAATATTGTTAGATCAGGTGAATCTGGATATATAATGCATACGTTATATAATTTCTACATGGTATAGGAGAAGTGTTAATTCTTGAATATTGCAATTGTGAAGAATTGTTGAGTTTGTGCTAGTGGACAATTCGAATTTGCTGCAGAAAATTCTTGGTGCGACAGTTGAGTATACAATGAAATGTCTTTCAATGGGTTGCGATTGGAGTATGCCCTTGATGACAGCTCAAATTACATAGCCTAGAAGTACATGATGGAGGCAGTGTTGGAGGATAATGCACTGAAGGAGTTTGTCGATAGCAATGTTCCTAAGACGAATTCTAGTGATGCTGCAGGACTTGACGCATGGAAAAAGAAAGTAGCAAATACAAGAAGAATTTTGTTGCAAAGTGTGAAGGACCATATTGTGTCCAGCCTTCACGAGAAAGCCACTCCATTTTCAATGTGGAAGGCTTTGATAGATTTTTTCCAAAGAATAAGTGACCAGAGGAAGTTGGCGCTTAAAGATAAGCTCAGAAAAATAAAAATGGAGAAGGGCAATAGTATTCCAAAATATCTCATGAAGTTTGTCCACTGTAAGGATGAACTGGGAAGTGTGGGGATTATTGTTGATGATGAAGACTTGGTGAGATTGTCTCTCCTTGGGCTTCTGAAGAGTTGGCATAGCTACGAAGACTCTGTCAATGGATGGGAGAAACTATCGGGATGGGAGCGACTTTGGTCGGATCTTGTGCAGGAGGAGATAAGGAAAAGTACCAGGGATGGCTCTTCATCGAAGAATGAAGATGAGGAGAATTGTGCTTTGGCTGCCAAAGCAAGGAAAGGGAAGGGGAATAAATTCCCTTCAAAATCCGAGGCTAAAGGCAAGAAGCAAGATTTTTCCAAAGTGAATTGTTTTCATTGTCACGAAAATGGGAATTTCGCCACTAACTGCCCACAGAAGAAGAAGAACAATAAGGTTGTTGGAGTTGCAGCAGGTGAGGCCTTAGCCTCACAATTTGAACTTGATTTCTCCTTGATCGCATGCTTGGTTTCAAGCAGAATGGGATCGGTGTGGTATATTAATAGTGGTGTGTCTTTCCATATGACGAGAGACAAGGAGTTATTTAATGACTTGGAGGAGAAGGACCTCCAAATGCAGATAGAGATGGGCGACAATGTTCAATACAGTGCGACCGACATTGGGACCATTACCTTTTAGAGGGAGTCAGGTAATCCATTTCTGTTGAAATAAGTTATGCATGTTCTAGGTCTGAAGAAGAACTTGGTCTCGGTCGCAATGTTGGAAGACAAAGGTTATGACGTTGTTTTCATTGAGGGAAAAGCCTTCCTTCGACATAAAACAATGGGTCAAACCAAGAAGATAGGTATTTGAGTTAAGAATATCTACAAGCTGGAGGTAGATGGCTACGCTGCAATGGTGGGCAAAGCAGAAGAAGTGGTGAGCCGAGATGAGGGCGAACTATGGCACAAGAGATTAGGCCATCTTCACCATGGTGCTTTGAAGATTTTGCAGCAGATTTCTATTGGACTTCCCAAGGGTACCCTTGCACAGTAAAATCATTGGAAGGGATGTACTATGGGTAAGTTTGTGAATACCACCTTTCCTGAGAAGGAGAACCATGCTTCGGTGATCCTTAAGAGAATTCACACAGACGTGTGTGGACCTTTCTCGGTTGCTTCAAAAGAAAAACACAAGTATTATGTTATATTTTTTGATGATTATTCTCGTAGATGTTGGATCTTCTTCATGCAGAAGAAGAGCGAAACATTCTCAAAGTTCTGTGAGTTTAAAGCATTGGTGGAGAAGCAGTCGGGGAAGCAAGTGAAGGCTCTACGGAGCGATAATGGTGGTGAATATATCTCGAACGAATTCAAAGACTTCTATAGCAAAGAAGGAATTCGAAGAGAACTCATAGCACCTCATAACCCACAGCAGAATGGGGTCGAGGAGAGGAAGAACAGAACGATCGTGGGTGTTGCACGAGCTATGCTGCATGACCAGAGCCTACCGATGCACTTGTGTGCAGAAGCATGTAACACTGTGGTTTATGTGCAAAACCGTTGCCCTCATAGAGTATTTGGCATGAGTACACCTGAAGAAGATTTTACTAGTAAGAAGCCTGATATTTCTCATTTGAAGATTTTTGGCTCATTTGTTTACATTCATGTGACAAAGGATGCCAGGAAGAAGCTGGAGCTGCCTCCAGAAGTTGGGATATTTGTGGGGTACACAGAAACACCCCATAATTATCGTGTCTATTTTCCAGACAGTCGAATGATTGTGGTGCGATGGGATATAAAATTCAATGAGGTGAAAGCCATGAAGTTGTCGCTTGAGAGGGAGCTACACTTGCATGCAGAGGAGGAACTTCTTGTTCCCAAATATGAACCTCTAGATGTGGATCAACCACAGGAGGAGATTCATGGAGTGGAGGAGTCCACTCATGCAGAACCAAACATCAGACAAGGCAGAAAGCGTACCACAGAAGCTGAGAGACTAAAGCTTGAAGCGGCACAGAATGTAGGAGTCTGTACATCACAGCGCAGACAAAGAAAGTCACCTAACCGATTTACTGGATACATGGCTCTTATGAGCAAGTGTATCGTGACAGAGCCATCTTCTTTCAAAGAAGCAGTGCAGGAGCCCACATGGGAAGATGCCATGGTGGAGAAGTATGACTCCATTGTCAGAAACAGTGCTTGGGAGATTGTTCCAAGGTCGGTGGGTAAATCAGTTGTAGGATCAAGATGGATCTACAAGGTAAAGCAAGCTGTTGATGGGAGCGTCGAGAAGTATAAGGCAAGATTTGATGCTCGAGGCTTCTCACAGATCGAGGGGATTGACTATGAAGAAACATTTGCACCTATCACACGGTATTCTTCCATATGGACCATCCTTGCTCTCTCAGCGCAGATGGGTTGGCACATTCATCAGATGGATGTGAAGATTGTGTTCCTTAATGGGATCATTGAGGAAGAGGTGTACATTGAGTAGCCTGAAGGATTTTAGATCTTCAGTAGCGAGTCGCATGTGTGCAGACTCAAAAGAGCGTTGTATGGGCTGAAGCAAGCACCTCGTGCTTGGTACACATGGATCGACAACTATTTCACTGGACTTGGCTTCACCAAGAGTGAGGTGGATGAAAACCTATATCAAATTGTGGTGGAGGGTAAGCTTTTAATCATTGTTATTTATGTTAATGATTTAATACTAACGGGTGATGAGCATTTGATACACTCATGCAAGGAAGATCTTGCAAAGGAGTTCGAGATGAAGGATTTGGGCCTCCTTCATTATTTCCTTGGATTGGAAATATGGCAAGGGAAAGGTGAATTGTTTGTGTCTCAAGGCAAGTATGCCCGGGAGATACTGGAGAAGTTTCAAATGCAAGGCTACAAGCCTATCGACACTCCTCTTCCAGAAAATTGGAGGAAAGAGGATGCTACATCGGCAGAGGTAGTGGATTCCATTGTTTATCAACAGTTGGTGGGTTCTCTCATGTATTTAGTTAATACAAGACTGGACATATGCTATGCGGTGAACCAACTTTCACAAGAGATGGTTAAGCCTACCAAGCTCTTTTGAAAGGCAGGAAAGCATGTCCTGAGATATCTCAGGGGCACATCTGAGTATGGCTTATGGTACAGACAGACGAATGAGGTGAAGTTGCATGGCTTCATGGATGCAGATTGGGCAGGCAGCCCAACAGACAAAAAGAGCACATCGGGAGGGGTTTTCAGTATCGGATCTACAAAATTTTCTTGGTACAACAGGAAACAAAGATCCGTGGCACTCAGTTCAGCGGAAGAAAAATACATGGCAGCAAGTCAAGCTGCATGTGAGGCTATCTGGATGTGGAAGATCCTGGTCGGTTTGTTCGGTTCACATTTAGATCCTATAGTGATACATTGTGATAATCAGATTTGCATTAAACTCTCTATTAATCCTGTGTTTCATGATAGATCTAAACATATTGATATCCAGTATCATCATATCAGAGATTGTGTGCAACGGAAGATCATGTTGCTTCAGTACATTCCTACGGAAGATCAAGATGTAGACATTCTGACGAAGGCACTCACCAAGAGCAAATTCGAATACCATAGAGGTAGGATCGGGGTGAAGGATAATCCCTATATTGTTGAGAGGGAGTGTTGAGATTCAACAAGATGATGAGCTCAGTGAAAATCAGTCGCCTTCATTAAGTGGGCCCGTTGGCTATTTTTAGGTGCAAGTCTATTTTTAGATTATGTCTATTTTTAGACATGGTGATCATATTTCAGAAGTTGCAGGATGTTATTTGTGGATGGTTGGTCAAGTTGGAAAAATAGATGAAATTATATTTTTAGAATATTGGGCGAAATCTGTTTATAGATCGTCGATCTAAAAATAGAAGTGTCGATTATTATTAGCCCTTAATAATAATCAGACTCTAAATATCAACTTATTCTCTTGGAGCACTTAATTTCAGTATACAGATTTGGAAAATCAGTGGGCTAAAGGAATTACGCAATTCCTAGGGTTTACTGGTGGTTCATGCATGGAGGACTCAGTTAGAACTGAAATGGAAAAGTTATGACAGATTTGGAAGAGTAGTTCATGGAGTTGTTATTTATTTTAACTTAGTTATTGGAGTTAAACTCAATTGAGCTAGTTGTATCTAGTCTAACGTAATGATACACTAGTGAGAGTGGAGTGAATTAATTAGTTAATTAATTCACAAATAATAACTCATTAATCAACTGAACAAAGACAACAGTTAACTACAGTGCATGTCAGTTCCAGTGGAGACCCAGTGGAGAGGTAGGTGAAAGGGTGAGATGGACTATTTGTTGTGACTATAGTGATACATTGATTGCATCACATACACATTGGAGTTTCCAATGAGGATTTCGCAATCAAGGCAAGGGTAATTCGAATTCATTCAGAGCTATTCTTCAGCAGGGATTGTGCAGTGGAGGCAGGCTATCAAGTGGCAAGAAATTAGTGCATGGATTTGCATATTTCTTCATGTTAGTGTGTGACGATTGATTGTACTGAGAGATTGATGTACTAAGCTTTGTATGAGATTGTTACATGATCTCCATGATAAATAATATATGATAGTTGGGGTTTTTAGCTTCAGGATTTCCCGTTAAACAACTGTGTTATGTGCGATTGTCTTTATTGCTTCATGTGTTTGCAATTGAGTTTATAATTTCTGCAAAAGATTAATAGTGGAAGGATTCTGTATTTAGCAAGAAGATAAATATTGTTAGATCAGGAGAATCTGGATATATACTGCATAAGTTGTATAATTTCTACACGTATTTTTTGAAACATTTTTTTTGTATCCTATTGCTATCGTCCAAGTCAATCTTGGTTTCTTGAAGCATAAGGATATCTGGCTTGTCTGTAGCGAGTCTTTTTCTCAAGAACTATTTCTTTTCGGGATTGTTGAGTCCTCTAATGTTCCATGTAGTGAAAATAATTGCAAACTTTTAAGGGGTATGTCTAGAGCTCTTACATTTCCTTCGTTTATGATATGGGCACCCAGCTCTTGAAGCAGTTGACTAGTGGTTTTTTATCCTCTTTTCAGTTCTGTCCTTTTGGGAAGTATTGACCTGCCTCTAGATTTGCGAGAATGCCCTTGTCTACTCCCTTTTCCTTGGTTCTTTGTCCTGAACTTTGTATCATTGCCTCCTGTAGGAAGTATGCGCCTTCGATTTTTTGGATTTGGTCCTTCGGTATTGGTTCTATTCCATTTTTCTGCCATTCCTTTGTAACCGTTAGTAGGTCAACACCCTTCAGTGCCTCTTTGATACCCAACACTTCCAACGTGGGAGCTTCTTGTACCTATTCCATCTCTATGTCTTCCTGTGGTTGTTCGTTTTCTAGCATGATGTAGTATTTTTCCCCATCTGCTTATCTGTATTTCTCTGGAACTTGCTCGCTTTTCCTGTAGTTTTCCTCCACAGAGCTTAGAGGGATTTTTTCTTCCTACCGTGTGTTCAAAACTTCGTATTTTTTGTGATGAGTAGCTTTGGGCAGTTCTATATTATCGAGCATTTTCTTGTTATGTTTGTGCTTAATGCCAGCTCTAGATTATCCCTGCTTGTCCTTCTTTTTTTTGGTTTGGTCCTCTTCCGTTGAGGACCTTTGCTGAGGGAATTCCCAAAAGGTGCCTGGGGAAATGTATGACTGCATCTAAAGAGGATGTGCTCATAGTCAATGCTATGCATACAAGTTTCATCCCTATATATTAACTTGATTGCCTCCGGTAAGGAACCTCAGACATCTATGTAGGCACAAATTTTGGCATATGAGATGTAGTCCTTGTTCTTGGTTCCTTGCGACATCTTGATGTATTCTCCTAGTTCATCTCGGACTCCTTTGACTGTGGGGGCCCAGTAGTCCGTAGGAAGGGAGTAGAGCCGAATCCAGACATGGATTCTGGTGAAATCCTCTTTTTCTCGTGTGAAGTTATGTTTCCAAAATCTCATATAAAGACCAACTGAGTTGAAGAAGTATGAACCTCCTTCAAAAATTCTATCTCTATCTTCGAGGAGGCTAAAAGCTACTGTGAAAAATCCCTTGGAGCCAAGTTGTAGTTTGATCTCTCCTTTTTCCTTCCATTTAGAATGGATCCAACCGTTGAGATCTCTTTCTATTGGAAATATGCCCATGAATTTACAGATTACGGCATGTTCCTTCATGTAGTCTCTATAGACCACTATATTTGGGTCCTAGATGATCAGTTCCGGTGTATTTTTGGCCTTTGGATAACATGTGTTGGTCTGCTTTGGTTGGAATTTTACTTTGTCTTTTGCAGTAGCTTCTTCCTATGCCTTGCATATGGAATGAGGGGCGGGAGTGTCATTTTTTTCGGGGGTTTGGTCTTTTTAGAGGTCCAAGGCTTCCTTTCCCTCACCCTAATGATTGTCCTTGGCGACTGTGCTCTGATCCAAGGGGCGAAGGTTGAACATGAAGTCAGCCTAGTGAAGAAAGAGGTGTCCTTCTTGGAGGAGCGACCTTCGACCAGGTCACAGAAGGAGGGGGCCAATTAGCCACTGTTCAACGTATTAGAGAGGGCCGCTGGGTAGCCCATGCTGACCCGCCGACGGAAGGGGCCGCAGGGCCGAGAAACGCAACATAACTAGGTCAAAATTAGAGCATCATACCTAGAGCGTCTGAGACGTTTCTAAACCAGGGAATCTTGTCACTAGAAATTTGTAACCCTAACATTATGGTAGTTGTTTCAAGAGAAATCTAGTCAAAATGTTTATTGATAATTACAATTATTAATTATTTTATTTTATTTTATCTTTATTTTATTTTGACCTAGTCAAAATGTTTAGAGAACATTACATTACATTACAACATTTTTTGCCTTCATTATGTTGAAAGCAAGAGATTGAGATGGAGTTGGCAAGTTGTGTTAGGGTTTTACATTTTTCTAGTTCCTTTCTTGGCACTACAGTCAACCAAAAGACTGCAAAACAGTTCAAGGGCTTGTGAAGGAATGATTATACAGTCTCTTGCATTCTTTCGAACAATGATCGTTCCAATGGTGTAGTTCTCTGCATCCATTGATACAATGAGCGAGGGGTTTTTATGACCCATGTATACTACAAATTGAAAGAGTTTCAGGAGGAGGAGTGGTTGGATTTTTCAGTATAGTGCACACGGGACTGGCTCTCCCTCAACCGGTGTGTATCCTAGAAAAAATCAGTCGCTGAATAAAGAAACTATTAACTATGACGGTGTGTATCCTAATGGGCGGTGCATATAGGTAAACATTTTAAGAATGGCTCCTATTTTAATGCATATGTCAGATCGTGCCTACATAATTCTTCGAAATTTGTTTTCTCTCATGGAAAGATAGCTCCTTTGGAGCACATGGTTTGTGTCGTGTCTTTTTCACATTCGATGGTGGTTTTTAGATCTTTCAGAGTGGTTGTGGTGGACGCGTAGATATGGGACACCATTAAAACATCCTTTCTTATCAGATATGGTTTCTTTTACATGCTATGTATGGTTGAAATTTCGTATTACGGAGGTGTTGTGCCTGGTGCTCAAGGGAGTTTTGTCTATGCAAGCAGATTATCCCCGATCTCCTAGTTCTAAGTCGGTCGGAAGAAAGTTACAAAAATCATCAAAAGAAAAACCCTTTGTGCTAGATCTGAGGTTGGAAATACCAAATAATGGTGTTTTTTCCTCCTTGAGGATACCATTTTGTCTCTCTCTACTAGATCCAGATGAGAGAAGATTGAGATGGAAAAAATATAGATCTTCATAAAAAATCTTTAATTGTAATACTTGCTTATGCTAGATATAGGAGTCATACCTAGTGGAAAACTTGAAGAAAATCATTCAGAACAAATTGGGCATTACCGTTATTCTTACAAAGTTTAATATTCGAGGGGAAACTACTGTGAGATTCCATTTAACTGAAATATTATTGCATTACAAGGAACTCCACCATAATATTAAATACGAGACTACGGGGTGGATCTTCGAGAACTAGAAACGTTAATGGACCGGTCTTGTGCAAGGATTCATTGACAGGAGAGGTTGCTTTTGTTGATTAGACCCAAAAAAATTCAGGATCTTACATAGTTGAGCAAGTGAAACAAGTACCAACCATGGAAGTGAAACATTTGCAAGTTAAATCACTATTTGTTATTCTTTAATCTACGGTGTTAATATTTATATTCAATGGTTTATGGTTGTGGTCTGAAGATTTACATGAGTGGGTGTATACTTCATGGACACTCAATTGTGACACCTATTTATGTTCAATGGGTTTCTTCATAGTTCAATTTGATACACATAATGACTTGTAGAAAGTTCTAAATGATGGGCCATGGTTTTGGGGTAGAGTCTGACTCTTCATTACCCCATGGTTTCCTAATTTTGATGCCACACACATGATGGTCACAACAATGTTGGTTTGGGTGAGATTACCAAATCTTACCCTTCCTCTAAGCACCATTAGATCCTAGAGGATATCGAAAATAATTTGGGAAAATCAAATTGATGGACTTTCATAGAACAACAAAACATATCTTCGCATTTGTCAGAATATGTGTAGAGGTTGACCTAAACAAAGGTCTACCTGATCATATCCAACTGAAACATGAAAATATGCAGTGGACCCAGGTATTAGATTAAGAGAATAAGTCATTTGATGTCCAATTTATTTTCAAACATGACATCAACAAAACACATATCCATGGGAAAAAAATAACCCAAAAAAAAATGAGGCAAGTTCGTAATCCAATGGGATTCCTACCTTTTTGAAGAAGACACTATGGATAATTCTCAAAATATGGATGCAAAGGAACAACAAGGTAGTAAATTATTTGAAGGAGACATGAACCAACTAGAAACTGTGACTGACATCTAGAAAGACATTGAACTGGCAGAGATAAAAGCAATAGAGTAGCAGAAAGAGGAATCACCCAATGAAAAGGGCATGGGGGGCATCAAGGGAACTCGTGTATCTGAGAGTTCGGATTCAAACAAAGAAACTCCACTGTATACAACTAGCAAGAAATTGGCAATAGAAACAAATGACCCCAAACGTGGGGTTTGGCAAAAAGAAATGAAAAAAGGGGGAAGTTAAGTGATTCTTATCACACTTAACCCTGACAAATTGATGTAATTTTTTATGGTTTTCTTTTTATTGTTCAAAAGTCGAACTATTGATATGATTGAATGCTTAATAGCACAAAATGTAATATTATTCCTTGTTTAGAGGTTGAATAAAGTTATAAAATTTCTTCAAAATAAATAAATAAATTTACACTACATCACAACATCTATACCATACTAGGTTGTAGAGTGCCTCTGAGCACAATAATAATAATAATAATAACTACAACAATAATTAATGGGTTTGTTGTTTTTTATTTATAGGTTCATGGTTTTCCACATTTATTTGGTGTAATTATAATTTAGTTAATTCTTAGGATTTTTTTAATCTTAACAATGTGAGATGTTTCATGAGGTAAGTGATTTAATTCCAATTGTGGATTGATGCCTACCATTTATATTATATGGTTTTGCTAGTAGTAATTTGCGTATTCTAACTAATAAACAAAATGACCTTTTTACGAGCACATTTTTTGGTCATTTTTCTTAAAATTTGTTATATATTTTTAAGAAACATAAGTTTAAGTTGTTAAATGTGTAAACTTTTAGTGCCTCGGGGAATTTTTAGAGTGTTGAATCCATTTATTCATTCACGAGTGCATTTTAAACAACAAGAAATCACAATCTTGCTTGAAATTGTATTGTCGGATTCCAACAAAAAAAAAATCCATTTCAACTACTTCGTTATAATTTAACCATTATCTCCCTCTCAAGCTACTCTCATATGAGGGTGGCGGTAGTGGGTAATATTGGGTAAATTATTATAATGAGGATGGGGGTGGGAGGTAATATTGGGTAAATTATTATAACGAGGATGGGGGTGGGAGGTAATATTGGGTAAATTATTATAATGAGGATGGGGGTGGGAGCTAATATTGGTTAAATAATAATTTTTGTTTACTTGCTTGATGAACAAAGTTTTTTGAAAGTTGGGTACTCAAGAATAAGTTGCTCCTTAGGGGGATAATTGTTGTATAATGTAACTAGATTCAGCCTTCATAATTACTTTTGTAATCATGACATTGTATATTTTATATAAAAAGTGAATTTTTTTTTTATTTTTTATTTAAATGCAAGCATGGGTTTCATGCTCAAATTTTAGTTCAAAGCATGTTCTTCATGACTTGAGTGCTTGTTGAGTCAAATAATAATTCCATGTATTATAGTCCTATTTGGAATTGTTGTAACAAAAGAAAATCATTATTTTTTAGTCTAGAAAGCCAAATTTTCCTAGAAGAGGCCTATTCGACCTCTAGAGAAGTGTGTAAATATAAGTGACTTTTAACTCATTTGAAATATCACATACAAGTTCGATTTGTAATAAGAAAAGGAATAATTTCAAGAGTGAAAGTCAAGGAGAGACGGACAAGTCTAGAGAAAAAGTAAAAGTTCTAAAATTCAAACCACTTTTTCTCACGTGTGTGAAAATTAGGGTTTTCTAGGCAAGTTACACGTTGAATTGTAGACAAAAAGTTGTAGGACCAAAACTTTTACTAGAGAAACTTGACCTTCATCAACTCTTGTGGACTTTGACTTGTTTGGAAGAGATCTTGCTGGAGAGTTGACTTGGTGCTTGGGAGGAACCTTGGCTTTGGTCTTTGGGTCTTGGAAGTCTCACATTGATCTGATTATATAAGAAGAGAAGTATTCTTTATGAGTTTTCTCGTTGGAGGGGTTTTTCCTTGGCTTGGAGCATATATATTGTATACTTTGTATCTTTGTGATCTTCATTTTTTTGGAAATTGCCTGATGAAGAAGAAATAAAATTAATAAAAATCCAACTAATAACACAAATAATTATCAAGGAAATTCAACTCTAATCTACAAATATTTTGATTTTCCAACATGATATCATAGCAAAGGTGAAGGAAGGAAGTTTGGAAGATAACATCTTCATTAGAACCTTAGTTGAAGAGCAGTCTATAAGTAGTCATCTACTCTTTCTTCTCAATGACAAACATTATTAAGAAAGGTCTCAAGGTTATTGGGAGTCACCTTGTAACTATCAAAGGATACATCTTGAAGTACATATTCAAGCTAGAAAAATAAGTGATGGATGGAAGTTTCTTCTCCACTCTCACAAGTACTTTTAAGGATGATAATGTTGGGTTATGGATAGTGGAGCTTATAAACATATGACAGGTGAATGTAGTCAACTCCAGACTTTATCAAAAGGAACTTCTTCTCATTTATTCGAACTTGGATAAGGGAATAGCTACCCTATGGAAGGGATTGGATCTACTTCATTAGATCTAGAGACTAGTGGAAGTATTCATCTCAATAATATACTCTATGTTCTAGGTTTGAAGAAATTTTTGTTTTCTATTTCTTGCCTAGAAGATAAAGGTCATAGTATTGCTTTTGTTAATGGAAAAGTTTTGGTTTGGGGAAAGGGCTCTAGTATTGAACATGTTAAGATAATTGGGATTTGTGAGGGGACCTTGCATATACTTCTTACACCTCTTCCTCAAGCTCTAGCAGACTTAGATGTTAGCCGTTCTAAATTATGGCATAAAAGGTATGGACATCTTCACTACAAGATATTTCCATCTATAAATCAAATGGCTACTGCCATCCCTGAATTGAAGGAAGAACATAGAGGAATATATAAGGGATGTGTTGTAGGAAATAATGTGAAGAAACCTTTTACAAGAAGTGATGCAAGATCGAAGGACATCTTAGATGGCATACATACTTATGTATGTGGACCTATGATAGTGAAATATCTTGGAGGTCATCAATATTAATATGTGACATGTATTGATGATTACTCTAGGAAAACCTGGATATACCTCCTCAAGAATAAAGACAAGGTTTTTGAAAATTTTCAAGAATTCATGAATGAAGTAGAAAATTTGACAAAAATAAGATAAAGACCCTAAGGTCTGATAACAGTGGAGATTATACCTCCAAAGAGCTTATAGCATTTTGTAAGGAAGCAAGAACGAAGAAGGAGTTAATTGTTCCTTATAACACTAAACATAATGGTATGGTTGAAAGGAAGAATATATCAATTGAAGAATGTGTTAGAGCCATGCTTCATGGCCAATATCTCCCTAAGTTCTTATGGGGAGAAACATAATTAAGAACTGTCTACTTGCAAAATTGAAGCACTCATAAAATTCTCAATGATATGACTCCATAAGAAGCATTTAGAGAAAAAAAGCCTAATGTGGATCATCTATAAATATTTGGATGTACAATTTATATGCACATTCTAAAGGACAAGATGAATAAATTGGATCCTACAAGTGAAAAATGCATCTTTGTTGGTTATAATGATTCATCAAAAGCATACAAAGTATACATTAAATATGATCGGCATATTGAAGTAAGCATAGATGTCATCTTTGATGAAAATTTATCTTACAAGAGATCCAAATATATCCTAGTTCATAATGATGAAGACGAGGTACACATTTTTTAGTAAATTTCAAGGAATGATAATGTTTAAGATCCTGCATATATTCATGAAGATATTGAAAGACCTAGTAAAAGATGTATAACATGTTGTTATTGCGGAAACTCGTAAGAGCCCTGCTTGGTTGAAGACAACTCTACAAGAGGAAAATAGACATGCAGCAACTAAGGGAACTTTTAGATAAAGTAAGAGACCTAAAAGGTATTCCATTTATGCAACTTATATGACTAATATCATTAAGGATTAACCCTCCTCCTATGAAGATGCAGTTGAACATCAACAATGGAGGAATGCAACGCAAGAAGAATATCGTTTGATTATGAATAATGATGTTTGGGAAAATGTTCCTAGACCAAGTGACAAATATGTTTTCACTTCCAAATGGATATGGGCGGATATGTGAAGATGGGTTACACTTTTGTGAGAATCGGGGACGGAAAACTTTTTTCGGCAATAGTTCTACTAACCATTAACCTATAATGTGACAATGCTTCATTATTTTCACAATTTTAGGTTGCTCCTCAGCCATTACAATCGAAATGTTGAATCAATTTTTTTTATTTATTATAAAAATCATGAATTCAATTTTTTCAAAAGTAAGTATATAAAATTTACGTTGGGGTTCCCTTGCACAGCTTACACAGCATTTAAAAAAACAAGTCATGAGTCTTTGATCATTATAATAATTCGTATATTGTTGATTTATTTGAGAAAAGGGTTCGTTAACCTGCTATGCAATGTTAACGAGTACAACGCGTGTCTAAACCTAACATAATCACCTTTCAATATTTACTTATTTTTTCTCTCAGACCTGTTACAATTAAATGAAACAGTAAGCATGTTAAAAGAATCTACAAAAACAAATAACCTAAAGATATAATGCCATGATCTAAGCTTGTTACATTTCCATTTTTGTTCGCTTTGAACCTGTGACAATCGTCTTCCTCGGTGGAGTAATTTTTTTCCAATAATAATAGAAAACTTGCAATACATAGAGTATTTAGGTTATTACTCACAAACTGGACTTGAACGTCAAATATAAGATCATTATGATAATCATCTCAAATATAAGATCTTTATGATAATCATCTCCCTTGGCAGAGTAATTATTTCAATAATTTCAGAAAACCTAATACAAGAAGTGTTAGTTTTTTTTTTTTTCAAATAGAAAAAACAATCTTTCTTATATATTAGAAAAGAAAGTACAATTACATAGATCTTTCACAGTTCAGCTGGACTTGTCTCTACAAAATATGAGAATCAAAACAGAAGTATTACAATATATGTCTTGTATATGCAACTGCTATCATTCACTAATTCTTCAGTTTGGTCAAAATCTTGAAAGAAAAAAAAAGAAAAAAAACACATTGTTCACTTTAATAAATTTAAATATATAATGGTTCTTTTTATATTAATATATGTCTAAATGTATCTAAAAGCTATATGTATTTGTTTTAGGTTGGAGAAGTGTAGATGTTTATCAATACAAAATTTTGTTATTTAATAGTCAAGTTTTATAGTTATTATAATGAAATAGTTTCTCACAACAAATTTGATAAAATAAGTGAAATCTATATAATGAAGATTAATTTGTATTTAAGTTTTAGATCTTTTAATAACTAAATTTATATTTAAATGAATAAAACAATCAAATGTAAGAAATAGAAAACATAATGAAACACAATGTAAGAAATAGAGAACATAATGAAACACACACATACATATCTACAATCAACACAATTATTTTCCTAGGAAATCCTTATGGGAGACAAGCAACCCTAAAAATTAATGATGCTCTACTCCTTTTTCCCTAGGAAATCCTTACTGGAGAAAAACAACACTAAAATGTAAACATGCTCTACTCTCTCTTTTCTGGTATGGAAAATATGTAAGTACAAAGAAAGAGGTAATCTCTCTAGAGTTAGCTAAGACTTTTGGCGTGTAAGGTTGCTATAAAAACTTAACTTAGAATCCTA